>WWET01000671.1:0-43346 GCA_011038615.1 Limnodynastes dumerilii | reverse complement strand
CGTACCCGAATGGTCCACCTCCACCCTTGACAAAGCCCTGGGGGCGAAACGCGCGTCGGGTGACGTGGTCCGGTAGCCCCTCCCACTTCACGCTACGTGCAGGAGCGCATGGAATTGTTTACCTTCCTGTGGCTGCCGGAGGTCTTCACGGAGGGGACACTGCTCAAACTCCAGGTAGAGTAGGGGCAGCTACTGCTCAGAAGAGCGAAGTGTGCCCTTGCGGGTACTAGTATTCGGATAGGGTACTCCCTCCTTCTCTTAGGCAGTGAGCAGTGATCCCCCTCGATTTGCTGTACTGTCAGTTCACTGCTCTCTCCACTCACAGGCAATTTGTATCACACATTGGGACACTGCCTGTCAGTATGGACCCACATAGCAGTTAATTCTGACCTCAGTACAAGTTGTTTCTTGATTTTATTTTTATATATAATGTCAATTATCTTGTTATTGTTTGCTGTCACCAATTGGTGTTAGAGTGTTATGGGCTGCAATATAATAAAGAATAGTGTTACTTTATGAACCATACTGTAGTTTCTTTTATTTCAAGTGTGCACCTGTTTAACCTCTTGTTGGGAAGGAGTTTCCCGTTTTGGTTTTTTATTTATGATTTGGCATCACCTGATTCAACCAAATCAGATGTTGGAGATAGTAAATGCTGTGAGTGTGAGTCGGTGAGAACAGCTGTTCCATACCAGCCCATTTTGAAATGGCTCTCCATTTGATTGCTTTTGTCCCACTGAAAACAAGCAATCAAAGATCCTGAAGATGAATGTGCAGCGGCAAGAGGTGAGTATTTATCCTACCCCAACTCTAAGACTAAACCTAACCCTAACCCCCCCCTTCCATAAACCTAAACAACCCCTTCTGTTACCCTAACCCTCCCTTCCCCACAGCCTAATCCTAAGACTCCATTCCCCACAGCCTGACCCTAAGACTCCCCTCCCCGCAGCCTGACCCTAAGACTCCCCATAGACACCTAACCCTAAAACTCCCAATAGACTCCCCTGTACTACTGACCTACAGATCTGCAGTGGCGGTTTCTGAATTAATGAATGATTAAGTTTGCCGGAAAATAAATTCAGTATACTTACACGTTCATAATAAAATCTTCTAATTAGTGCTATTTTCAAAATAGAGAAAGATGAAAATTAGCTTTCGGCTGTCTCTATTTCAGAAACAGCATTTTCCGTATGGAGACTGCATGCCGATAGCCTATAGTAACAGCAGATGTTGGCTTCAAGACATAATGCTTTATATAAATAATGTTTTTTTAGTATTTGCAAATTATATGTATATTATTTTAATTTTCTTGCTTTTTTATTTTATTTGTAAGCATAAAAAAAGTAAAGGAGGCAATTTTGTCCTGCAGTTGCTTACCACAAATACCAGAACCATCTAAATATTGATTTTGTGGCAGATGGGTAAAAATTAGGCATGATCAAGGGGATTTAGGCTTGCAGAAATTAGAGCAACAGATTAGAAAAATGTGGAATTTAAAGTATACGCTGAGGTCATTTAACATTTAGTTTTCATATGCTTTTGCTGATAACACACAAATAGTGAACAGCACTGATTTTAACTCCACCAAATACTGCTCTGCTCGCTCCTTTGCCTATTGGAATCAGAATAAGATGAGGAGTCCACAAATCCTATAACAGGACAGTCTGCTTAACACCACCCTATTTCATTTTCACCTGATAAATGAGCCTTTAATGTTCCAAATTATTCCAACTCGGATCTAAAATTGGCATTGGTAAATACAACACTTATTAGCCTTGTCAGTGAATTTAATGTCCCTTTTATGTCAATAATAACAAAATATATATGTTATCATTGCCTATCTTTGTTTGGTCGTATGTTTTATTTGTGATGCATTGCACATGCTCACAACGGGAGTGAGCACAGAAAGAGGCGCAAGGCTGCCCATACAACTGTGTCTGTATCTGCCTCTACTGCACGAGTGCATTGGGGAGTTTCATGATATTTAAATGAGAAAAGGGCGTTTTTCTCATTTAAATATTCACAGTAGTGGTATATGGTGCCTGCGTTTCCACTATCTCATGGGAACCACAAGCGCCAGAATTCCCTGCCATCCATTGTCCACTCTAATGTCCCCAGTATTAATGTAATAAAATACAGGCCTGGCCCATTACAATTAAATATATCATTACATAAAATACTGTAAAAAATATAAAAATCATACTTACCTGCTTTGATGAGATCGTTCCCATGCTGACAAAGGGTATAAATAGCTTTATTGGGAGCTTTATTGGGTCTCCCACATATGGCTGATGTCCTTACCTATGCCTCCTGTAATACTCGTGAGATAGACTAGGACACTGGTCAACTTCAAGGAGCGTTGATATCTGAAGTTAAGACCCCCATGTGTTTATTACATGCCTGTTGTTATGGAGAAAGGGTTCCTCAACTAGGGCTTGGTATTCACTACAGCCCCTGATGGTGGGGATAGGGTGGGCTACAGGTACCTAGCAGGTTGCGACCCCCAGAGGTGACACCCAGAGAAGAAACGGAAGCAAAGGTGGATGGAAGCTGCAGAGAGAAGGTGGGGGAAAACTGAAAGCGGAAACAAGAAAAGAAAGCTAAAACGAACTAGCTCTGACAAACAACACTGAGAGACAGACAGGACGAGCTAGGGCACGCACGCACACAGATAAGACACCACAGGGGTGCCACACAGTCACAACCAGAGGAATGGGCTAGGCAGGGTCAGGAGGAGACACTGGGTAAGACTGGAAAACACAAGGAGAAAGACAAGGGTTAACTGGAGCAGGTCACTCAGAGATCACAAGAAAAATGCACAAGGCAGAGAACAATAGCAGAGCTGGACACAGACTAGAGAACTAGAGCTATGTAAGGAGCTATGTGAGGAATAGCACTGCTGGAGCTTATAAGGAAACTGCTGGCTATTGATTGGTCAGCATTCCAAAACAGGTGAAATGACTTGCTGGAGTTCTGCCAACAATCACAGCAGTCAAGAGGTCATAAAATAAGAGGGAGATATAGATATATATATATATATATACACACACAGTATATACAGATACAAAAGAAAGTGCCCCAGCACTCTTTCATTTAACCAGTAACTAACCATGTAATTCTGGACTGGATCCGCACCTAACTCACTCGTGCAGCCAATAACCTGCCCCCCGTTTTTAGGTACCTTATGGCACTTAAGAGTGCCATAGGGCTACCTTAACCTTTCCCCACCTAATCTAAATCCCTCCCTCCTCCCACTTCTAACTAAATCCTCCCCAAAGGCGGCATTAGCTTGCTTCTTTCCTACTAAACTACTCCGTGCAGTACATGTGGTACATAGATTGCAGAAACGCACAGTAGGTACATTCTCAAAAATATGCACCTAAGAAGCCGGAGCTTGTTGGGTGTGAATCCGGTCCTCTATCTTTAAACTAAAATACAGAGAGATTTGTTACATACATTTGCATAGATATGAAAAGCCACCAGCCACTTAGCAGGCTTCTCTGTTTTGGTGAGATGGTTAGTTACTGGTTCATGGCAAGAGTGCTGAGACACTTTCTTTTATATCTGTGTAGATCTCCCAATACCTTTCAAGCACCAGCTCTAGCTTATCTTCTAAATTATTTCGAACATGGCGTAACATCTGCCGCGCGCATGCATAGTAAATACAAATGGTATTTATGTCTAGCATATATACAATAGGCTACTTAGCTTAGGATCTGGCCCAATGTCAATGATAGAATGCTGTTTGCTAGTGTCAACCTTAATATAAGTGTCCTTATAATATATAAGGATTTTTCTAAAAGCCCAAAACATAATAAAAATAGACTACTAGTATAAACTACTTAACATGGTAAGGCTTTGTGGCTCATATTGCTGGTGACAATGACGGCTAATAAACTAATTTCAAGGGGCAGGAAAAACTGGATGCATAGATAGGAATAACATGTCATTTCTTTTGGTTTTAATCTTCAAAATTTAAATTTATTTCTAAGATGCATCAATCTGTGCCAAAAATTATACGAAATGATGTAAATTTGTCATCACATTAAATATATTTAAGTGATATGTGGACCAGTTTTTTTTTTTTTGCACTTCTTAAGCACTGACAACATCTTTTTCAACCATACTAGCAAAAGAAACCCAGAGTAAATCTTAAAGACAGGTGGAGTGAAGCAGAGAGATAATGAATTTGAATGTATTTCTTGCTGTTAAAGTGTTGAATGTGTAAATTTATGCAACTTTAAGAAATGTATATGAAATGTAATAATTTATTGGTGTTAATGTGTTTAATGTGTTAATTTATGCTACTTAAAATATATGTATAAATGTGTATATACATATATATATATATATAAGTACAACGGCTCAGGTGCTCACCCTAGCTATAGAAAGCAGGTATATGTCCACAATATGGGGGCACTCTGAGACTTAAAAAAAAACAATCAACACGGACACCGTGGATGATTTGCAAGGTACCGACGTTTCAGTACTATTTAATTCAGTACTTTCATCAGGGTTGATTGCCTTAGTGAAGAGCTGCTATTTATATAGAAAAGCAAAGAACCACTTACCAAATCCAGACCTGGCCCGGGCAACGAGATGCAGGAAGTCGGCACGTCCCCCGGCCAGAAGGACTCCCTGCACGCACCGGAAATGATGCGCCCGTTACTACGACGACCGCATCTGTTGACAGGGAACCATGGCGACGGAGAAGAAGTGTGTAGAATATATATGGGGTTTTTTTTTTAATTGACAAAAAGCATTATTGTAATTGATTGCAATATATTTTGTTTGTTCTAATTACGCACTTAAGGTTGTTGGACTGGATCCAGACCCCTGCATGCATTCTGTACGTCCATTAGAGAGGGAGGAGTGAACTCCCTCTGTCGCTCCCCTTTCTTGTTTGTAAATAGTGTGACTTACACTGCCATAGGGCAACCTTAAGTCACACTTGCGGATGAGTGTTCCGTCCGACGGCTGATCCGCGCGTAAGTAGGATACCCATCCCACAGTGTACTAGTTTCATGCTTCCCCCCTGCCCACCTGTCCAGTTTCTCTGTGCATCCCTGGTGTCCTTGTTTATTTCCTGGGTTTCTGTGTGTATCTTACTGACCTTGGTACCTCTGCTTTTACCTGCTTATGTGTATCCAATTCCCGCTAGATGGTATCTGTATATCCCCCTGTGTACTCACGCTACTGCAACAGCCCATTACTTGTCCCAGTGCTCTCCAGGGGCCAGATTTAATAAGCTGTGGGTTTGGAAAAGTGGAGATGTTGCCTATAGCAAACAATCAGATTCTAACTCTTACTTTTTTTTAACATACTAGGAAATGTCAGCTAAAATCTGATTGGTTGCTATGGGCAACATCTCTACTTCTCCAAACCTGCAGCTTAGTAAATATGGCCCCAGGTATTGGTAATCTAAATTTCTAGACACAGGCACAATTCTTGTCTGGTTGTCAGAATTCTGTCATGTTCTGTTCTGGTCTGCCTCAGGTCCTAGATCTGTTCTTTCCGATTGCTGTCTGGTACTCTTGTCCCTGTCCAGTCTATTGTTCTTTTTTCATTGTGTCTAGTCTATATTTGTCTTGTCTGTTTTATATCCTGTGGTGATGCTAAATTTAAAATATGAATTAAGAAAGGATGATAGAAAAGAGTGCAAAGCTCAACTCTAAATTTCTGCTGTGCTGGTGGGATATAAAAAGCTAGAAATTTAGCCTACATGCAAACAATGTAAATTATGTTCACCCATTGAAGTGCAACATAGATTGTCCAGGTACATTACTTTGTGGTATTATTATTATTATTATTGTGTTTATTAAACCTGTCAATAAATAAATTAATAAATGCCTCACGCATCCTAAAATTCCATGCTTATTTATTGCCACCACACCCAGAAGATGGATGAATCACTAATAGTTGAATTGTATTGGTCCTCTGCTAATAAACTGACATTCTAAGTGATCAATTTATGACAATCAATTTTTTAATTCACCAATCAGAGCGTGAATCAGGAGTGACCATCTTATGATATAATTGTCTGCTGCAATGTTTAACATATTTGTTTATTACTGTTAGCATGGGATTATAATACTTTACTATGGTCTAAATATATTTACTTGCATAGTAGTATAGCAATACCACCCCTATGGCATACCTCCCAAGTGTCCCGATTTTCGGGAGACTGTCCCGTCCGCCTCACAACTTGTTTTTTTTTTTAAGCCTGTGCCGCTGTATATGCGGCCGGGATTTACATCGCACTCCTCCGGGAGCCCTGTAGGACCATACCTGTTACAAGGAGCACATATGGAAGGCTGGACATTACAAGGGGCAGACATGGAGGCTGGACATAATAATTAGGGGCACACATGGAGGCTGGACATAATAATATGGGGCACACATAGAGGCTAGACAAATAAACAGGGGGGAGACATATGGATTTTGGACATAATAATAATAATAATGGGCAGACATGGAGGTAGGACAAATAAAGGGGCAGATACGGAGGCTGGACATATAATAAGGGGCAGACATATGGATGGCAGGCTTAACAATAAGGGGCAGACATATAGATGGCAGGCCTAATAATAAGGGCAGACATTTGGATGGCAGGCCTAATAATAAGGGGCAGACATATTGACGGTTATTAAATAAAAGGGGCAGGCACTAGACCCGCTGGTCTGGGCAATGTAAGACACACACACTTTCCCAGACACCCCCACTGGGTGGTACAAGACACAACCCCTTTACCAGGCTGCAGAATTTTGTCCCTCTTTTAAATTCTCAAATGTTTGAACCAAGGCACATGTCCTATTCCCAATGTCCTGGGTGGACCCACACCAGCTTCATTTACAGAGCCGTAGACATCTACCGTATTTTAGTAGCGTGGCACAGCTATAACGATGATTCTGCCAGGGAGATATAGCTATTACTCCCTGACAGCACCATCTACAGAGCCGCGGTATTATACTAATATAGGGCCGGATCCTCAACAACGTCCGTCTTCTACACACGGCCATAATTTGTCGATAGGTAGCTACTACGCATGCATAGTAACTATTGTATGTAATCTACGTATCATTTTGTTACATAGATTGCGTATAAGCGGTCTTTAAGACCGCTTATACGCAATCTATGTAACAAAACGATATGTAGATTACGTACAATAATTACAACGCATGCGTAGTAGCTATCTATCGACAAATTACGGCCGCTTGTGGAAGACCGATGTTGGTGAGGATCCAGCTCATAGTGTTGCAGGTGGCTGCGCTCTGTAAATTAAGCTGGTTCCTGTAAGCTGAAAATGTTTATAAACAGCGTTCAGTGCAGAGCTTTGTTTATAAACATCCAACAAGCAGGTTCCGGTGCTGAATAGTTATTTAAAACAGCTAATGGATTGTCAGCTGCTGTGGTCAAACGGCAAATGCGGATTTCTGCCAGAATTCTTTGCATGCACAGGGTAGCTATTGCCCTAAGCATGTGCTAGCAGGAGGAAGTGTAGGAAGGAAGAAGCCTGAGGGGCCTTCGCCCTGAGTCCCCCCCTTTCCCACTAAGGGCATCTTTGAAAACCACCACTTATTACCCTGACTTTTAATAAAATAATCTTTAGATTTGGCTTTATATATTGGTGATGCTGGCTCATGTATTAGCATACAACATAAAAAATGTAACCTAATTCAGTGGGGGTAAAAAAAAATGCTCTTCTTGCTTTGTCATGTCTCAGCTTTGTTCCTATAATCATTATACTTTCCAATGTAATCACAGCCGTATTCTTAAAAGCATTGACATTTTTTATATTTCAAAATGCTACATATTTAATAGATACTTGATCTTCTACATAAAAAACTATATATATTTAAATTGGTTAGCTAGAAAATCAAAGTTATTACCATCATCTTCATCTGAACCACCTGCAGTAAGCCTTAAAACCAAGACATCATTCTGATATTAGTGCAATAATTTGTACACCCAAATAAAATTTTTTATTTTTGTTTACATTAGTTAAAAAATTTAAACAAAGCTTTCCATATACAATACTATAATAGGGCCTGATCCAGAACAACGCATCGGAGCGAATTTACGCGTTGCGGAGACGTAAAATTGGCTATTACTAAGTACTGCGCATGCGCACCATAGAAAATACGCTCATTAGCATAGTGTAATTGTGAACGTATGGGCCATTCACGTAATTGTCACGTAAATACTTACGTGTGGGCGTGCCAATTTTACGTGAGTCAACAATACGTTCGATTTACGTGAATACATTAGTTTTACGTGAAGTAGGTGGAGGTTTGTATGTAAATTGTACAGTATGGGCGTGCTAAGCGGCGTACGTTCACGTAGTCTATACGTCCGTTAGCAGACGTATGCTGTTACGCGAAAAAAAGTTAAGGTAGGGTTTGGGAAGCGGAACTCAGTGAATTACGTACATTCAAGGGGTGTGCCTAGGGTGCCAAGGGATGTGCCTAGTGTATTGAACATACGCGTGCGAAAATACGTTACGTGTTGAAACGTATTGCACACGTAGTTCTGGATCTACCCCATAGTGTCTAAATAACACTGTGTGTGTGTTTTATGTTTATATATACATCTTCTCTTTTTGACCAGGAACACCAGTATTGATATATTTACTCCACCAGTAAAACACACACACAAATGGATACATATTGATTAACCTACTACTACTACTTGTATTTCTCAGATCTATATAATGGTATTAAATAATGCTAATTTTTCCTCCTGGTTCAACTACTAAAGCCCTCAAAGCTTAAACTTTAAATAAAATAACTTGATGTGAAAAAACATAAAAAATAAATAAATAAATAAATAAAATTTCTGCTGTTACTTGGCCTTGACATATTTTTTTATGACTATGAGCATGACAATAAATACATGTATTTCAAACATTATAAAACTAAATTAAAACTATATAATAAGTATATTAGATAAATTGAACAGCACTATTTTTCCTATAGAAAAAAGGACCAGAGCATTTGACCAGTGCAAAGTATTCATCTGCTTCTTCTGCTTGGCTATGGGAAGAAATTAATGGAATGTGTTATTTAACCTTTGTAAATTTAAGTAAAGCAAAATGGTTTTCCTTTGTAATGATGGAGAGGGAGATGAAGGGTTAGGGTCAGGCTGCAGGGGTGGGAGGGTTAAGGTCAGGCTGCAAGTAAGGGTTAGGGTAGTGAGAGGGGAGGGTTAGGGTTAGAATTAGGGAAAGGAGTGGGGGACTATTTTTACTAACTTTTCGGAGCACCGAAAGTTCAGTGCTCTGTGGATCGATTGCAATACCTCCTTGAGGCATATGCAATCGAAATCCCAGCCAGTTCGCAACTGGCTGGAAGGAAACGGCACTTTCGAAATTGGGCCGTTCTTACTGGAGACCCGCACCCATTTAAAACCCAGATGAAACCATACTTAGGAAGTATAGGATTAATACCTGGTTCCTAGTGATCCTGCATTGTACTCTTTCAGGCTTTCCCCGAATTACAGAGGTATTCTTGAATTATTCCTGACTCTTCCATTGTTTTTGGCGAGCTGTTCTTCTTCCTGCCTACTTGTGTATTACACCTGGCTCTAGTATCTTGTTTACCTGCGGGCTTCTAATATATATCTGCGTACTAATTCAATCCAAGCACTGCTACAGAGGATTGCACATTACTGCCTTCCGGAATATACCTCGTTTTGGTCTCTTGTTCAGATTCAGGACTGTATTCACAGATCCGTTTTCACATGAAGTTGCGTGCGTATTTTTAGGTACGTTTTAACTGCGCATGCATAATAACCTTATTTATATAAGTTACGTTGAATATACACACGTAAGTACTTTAGGCACGGACATGTATATCGCACTTGGGGACATACATACGGATGGGAGTAGTAGAAATACGTACTTTACATGAAAGTGGGGGGGGGGCGTTTAAATTAGTGCTTGAGGGTGCGGCTATACTGAATTGCATGCATGGAAGACATATATGCACGTATACAATTAAAGATCAGAGTGGTCTATGGAGGTGTAAGTCTATGTTGTCACGGCTGAGAGAGCGGAGTGTCATGGGTATTGGTGGGTGTTGCCTTGCCACGTGCGTGCGTATAATTGCGTACTTTTAAAAAAACGGATCTCTGAATATGGCCCAGTCTTCTGATATCCATTTACGTGCTAATTCTATTCCAGAACTTCTATGGATGATCTTTCTATTCCAGCATTCCAATGTATCTCCACGTGGTTCCTGTCTTCCATTTACCGGCAATCTAGCATTATAAATATGCATTTTATTCGATACAGGCACTGTTACGGAGGATCTGTTCAACTCCAGCGTTCCAGTGTATTCTCAGTGTCTCTGGTATCTCATCACCAGCAAGTATTTTGACATCTAAATGTCACTCCATCCAGGCATTGCTATGGTGGACTTGCCTTCTGCATTTTTCAGGATATTTTTTATCCTTGTATATTGAGAGAAATCATCACTCCCTGATTTTACCATTAACTGTGCCTTGTTGTTCACTTATTGTGATCATTAGGAACAGTGGCCTGCCCATCTCATACCTCATGCAGCAAAGCCCATAGCCACCTTCAGGGTCCTTAGTTAATACTGAAGGTGTGTAAGACTCTATGGAAGTTTAATAAACTAAATTAAATTAGACATGCCCCCCATCTGATCTGTGTTCTGTATTTTTTTAACAGAGCACTGATCCAAAATGTACCTCTAGTTTGTATAAGAACAATCCATCTAAGTACTCTAAGTAGATGGTTTTATATAACCCAGACAGTAGAGTGAAGGAAAATTAGTTAAGAACACAATGTTTATGGGAACTCCTTTAAAATTGAAGGATTCTACAGCTTTACTGGTCATTGAAAGGGATTATACAGTAAGTGTTAGCACCAGGTGTTAGAATACAGTTCCTCTTCTGTTAATGGAGATAATTGCTAATACTAATATATGTTTTAAAAAAAATAGCAAAAACTATGCCAGGATCATTGTTAAAAAAAATAGAAAACATCATGTAATGTACATAAACAGATTGATAATATATATATATATGTGACACCCCTGCACTGTAATGGTGGAAAAGATTGCAGGCAGCGCAAGGGGAGAGGTGTGCACAGGTCTCCTGCTCTGTTTACAAGCACAGGTCATGTGGGATGTTGCTAGGCAACGGTCAGCTGGTGAGATTTGAAATGAGGAGCTGTCTCTAGAAGATTCTGGGGGGAAAGTTTCTGAGGTGATTTGACTGTTGGGAGTTCAGTTGGTGACAGCAGTTGGCAGGAGAGGAAGTGACAACATGGCTGATTGAGTAAAGTGACAGTTACGGGGAGGTATCATAAAGGAAAGGGACATGCTACAGACAGAGGGGAGCTGGAAAAGCTGAGGTGATATAAAGGCTATTGAAGAAGTAACTGGATTAGAGAGTAATAAATCTGTGGACCGTGTGAGGTGTAAAGTATAGGGGGTGCTGGCTGGAAACAGTAGAGGAGCAATTAAAGAGTTGGGAAAACTGAAAGCTATTTGTGATGTTAAAGTATTAAAGACGATCTGAGACTATAATATAACTTGTACCATCGCTAAAGTGTCAGTGAAAGATAAAAGCAGGAACAATAGCCCAGACGGTTTAATATATGGACTCTGTTATAAACTCTAGAAAGAAGTTTTCCAGATTATTTACCTATTAATTGCACCTGTTATTGTAATTGTTTCATATTATCTGCCATAATAGTATATCAGCTATTTATAAGTGTGTTGTGTCTTCAAATTGTTCATTAATTTAGAAAAGTAAATTACTGGCTTATGCTCACTAGTAGCGAATATTACTTGTAGGAAAGAAAAACAAATAGGGTATTGTAATATATATAAGATTGAGAAGCAGTATTCCTTTCAGAAGTGTATTTAATGATTTCATCTGTTTTATATGCTCTGTTGTGACAATATTGCATGTGTTATATTCAAGAAAATGGCTATTTCTGAATTTACCGCTTTACATGCTCTATTTATGAATAAGAACGATATTGTTTTGTAACGAACAGCTTTATTGTGTTGAACAAAATAAGTTTTCTGCTAATCTGAGGGATTCCTACACTAAATTTTAAAAGTAAAATAATTTTTATAAAACGCTGGTGTGCATTGATTCTGAGTTTTCTTACATTGCCTACACCTCTCTGCAAACCATCCACCATACCATCATAGTACCTGTAGCCCTTTCCACCCGGGTGTTACATATATATATATATATATATATATATATATATATTTTAACATCTATATAAGAAAAAGCTAGGTAGCATGTGGATATTCTTCCTAATACATAAGTTAGTTTTGCAGAACTAGGAGACCCAGAGCCTTCTACAAGAGAGTATGTGAAGATACACGGAGACATTCTACCATGTAGTACATGTCCAAAATATCTCATTTTTAATAGAACTTATCTTGCTTTATTGTCTATATATAAAGAAGATGTTAACCCAGAAAAACCTAAAATTAATGTTAAGTTGTATTTTCAAATCTTCAGTGTTAAGTTGCTGTCTGAATTACATCAACAATTGCTTATAGTGTGAACATTTAACAGTTTATTTTTTAAAGAACAATAGCTACTAAGAACATTACCTGCAAATATAGGTGGCTTGGATAATGCACAAGCTAAACTGAATGGTTAATTTTAGCTTGCAAAAAATAAACCGTGATATAAACTGTAAAAAGTTGTAGAAATTGTGCTACACTAATAGTACTGGACTAACGGTAAAAACTAAATCCACCTAGAGAAGGCCTGTGCTCTAACCACCGCTTGAGTTGAGAAGAATGTTTGTATGTTAAACAAGCTTACTTGGTTAAAAATGTATTCATTCTAAAGCAGCTCAACCATTATCATATTTAGGATACTAAAATCATAATCCCTATACAAGCAAAACCACTAACAAACAAGTAGGCCGCTAAACATCTTGTATAACTAGAAGCAGCCATGGGTCAAATTCTACAAGTAGTTCCTACAATTGCCTGTGATGTCTTTGGTCGCTGTGCTTTTTCTTTGCCTATGGGCTCAAATCAATTGCTGCAAAGACGAGAAAAAGTGCAAAGTGTGCCTATTACCGTCTATTACAGTAAGAAGAATTTGTGGGTTATAATAAACATCTTATAGAGGTTAAAATCCACAATGTAAATTCACAAAAAAAGTTTTGCGACAATTGAATTGAAATGTCTGGATGATCAAAAGATATCATTTTTACTGTTTTTGTTTGCAACAAATGAGTCAGGTAGACACTGGTTATAAAAGTCTGGTTATTGTGAGGCAATAGAATAAGTCAAAAAGGAGGTGATTCAGCTCATGATTTTTGAAGTTCCTAAGTCCCAGTTCTGCATTCTTAAAGTAGACGTCAGTAAGGGATCCTTAAATTGCAGGCTTTAGATGCTCACCGGAGCAGTCTTTTTATACTCCGTCTCCAGCATTGTGTGTGCCGCTGGAAGCTTCTCTCCTGTCTCAGTGCTGTGTGTGTCCAATTCAGTGTCAACCCTTCGTTTTGTGGTGTGATACATCCAAATGTGAGGGGGAGAAGCACAGACAATAGGACAAGAGTCCAATAGTGTAAAAACTTTTTACATTTATTGATACAGATAAACAAGATCAATGTACTCACAAGAGTATACAACAATACTAAATATAAATGTCAATACACTCAGAAGATTCAGTGGAAAGCTGCCAATTCTCTCTTTCTGAATTCTGAGGGTATTCCCCATGGATAGACTCAAGACAAAACACAGAAAGGTTTTTTTGTTGTGGACTTTTTGGTGCGCACTCTATCTCCAGTGACTTGGGTTAGGTTAGTATGTTTAATAGAACATAAATTTTATTGGGTATGCATTAAAAGAGCGAATGTTTAAAACAAGTGAAAGGGGTAAGAAAAATTTAATAAAAATTCAATGGTTAAAACGAAAATCAACAATGCACTAACTGTCTCTGTGTCAATACCGTATTACATTGCAACCTGTTTATTAGAGAGAATTACACCTAATGGAGGTAGGAATAGAAACGATATATTTATGGGAAAACAATTACTTATTAGATATTTCAAAGTTCTAGTTTTAATTCCCCCTTCGGTGTGTAGCTTAAAATGGGTAAATAAGCGAGTATAGTATAAGTTAGGTTTGTCAGTAACTGTTAGCTATTGGGCTCTGTAAATTTTATAAAAAGGTGCCTATCAAAATTCCAGACTGAAATGTAAGAGTGGAGGAGCAGCTATTTTAGTCTCACACTTAATATCTTGCTTAATAGATTTATAGGCAGGGGTAGGGACCTGTTTGATTGGGGCTATTGAAAAATATCTGCCATTAAATATATGAGTTCCTATATACTAAATGCCTATCTGAATGTCTTTCTGGAAATGCAGGATAGTTGGGCAACTACAGGCGCCGTTAATTAAATAAACAGATAGCTATATTTTACAACTGGAAATGCAGGATAGTTGGGCGACTACAAGCGCCGTTAATTAAATAAACAGGTAGCTATATTTTACAACTGGAAATGCAGGATAGTTGGGCGACTACAAGCGCCGTTAATTAAATAAACAGGTAGCTATATTTTACAACTGGAAATGCAGGATAGTTGGGCGACTACAAGCGCCGTTAATTAAATAAACAGGTAGCTATATTTTACAACTGGAAATGCAGGATAGTTGGGCGACTACAAGCGCCGTTAATTAAATAAACAGGTAGCTATATTTTACAACTGGAAATGCAGGATAGTTGGGCGACTACAAGCGCCGTTAATTAAATAAACAGGTAGCTATATTTTACAACTGGAAATGCAGGATAGTTGGGCGACTACAAGCGCCATTAATTAAATAAACAGGTAGCTATATTTTACAACTGGAAATGCAGGATAGTTGGGCGACTACAAGCGCCATTAATTAAATAAACAGGTAGCTATATTTTACAACTGGAAATGCAGGATAGTTGGGCGACTACAAGCGCCGTTAATTAAATAAACAGGTAGCTATATTTTACAACTGGAAATGCAGGATAGTTGGGCGACTACAAGCGCCGTTAATTAAATAAACAGGTTGCTATATTTTACAAATGCAACGGGACATCAGGGAGTAGTGAAAAGGAAACGCTGACGCGCGTTTCGCAAGCGGCTTTTTCAAGGCGGCAGGTCGCGGGCTAAACTGACGTGTCTTTTAAAGACAGAGGGCGGGATTGGATGATGTCATAGCCAATCCTGGCTGCGGACATAATTGATTGACGTGTCTAGAGACGTTTAATGTTTACAAAGTAACAAGATACGGAGATAGATTTGTATCATTAGTATCGTGCTAAGTAGCACTATTTGTAATTATGTCAATTCAGCCGTACAGTAGAGAAGACATGGGGTCAAAGTACTTAAAGAGCAAAAATTGCATCATACAATGGAGGAAACAGTCAAACGAATAACAAAGGGACATGTTATGCCCAGATCCAAGGCAGGATCAGATATATAAATTCAAAAATTATAATACAAAAAATATATATCAGTGGTGAAAAAATTATGAAAGAATTATAACCATGAAGAAAAAATATTTTAGAGAAATTAAATTGGGTTAGGAGTTAGTTGATAACTTAAATAACTAAGTAAAGTGTAATCTTAACCTTTAAAGCCTAGAAGTAGTTATAATATTATCATATATGAATTTGGATACTTATGTTTTATGAAAATATGAAAGATCCGGTGATGGTTATAAGATCTAAAAAATATTTTTATTTTTTTATTAAATCAAAAAATTATTTATGTTTCTAAAAAAACTTATCAAAAAATCTTTTAGAAAAAGAAATAGTGAATAGACCTCCTTAGGGTCTAGTGAAGGGTAATAGCTAACTAAATGAATGATCCTCTTGATAGGTGATAAACTAGAATAGATCTTATTAGTGTAATGGTGTAAGTGAGTGAAAGTTGCAATAAAAAGTCTTAAAGAAAGAAAAGATAGTGAATAAACCTTCTTGGGATATAGTAAAGGATAATAGCTAAATATTTAGATAGTCCTCTTGATGGGTGATAAACTGGAAAAAATCATGTTAATGTAATGGTGTGAGTAAGAGAATTTATGGGTGAGTGGTGAGTGTGGTGATTAAATAAAATATAAACCATATTGTGGGAAAAACAGTGATTAAGAAAATTAGGATAATGTATAAAGGAGTTTGTTATTAAAATATAGGGGAGTGATAGGAGTGATACTGGTGAGGACCAGTGTGTGATTAAAAAAAAAGAAGAAAGAAAAAGAAAAAGAAAAATTGGAGTCATTATGGGAATAAAGGTATCTGAAATTAAGATATTAGAGATTTAGAGATTACATTGGTTTCCACATGGATGCAGGATACAGTTTAGTATACGACTGGATAAAAGTAATAAATGTAACTCAACAATACTCAGGCCAGAGTTACAGTTTTAACTGTACTCTAAGGTGTTTATAAGTATATCTGAAGGAATCCAAAAGCTGACTTTTCTGTGGGATCTGAATCATAATTGATGTAGGCGACATTTATCAAAATTAGCTAGAATATAAACAGGTAAGGAATTTTTTTTGTAGAGTAGCATCTATTGACTGATTTTACATAGACAGTGTTTATTAACCAGTAAGCTTGCAAGATCTGCTACCACATCAGGGCCATTTTCTATACACATAAGAGTAATCCATTCCTAAATTTATTATTAGTAGAAATGCAATGTAAGGTGTACTACACCTTTATTGTGTAAGGGTGAGGGGCTCTGGTAAAAACGGCCAATTTTCGAATCAATGTTTTCTCCCAAGCCAGTTGCGAACCAGCTGGGATTTCGATTGCTATGCCTCGATGAGGCATAGCAATCGATCAATGGAGCACAAAAAGCTCTGTGGTCCGAAAAGTAGTAAAAAAATAGTCCCCCCACTCCATTCCCTAATTCTTACCCTAACCCTCCCCTCTCACTCCTAACCCTCCCTCCCCTACAGACTGACCCTATCCTTCCCTGCCCCGCACAGATAATTTACCCACCTGTTCCTGGTCCGACGATAGCAGCGGCAGATGTGCGGCGGAGGGATATCGAAGAGGGGGGAGGGATAAGTGCGAAAGTGAATGGGTGAAACATGCCGAACGGCATACAAACCCATTCATAAAAAAAAAAATAGAAAATCTGCTTTATTCGAAATAGGGATTGACAACGTTGTGTAATCTGGTACATTTTTGAAAAGCTGACCATGCAACCATTACAGTTCCACTATATACACTTTAACACAATGACTCCTACATTTTTCATCTCAGTATAAAACTTTTTATCCAGATTAGACTGGCAGTGCCAATGCTTTGTAGACCGTTTATAGAAATGGCTAGCTGAAATGAATTGCTTTAATGCATGTCTCTTCATATTTTCAAGTCACTAACTTTCATTTTAAAGACAAAATTCATAGTATTACAGACTGCAGTAAAATTGTTTGATTTTCCATTCGCTTAAATTAATGTTGCAGAAGTAATATCCTATAGATATGCAGATGTGTGCATTTTCACATTATTACAAAATAAATGAGAAACTATCTTTATGGCAAAGGACAAATACGTTTAGTCAGAAATGCAGACCACTGAGTGACAAAGCACTGTAATCAGGCTTCTGCTCTAACTAATGCTCCAGAATGCCTTTGATATGCCACTCAAGGTTTATTTCTAAAATATTCTTGGGCTTATATTTCTGGAGGTCCTAAAAGAAAATTGGTGATGTTAACCATATTAACCATTGGATCATATTTTATTTTAGAATGTCTAAAGGTAAATGAAAGTCATGATATAATTGGATGTTATTGGCAACATCTCTACATTTACTCTTTAGAAATAGAATTAACTATATCCTTTAGATGTTATATCAGTACATACATCACTACTATACTTTTATGTAGTTGGTAGACATTTGCATTTTCCTACAGTTATACACCCTGTTGAACTATATTTACTTAGAATGAGCAGTTACTACTGTGCTTTATTTTTCAGAAATAGAGTTATCCAATGTACTGCTGCAGATGTCAGCAAACCAATAGTACAATAACTATAAGATATATTATAGAATTTTTATATTTAGGACTGATCCAGCGTTTGAGAGTGCATTCAGAAACAGGGTGGAAAATATAAACTGGCACAAAAGGAGGTTTTTCTGAGCTCACCCATTAAATACAGTTTAAAAATGAATGAATACAGCATTTGAGTTCTATTTGCAAAAATCATACTTCTCATCTACAATTCAGAATGAAAAAAGATTATGTTTACAGTACGTGAAAAAGTAGCCTACTGGGATTTAATGGACTTGTTCTCACTCAATGCACCAAATCAAGACTTACACAAAGCGATAATATTCTGTTTGCAAGAAGAAGAAAACAACAGCGGACTGCGGTGTGCATATGTACACACAATGTAATTTTATTATGGTTCTGTATCTTCCTGGTCCAAAATGTTTCCAGTGGTGGATCATAACGGGGTGGGAGGTGTACGGTATGTGGGCAAGGTGCAAGGGGTGAGGTATTTAAATAATACAGAATGGACATGTTTTAGGCCATATGTACCAGCCAAACTTCAGCACCATCCACATTTTACATGGAGACAGTGTGGAAATATTAGGTAGGTTTTGGCTTACATGGAGCATGGCCTCCTCACACACTCACTGGAGATTGGATACAGCTGGGATCCCACATAAGATCTCCATTGATGCCAGGCTCGGAGTTCAAAGTGTAGAAGAGAAGTGGTGGTCTGGATCCGGGTCAATGGCACTGGCATGGGACTGCTGGAAAAGCATAAGTGCTTAATATAGGTTTCTGTGTTCATTTTCACTTGATTTTTCTTTCTATGCTTTTTTTATTCTCCAGAAAAAAAACGTTTAAAGAAGTCTCTATATTAAACAATAAATCCATTAGGCTAGAACTTTATTTTTCTATTTGAAATATAGTATTGTACTTGAGGCTATGGAAAGTCCCAAAGCCTCCCATGTAATGAATACAACATATTTGTGCATAGTAAATTCTGGCAGCTAAATCCTTGAATAAATCCTTGGATAAATATAGAAGATTTACAAATTAAGACATTTTGCAGCAAAAACTGAAAGTTGTGTAAAATTTAAGCTTACAGGTGGAAAAAAAAGAAAGATTTGGTAGGTGTACAGTACATTTTGAACACACTGATTTGTGTGAGCAGTAAAAAAAAGTCTTGCACTGTGCCAGAAAGTAAAGTTAATTGCTGCAATGCTTTGATGCTTAAAAGTTTCCATGGCAACAACATGCTTGACGGGAGGCTACTGGAGGATGTATTCTGACAGGCAAGTCTTAAATATAGACTCTTGCTTTTTTTTTTTTTTAAGACCTCAAACTCTATCTGCAATTCTTATTAATTATGGCATAATGAGTGCATAGGTGTTTCCAAGAGCTCACCTGATAACAATGTATGTGGTTCATCACTACGATGAGCCAAGTTTCAATACATCGTGTCCTGGCAATGCAGCAATATTATTTGTATCTACATTATACTACTCTGTCAAGTCTCTGTCAAGTGGATTTTCGTACATCATAATTCCTAGCACCTTGGTTGTTAAAGATATGTCATAAGTATATCTTCAATATCGATACAAATGGATTGACTATATTTTTATTAAATGTAGTTTTCAAAGTTTTTATTTAAAAATCAAAATCACAGAAGCAAAAGTTTGCATATACCAATAAATTTCATATTAGGAAACAAGTATATCAAATAATATACAAAATAAAGGACCTGTCAAGTGTGTTTTCCAAAACCATTTTATACCATACCATCAAAACCATTTTATGAACTCTTACCTTGGTTTTTCATGCTAGATTTTTATTTTGCGTAAACAGACTAAAGCAACAAATGGCTAACCTGCAGTACTCCAGGTGTTGTGTCCCATCATACTTTGCCAGGTGTCAGCTATGCATATGCTCTTGGAGCAAGCTGGACAAGATTTGTGGGCTAACACAACAGCAGGCCAGTACACAGAGAGGACTTTTGAGAGTGTGTTCCTTAAGCGTTGGTCTGTATAGAGGTGAAGCGCAGCAGACACGATGGAATATCATTCTCCAAGTGGCAGCTAGCAGCAGAGCCGATTCTTACTAATTTTAATAGCAATGCTAAAGTCTGGTAAATAATAAATAAAATGATGTAAGTTTGGACTGCCTGCCAATCAATAGCCAGCAGTCTCCATATAAGCTCCAGCAGCGTTATTCCTCACTGCTGGTTATAGCTCTAGTCTTTGTCCAGCTCTGCTATTGTTCTCTGCCTTGTGCATTTTTCTTGTGATCCCTGCTCCAGTTAACCCTTTCATCTCTGCTTGTGTTTTCCAGTCTTATTACCTAGTTTCTCCTCCTGATCCTGCCTAGCCCATTCCGCTGGTTGTGACTGTGTGGCACCCCTGTGGTGTCTCCTCTGTGAGTGTGTGTGCATGCGTGTGCATGCATGCCCTAGTTTGTCCTGTCTGTCTCTATGTTTTGTTTGTCAGGGCTAGTCCCTTTTAGCTCTCTTTTCTTGTTCCCGCTTTCAGTTTTTACCCACCTTCTCTCTTCTGCTTCCTTCCTGCTATGCTTCTGTTACTTCTCCGGGTGTTGCCTCTGGGGGCTGGAACCTGCTAGGTGTCCTGCAGTCCAACCTATCCCCACCATTAGGGGCTCTAGTGAATACCAGGCCCTAGTTAGACTCTAAACCCTGATTGAGGCACCCGTCCTTTGCAACAAGGAGTTGTAATT
Source organism: Limnodynastes dumerilii (assembly GCA_011038615.1). Classification (NCBI taxonomy): domain Eukaryota; kingdom Metazoa; phylum Chordata; class Amphibia; order Anura; family Limnodynastidae; genus Limnodynastes; species Limnodynastes dumerilii. The sequence continues at coordinate 22,621 of WWET01000671.1, read as the reverse complement.
TTACACCATGTAAAGTACCAAAGATTGTCTATGCCTAGACAAACTTTTCTAAACATGTATAGGTTTTAGCGGGTTTAGTACTAATTCCAGATGCATGAAATCCTGGCGGCTGAAAGCCTTACAACGATAATCCTGACACAGATATTATACCAGTTGCTGAATTCCTGACACATTGTAATGACCTACAATGATGATATCCCGGCACAATTCATTTACTGACACATTAAATCCTGGCACATATAAATCCTGACTGGAAAATCGACCCAGCACGTAAATAATCCCGACAAAGATAAAAGAATACCGATAGGGCTTTATTATTGTTTTAAATGTGTACATGTCTGATGTTTAACAACATACATTTTCACCCTTCCTATACTGCTTGAATAGAATCAACACACCCAATCCCCTGTAATTATACACGGTCCGTCATGACAAAACACATTTTGATTGTGACACTTTATCTCTTCAATCAAACGTATTGAACCACAACTTTTAATGTCAGGATTTCATTTTTATTTTATTCTTACAATAAAATCAGCACGCCTAATTCTCTAACTGTATTCTTGCCCAGCATGACAAAACCTACGTCTAACTGCGACAATTTGGACAGTGACCATTTGTCTCCGGTGTTAGACATATTCAATGACTATTTGAATTGTTGGCGTTTTATTTGAATTTTCTTTCTTCCAGATGAAGTATTGAATGCCTAATATACTCTAACCCTTTCCTTTGCATTACAATAAATCAACACATGTCACAGCTCTACATAACATCTCACACTAAAAGACTGAAGAGATGTTAATTTTTTTTTTATACCTGAGATGTTAGAGACACAAGTGGTCATCATCCGCTAGATCCCATCTGCTCGTCAAAATTATAGACTAATAGCATTCCAAATACTGTACTAAGTTAAGTGCCTCCTTCCTGGCCTTATAAATCCAGATTAAGTGAAGTTCATACCTTGGACACTACAAGGTTTTAAGATATAGTGAACCTCCTCCTGGGATCTCCTTTCTGTCAGTGCAGAGAATGTCCTTGATTGTCTCTCTGACAGAGGTCCTCCTCAAGTTCAGATTTAGTTAGCAAATCCTTTATTCTATACTTGCCTTGTATAACTCCCCTTCGGCATGGATATTTTATTTGCAATAGATTCCTGTATGAGTCATTCTCTATCACAAATGGCAACAGGTAGAGATGCCCTTTATCTCCTGATATTTACCTTGGCAATAAAGCACCTCATTGAAGAGATACACTCCTCAAAGATGTATTTCATTTAGAAACAAGATATGTTTATATGCAGATTACATTCTGTTGTTTGTCACTACCCCTGAGGTTTCGTTACAGGCTTTGCATAGCCTTTTATTTCAATTAAGCAAAGCAACAATGTCAACATTTTAACCATTGGAACTGCAAACTACACCAGGACCCTAAAGTCTCAAAAACCTTATGTCTGGAAGCAAATATCCCTTTCCCACTTGGGCATATACTTAATAAATAAATACTTTATGGATTGAGTTAACAAGTTTTTATATAGCACCAGCAGATTACAGAGTGCTTTACAATTTTAACAATCATTATAACAATACTGGGAGGTAATATAAGACTGTTTCACTCCTAAGAAGCTCCGGTTTCTTAGGTTTGTAGAATTAAGAATTAATCTACTACATGAGGAAAGAAAACACACACAGGATGTTAGGGAAGCCCTAGGGTATTTTTACGTGCCCTATGTTCGTAAAATAAGGGGAAGGTGGCATGGGAGTGAGCCTTAAGTTAGGTCCGGATACATGCATATCTATACCTTCTTAAAGCTTTCTCATCTGTGAATATGGTCCAGACAGACCGGGTAGGTAAGAGGGTCCTGTCAGCAAGCTTACACCATATAGGATATTGGGGATTGATACATAAGGGAAAATGTTATATATCACACAATGAAGCCCTGAACCATGAGAAATTTGTGCATACCAAGCGTGGGACACTTGACCGATTTTATAAAATTTGGGCTCCCTGGCTAGATTCCCTTTTAATGTATTTCCATACAGATGATCACCCTGCAGAGTTGTAAAAACACTTCTGCCTGTAGCTCTCCTTACCTTGTGTTCCTGGATACCTAACTTTGTGAATATTCGTAATGTTGGTTCTTGCCCTTTTTATATTGGCAATGATATTACTTATAAGTAGTGTCTTACAAATGTCTATTTGACTGTAGTGTTTAATGTATGAAACATTCCTGTATGGAACCTTTTGGGTGGGTGCAGGGTTTGGGGAGAGGTGGTTTGGTTATGGGTTGTATTGAATTTGTATTTTTTCTGTTAAAAAATCAATAAAGAAACTCAATAAAAAAAAAAAAAAAATGTTATATATATACAACGGATCAGCCAGTGTGTAAGGTAAAAGTGCTCAGCACTCTGTGTGATCCAGTCATACAGCTGTGTTAGTAGCAGGACAAGGGTAATTTCAGTATGGAAAGTAAAGTTTTAAAGCTGTGTTTACTAGTTAACTGAAAGGTAAATCAGATAGCAAAGTAGATGTAAATGGGGTAGACAACTATTAAGCAGTAGGTTGGGCAAGTTGATAAGCTAGTCTAAAGAGATGAGTTTTGAGGGAGCGCTTAAAAGTTTGGAGAGTAGAGGTTATTCCAGAGAGCAGGTGCAGCACAGGAGAAGTCCTGAATCAGAGCACAGGAGAGAAGTAGGTCATGTAAAGATCTGAGAGAGCAAACAAGGATATACCTTGAGATGAGTGAGGATATGTAAGTGGGTGCACTTATGATGAGCAAGTATGATGTTACTCCGGTTGAGCAAATTTCTACCTTCACACAGGTTGGTCGCAGCACAAGATCGCTTGACTAGGCACTATTGCAGCATTCAATTTGATTGTTTTCTCAAAAATATTATACTTATTCCACAATTGCAGCATTCAATTTGATTGTTTTCTCAAAAATATTATACTTATTCCACAAAATCTAATACTTCAACAAGTTAGACAAGTTTAATAACCTGCATACCGTAAAATGTGAGGGTAGTGCAAACCCCCTGTACTTTTTTCGTACATACAGGCTTTCGACATGCCCTTACTGTATGATCCGCATTCCTATGCCTGTATCTCGTAGCATGGTGATTAGGTTCTCCTCATGTGCGGAGAGTAAATTCCACATGGAACGCAGCATCAATCGGCTGCATTCAGGTGCTGAATTCACAGTAATGTGCATCCACAGAACAAACTAACAAGTGACTTATGCACATAGCATACATAAGTCACCTGTTTTTAATAATGCTAAATCCAGTCAATAGAAAGCTCAGCCGACAAAATTTGGCAGCCTCAGAGGCATCAGTCTCCTTACTTTTGGTAAGCTCAATCCACTAATATGAAAACTGTTTCCACAGACACACATCTTGAATCTGGGTGCATATATTTCTTAAGCATTTCTCGCTCATGTCACTTGAGATCTCAATAACTAGTCCTGTTTCCTGTGTGACACATTTGATATCAGAGAATAAGTCCAGAGAATTAGGCAAGTTTTTACTGTGGAGTTTAAATACTGTACATGGTTCAATGAGATAAAAATAGGGAGATTATACCTGATAATAAGATTTACTTGACCCAACCTTTTGCAGCATAGAATCAATGGGTATTTCCTACAGAGCCAGGACAGGAAAAAGTAGACACCCCGAATGCATAAAAAAGGCCCTTCCTACAGTGTTCTGTATCTTCTTACTTCCTCTAGCTGTAATAAATATAATAATATCAACATACATATTGGGAAGGTATATAGAACTATGCTGCCATTGATGAGTTACGGGTGTGTACTCATGAACAATCAAATGATATTGGGCCTGATTCACACTTAAGAAGCATCTGCTTCTTAAGTGCGTATTTGCCCGAAATAACTGCGCATGTGTAGTCGGTCATTTACGCTATCTACGTAATGGATTGGTATGTAGATAGCTTAGGTGCGGTCTTTAAAGACTGAACACGGGGATTTTTGTCCATAGAGGCGGCGTTATGCTGCCTTGGGGTGTTTTTAGGAAGAAGTGGGAGGGGGGAGGGCGGGAGGGAGATGGAGAGAGGCAATATCTGTCTGGACATTGCACGGAGAGATAAGATAGCCCTATGGGACTCGTAAATGCCATAAGGTACTTAAAAACGAGGGGCGGGTTGGGGGATGGAAGAGTGAGTTAGGTGCGGGTCTGCCTGCACCTAACTCACTCTTAATTGTGAATCAGGTCCAAAGTCCTTGTTAGTACTTCTTGTTCAAAAGAGTTTTTCCACCCAAAAGCTTGTAACTCCAACACGCTTGTTGCCTAAGTAAAAGCCACTAAGAAACCCACCTTCATAAACTTTAACTAAATGTTCAAAAGGATGACCGGTTAGGATGTCTAGCACCAAATATGGGTCCCTTGGGGCCAATGGGTGTTTGATTATTGGTTTTATCCAAATATATGTTTCAATGAATTGTTTCACATACTTGTCATTGGCCAGGTCTTGATCATGGCACAGGCCATGGCAAAAATATGTACTTTATGGGTACTAACAGTTATTCCTTTATCTAACCCTGCTTGTAAAAAGTCCAGTACTTTGCTTATAGACATAGGATATATTCATGCCCATTTTCTAAACACAACCTCACATAAATATCCTATGCTTTATTTTAGAGACCATAGGTTTTCTGGTTTTAAGTAATGTAGAAATTACATTAGAGGAGAATGTTTAAGGATAAGGAAAACACACTTTACCTTGTCTCAGCAGCCCTGGGAATACTGTGCTCAGATTATATATAATTTCTGCTTAGAGCTCCTGCTCTGGTATTGATGCTTCCCACTAAAAATATTGCCATAAGATCTGGCCTCTTTGGCCCACATGAGCAAGGCTCTGTCTTTCTCCATAAAATTCTTACTTCTCCTTGATGGTTTATATTGGCAACCACTGCCTTTGCTGTCTGAGTGTGTGGCTACTGTCCTCCCTATCTGTTATGGCTGAAAATGGTAACAAGCTGCTCGGACAGCTTTCAGTTCTCTAATGTTTGATTGGGACCAACTGACTTGTGGTCCATGCACAATGTGCCTTCCACACACGGCTCCCCAGCAACAGACACGGTCTTCCGTAGTCAAAACTAGCAGATCCAGAGATCTAAATGGTTTTCCTCATTGTATATTGAATCTGTTAGTCTACCAGAGAAGGTCTTTTCTCACTTCCGAAGACAAGGCAATGAATTGAACTTTTTTTTGGCTGGATTCTTGCTCCATTGTATTAGAAAGCATTACTTAAGAGCTTTTATATGTAGCCTGGATCAGGGAAACATTTGTATGGCAGGTGACATAAAACCTCAGATCAGAATCCAGTCCTCTGATGATGACCATGCTCTTAGATTATTCATTTGCTTAATTAGATTTTGCCTTATTTATGGTGACAGATAAAATCATTCATAGGCTGTGTCTAAGATCTTTCCCAGATATATAGCTGTATTTTCTCTTACTTTATAATCCATCTGACTTTCTGGATTTTTGCCACCACCAGTAATCATCTACATATGAACAAATTTGTATTTGTATCCCCTCTGTTCTGAGACATTGTGTATGTCTTTGGAGTCATTGGAAGCAAAATGGTAATACCATGAACTGGTAAAGCTGATCAAACACTTGATGAAACCTGAGCAACCACTGATATTGCAGACAGATTGAAACGTAAAGATAGGCATCCCTTAGGTCTTTGGACATCAGAAACATTCCTTTGTATTGACCTGAACTGATGGTTTTACCTGACTTTATTTTGAACGCTCTCACCTTCTGATATTGATGCAAGCGACTTAGGTCCAGAATAGTTCTGAAACTCCCCTAATATTTCCTTACCATAAAGATTCTTGAGTAACAACACCTTTCTTGCTCTAGAAAAGGTAATTCCTTTAATGCCTGTTCCTCTTCCAACGTCTTAAGTTGATAGAGGCCATTGGCTTTGGAACATCGTTAATCTTCTTACCACAACCAGCTGTGGGAGGGGAATAAAACTCATGGCGTCATTAGGTGAAGGGAAAAAGGGTCTCCCAAAATCTTGGAACTGATTTCATCAAGTGTACCTCCAATTTGATAGTGAAAAGGGTAAGGAGAGTAGTTTAGATTTAGAATGAGCATCAGCAGCCCAGGGTATAATAATGCTCTTCTGGTGGTAGTTGCAGATGCCATATATAATGCAGACTTTATAGAGCCCATAGATGCCTTGTAGAGTTGCATATCCTGGATGATCTTTAATAATTCATTGAATTTAATGCCCTCTAAGAGATTCCTCTCAAGCTCACCTTCCCAAATGCGAAGATCTTTTACATCTCCTCCATGTTGTTTTTTACTACAAGATTATAACAACTGGGTGCGTTTATGAGACTTGCTTGTTTGCGGTGTACAACAAGTGACTTCGATACTGTACTTATTGATTACATTTTTCTCCTTTTAAATAAATATTAACATTCTTCAAATGTATACAATTGTTTTCTAATTTCACTTTTATTTCAGAACCTTTGTCTTGATCATATTTTATGGCAATTATTTAAGTTTGTTAGAGTAAACAAATGAAATGATTAACACAGTGGGCTGGAACCAGACTTAAGTAAGTGCTTGAAATGAGTTACTCCTGGGCTAAACCATGTTGATTTCAGGGGGAGTCAATATAATTGTATTCTATGCATGCAGGGATATTTATTTGAATAGCTTACTGCAAACAGATACTGACCAGCTTTACTATCACGATGTTATTTAGACTTGGGATATGAAACATCACCTCTCAACTCTAATACTGTTTGCAACAGATGACATATGACTCCCCTGCAATCAACATGGTTTAGCCCAAGCACTTACTTAAGTCTGGATCCAGCACAGTATGCAGCAAAAAAAAGAACATAAAACTGGAAATGTAATAAAACAGCCATTTGTTTCCAATACTGCATGTTACTGTGCCAGGTAGACCACCTCTAAACTCTTCAGAATGTGCTAATGATTTTAAACTACTTAAACTGTTAATTATTTTAGCCACAGAAATAATATCTAGGTATAGTGCAAATGAAAGAAAAAATGCATTATAGTAAAATGTAAAAGCAGGCTTGTGTCTCAGCTACAGTATAATTTGTTTAACATGTAAAAATCAGCATGGCATTTTTGCAAAAATGTTAAATTCTGTCAAGAGGATCTCTTTGCTCCCCAGGTAGTAGAGAGGCTGATGAGGCAAGCCTATGCAAATAACACCCATTGCCTTGATGCGAAACAATCACAATAAAAGATGTGATCCTCTATATTCAAATTTCCAGCATTAGAACGGAGGCTCTAATTCATCAGTCTAAAATTGCTCTTTGATCAGTTCTGCCTTGCTAGCTTCATGCTGGCAGGACCTCATAGACAGACAAGTTCCAAGGCTTAATTCTCTTAGTCATCCACATCTGCATGTAAATGAAAGAAACTTGGCAGCATCATGCTGGTTAGGAGATACCAACTGCTGACACTGCCACATCAAGATGAAAAGCTACTGTTCTGTGCAAGAACAAATGGAAGCAAGAGAGAGAGAGATAGGAAATAACAAGAAAGACTAGATAAAGTGAGAGTGAAAATTGAAAGGAAATGTATAAGCACATGTGAAAAATCCAGTTTAAAGGAAAAATACAGACTCTTGTGTGTTCTAAAAGGTTTCTTTTTTTTTTCCCGTTTAATTTGAATGTTTTTGCATAATGCTCCCATTTGAAGGATGATGCAATCACACTGTGGTAATGATAAAAGAAGCAAAACACAGCCTTCTTCTGTAATACTGACAAAGTTTCTACATACTCCTTTATCTTAGAATAAGATCTAGATATGAATAAGATCTAGAAATAATAAGCTTTCTTTCATGCAGACTTAAAACACAACTGAGCGCGAGGGATACATGCAAGAAAATAACATCTTTTCCAACTATTTTTAAAAGTAAAATGCAACAAATTTGTGAAAAGCTGATTGGTATTTTCCATCTATCTATCCATCTTTGTGCTATTCATTAATGGACTGGATTATGAGTTCTGATTCTTACACAATCAGACCACCAAGTGTCAGCTGCACAGGGATCCACAAAGGTAGGGCCACATTATCTTCCGCACACCGTTAAAAACTCCTCTTTACAAAGACAGACTTCCCATATACCTTAACCCTTTTGATTCCTGCAGACAGAAAATGGTGGCAGTAATAAGTACACAGAAAAAGGGAACAGGCCAATACTGCGCACAGTGACACCAGGACATGCCCATTTGTGTTCTAAAACTAGACCATCCATTAGAAAGTGTCAAGAGTGTCATTGGGCTGGATCCAGACCTTGTTAAGTGCATGAACTTAGTTACTCAAGGGGTAAACCATGTTGATTTCTGGGGGAGCCAAGTTAATTGTAGTCTTTGCATGCAGGGATATATCTTTGAATTGCTTACTGCACACAGATACTGACCAGCTCTCACAGTGTTATTTAGACTTGGGGGATAGGAAACATCACCTCTCAACTCTAATACTGTTTGCAACAGATGAAATATGACTCTCCTGAAATCAACATGGTTTAGCCCTTGAGTAACTAAGTTCATGCACTTAACAAGGTCTGGATCCAGCCCATTATGCTTAAGTCTGTTATGACTGATTAGCGTGGATGGGTAGGAGCTTGTTTCAAATGTGTAGCATGGATGCATGCGGACGCACACAACCGAAAAAATCTGCAATTTGATCCAAATGTATAGAAAATTCAGCAATTGATACAAATATTAATATTCGCAACTAGGCAGAGTGTATAATCTTAGGTTAGAAAACCTAGAGCTACGTTGTGTCATTGCCTGTGGGAGTGTTCCTATGTAAGGCCCAGATTAGATACTTTATAACAGATCTGCAAATTGAATTAAATTTGATCTCTGCAGAATGGGCAGTACTGGGTTACCTGGACCCAGATCTTAAATTACCATACCAGTCTAAACAAATGCTGCTAATAATTTCTGCAGTAGCAAAAATATGTATTTTACAGCATTGGATGAACTCAGAACCGCCTTCCATGGTTCTATTCCATAACAAACTAATTTTTCTTTTTCAAAATGGAAGCCACTTTGACCAAAGAGCAATCTGTTGCAAGGTTATTCAAAAATGGGTCTAATTATATGAATACTCTATCACCACAAATTAAAAACGTATACATGAAAACTTCCGTTTTACATCGTGGTATGAGACACGGTTTTTGCTGGGAGCTCCACCTCTCAATCTTATAACTGAAGAAACAGCGGAGGACTTTCCCTTATAATAGATGGCTGAATTTGAGACCCAGAGGCTATCAAAAATGGTTTTGCCTGCTTTCACTATATTGTAATCTATATGATATCCAAATGTACTTACGCTTTGAAGATTAAGACTATTGGCCTGATCCAGGCCCACTGGCCGTAGCTCTGGAGCACTCCCTTGACACTCCCCCTGTGGCCGGTGTAATTACCACTGCCGGCTGAAGTTAAGTAGCCTTCGTAACAGTAAGTAATTACGCCGGCCACAGGGTCGTAACTGCTCTAACCTGCCCTCCCTCCCTCATTTACTCACCTTCCTCCGCCTTTCTTCCGTAACGGTTGCGTAGTTACGACAAGGAACACCTCCCTTGCCGTAACTACGCATCAGTTAGGGACACCTGATCGTAAGGATCGGGTTTCCCTAACTACGCTGGGCAACATCTGCCCAGTGCATGCGCAGAACGGAAGAAATGCAGTTCTTACGCATACGGCCGCCGTAACTAGTGCGGCGGCCGTAGGTCTAGATCAGCACCTATATAACTATTAAATGTCTTTTATCTTTCTACTTTATACACATACTAAATAATTTACAAAACTGATTGTACACAAGACATTTTTGTATTGATGTTCTTTATTATTTTCCTTTTTGCTCCAAAAAAAAAATTGATTTAAAAAAAAAAAGAAAAATATTAATTATATTAACAGCAAAAAATAAAATAAAATAGAATAATTGGTGTTGTAAAGTCTAGAACTACAGATTAAAGTTACCTTTGTGATTATACTATCAGTATAAAAGTAGGTGAGAATTCTAGCCATCTGTGAGGAACAAAGTAGAATGATTGGTATTAGAACACAAAGGGATGTTGTATAGACAGTGCCATTAGCTCTTTCTGACTAACGTATTCATCTGTTATAATGTACATTTATAGGTTGGCAACAAAATATTATTATACAATATTACTAACTCAAGTAGCCCATATATTATAGTAGATCTACTTAAAAAATTTATTGACACAGGGACAATGTCCTCCCAAACGACTGTGCAGAACTATAAAGTGTTAAAGGATATGACATAAAATGTATAGGGAATATAAATGGGCTCTTCATTTAGGTTGGAATTAAAAGGTTGGGAACATGTGACTTCAAATACTGAGCCATGGTGTGGTCACTGCAAACATTTATTAGAAGCTGCTTCTATGCTATTCACTTGTGAATTGGTTACTAAAATAAATTACCTTTATTCATAAATTCTAACAATAGAATTATGTTAAAAAAAATCTTATGATTTATGATTAACAAAAATTTTAATTCCCGTTACCTATACAATCAAAACTGTAAACTTGGGTGGATCTGAACATTTAAATGCATCTCTACTTAGTTCTCTAACAGCGGTATTCTTAGCATGTTGGCATTGGGCTATATACACCCTCCTACCAGCACTGGAGCAGCAAGTTGTCATGGCAACCCTGATGCTCCAGCAGTCCAGACTTCCCTATAGCTTAAATGTTCTCATCCCCAGCTATGAGACAAATTAGCAGCAACAGAGAATCTAGGACCTTTGTAGTTAATGCTACATATGCTCATAAAATAACCATAGAATATAGCAATGTAATGCAAAGTAATTCAAAGTTGCCTATAGTATCAAGATATATATATATATATATATATATATATATATATATATATATATAGAGTCTTTTTAAAAATAATGATTTAAAAAATGTATTTATATTATTCAATATGGACATATATAAAATACAGAGAGTGGAATACAGGATATTATATTATGAATGTTTTTTCACAACCCTCTATGGGCTTCCTCACCCACATCTGTATGACCCAGAGCAAATTATCCTCTTGTAATAAAATGCCAGGCCAGTCCACCACTGGTCTAACGTGTACTATCAATGTGTACATCTAGTGCCATCAGAACTTTTGAACATACACATAGCATAGCAAAACTACTGTATGTAGGTAAAGTCTACCTTTTTATTGGATATACAATCTATAAAATGGTAAAAACATTGTTATGTCAAACCAGCAGTCTAGAATTTTATTTTGGGGAATGTTTAATGACCAACTTCTCCCTTTTTGTTATTGGCCCCTCCCCCCTCCAACATCATCCAATAGTTACTACAGCTCCCTCTTCTCTACATTCCCCTATCCTGTTCCATCTATACCCCTCTCCCCACTGCTCCCTCTAAACACATCTCTCCCCACTGCTGACTATACAAATGCATCTGCATCACTGAGAGCGTCTGAATTCCCTGCTCTCAGTGATGCAGGCACATATAAGCCAGGTGCTAGTTCCTCTTAAAATCGTCCCTTGCCTACACCACATTCTAAACAACATCACTACCCTTTGCCAGCCATAATATGGAGCGTGCGCTACACTTTCAGCTCTCCCCCGAAGCAGAGTACTGACCGTCACAATCGCCCCAATCACCCCCCTCTAAATCTGCCACTGACCCCATTTCTCAGGGATACTATACAATATATTGTAATATTGTATATAAATACAAAGAAAAAAACATTGCTGTAACAATCATCACTTCTATGGAAAAGTCCATATATTAAAGAAGTGTGTTTTCATAATGTATTAGTCTGTCTTTCTTAGCACGGGAGGCTAGGGCGATAAGTTGTCCCCAAATGACCGCTTTGTGGGCGTTCCATAAGGTCATAGGTGAGATATCTGGGGAAGTTTAAAATAGTCTGATAAAGTAGTCTGAAGTTGTTGGGTAAAGGTCGTGTCGTGAAGGAGCGATTCATTAAGACGACATGTAGCTAGAGACGGTCTTAGGGCAAGGCCGGAGAGATCTGCAGCAATCGGAGCATGATCAGACCAAGTGCGTGGAAAAATTGATGCGTTTTGAAGTTTGTGGGTCAGATCATGGCTGAGCAGAATTATGTCTATACAGGAGTAGGACTGAAAGGTGGGAGAGTAAAAGGTATAGTCCCTTGTGAGTGGTGTAAGTTATGGAGTTTCGGAAGGGCCTGGAGGGCTTTATAGTTAAGTGAGTTGATGGGAGCTGGGAGTGGGTGAGCAGTAGTGGACTTGTCAAGATTTGGGAGAAGGGGAGAGTTAAAGTCTCCAGCAAATATAAGTTCCCCCCCAGCGGTGGAGAGAGAGGAGGGAGCCCAGTCAACGAAAGAATTGAGGTTGTTCTTGGTTGGGAGCATAAACATTAACTAGTGTACACGGTAAACGATTAAGGGCCTGATTCAGAGATGCGATTTTTTCGCTACTTAGGTGCGTATATTTAGGATCTTAGAAAATTCGCATCAAGCAGGGCTTGAGCTTCTTGAGCGTCGCGTGCTACTAGTTGATGAATTTGGTGCCAGACCAGGAGGCGGAATGGGAAGCCCCAGCGATATCGGATATTATTGGTAGACAGAAGAGAAGTTATAGGGCGGAACTCCAGTCGTTTAGCTAGTGTAGAGGGGGCCAGGACCTGAAAAATGTGGAGTGTACTCCCTTCATACACTATAGTTGGAGCTTGTCTTGCGCCTTTGAGGATCGCTTCCTTTGTGGTGAAATAGTGGAGACATAATATAACATCTCGAGGCATTGTGGGGTCTTGGGATCTTGGGCAAACCGCTCTATGAGCTCTATCAAGGAGGAAAAGGTTTTCTTGAATGTCTGGGGCAAGTTGGCATTTCATTTTTATTTTATTCTCCTAAACATTACTTGAATGGGCCATATTAAAAATTAAAGGTATGTAAGGCCTGCCATAAAAAAAAACTTAAAGGTCAAGGTTTACAATTTTTTTTTTTTTTTTTAAAAAAAGATAAGGTTTTTCTGCTATTAAGCAAATTTTTTTGCGGGTGCAATGCACGGTGTAACGAATCGGCATACTGACCCACATTCATTAACAATAAAGAGTCTCATCCAGAGTGATGTGAAAGAGGATGGATGTCAGTGATTGACATCCTCCTCTTAAGCACAGTGTATCGCAGCCGCCGTCATATTCCAGCAGCTGCGATAGTGTTCTTAAGAGGAGGATGTCAATCACTGACATCCATCCTCTTTCACTGTAGCCGGGGAGCAGGGGGAAAGCAAGGAGGAGGAGCCTTCACATAGCGTTCCTGACCCTGCCTATACAGAGCTGGCTGTGCTATCCGAAGGTCACGTGAGCGTCACAAATCTTCAGAGCGCGCGCTGCGGAGGACAGAGCTGGAGTAGAGGTAAAGGTACGTTTATTATAAAATACAAAAAATAAAGCAGCCGAAAACTTACAGCACTAGAATAAACAATATGTCAGGTACACAGAAACGAAAAAGGGAAAAAGGTATATCTAGTGGAAAGCAAAGTTCAAAATGTAATAACTCTCTCCTTTATAATATCCTCCAATAGTGGTGTGGAATATATAATCTAGGAGTATGTTGACACAAATTCCATAGAATAGCTCAACTGATTTGTGAAGCCAAAGCGGTGGACAACAATAACCATCCTAGAGGTTAGTGACCCATAGCAACTTTATGCCACATTGATATAAACAAAGAAGGTTCACTAAGTTCTAAGACTACAGTTATAACGATACAGTTTCACAACTTGCAGTCAGAACAGGCAAAGAAAGTTTAACTCCACTGGTAGTTGCTACAAATGTATCTTAAAGTGTCCATCAGATTAGTTATTCTTCTTTATTTATATCAATGTGGCATAACGTTGCTATGGGTCACTAACCTCTAGGATTGCCCTAATTTTTGTTTTCCATTGCTTTGGCTTCACAAATCAATTGAGCTATTCTATGGAATTTGTGTCAACATACTCCTAAATTATACTCCTAAATTATATATTCCACACCACTATTGGAGGATATTATCCTCCGCATATACGCAATCTACGTATCGAAACGATACGCAGATTACGTACAATAGCTACTACGCATGCGCAGTAGCTATTGTTCATTGAATAATTCTGGATCCGGCCCATGGTCTTTTCTCTATAGTTCAGAGGATTAACCCTGTGGCTTTCATGTTGAAACTTCCTAAAAATCTCGAAATCCCCAGTACCTTCCATGCATCTTTGCTAAAGCCAGTCAGAGAATCAAAACATTTTGTTTCACCATACTTATCTAAACCACAAGCAATCATGGTGGAAGACCAAAAAGTATTTAAGACTGAATGCATTTTTTACTCCAAGGGGCAACTCTGATACTTGCATTACATGCATTGGAAGGATTATGGGCTTCCGCTAGCAATGTTCAGTCTTATGAACTTAAGGAATTTCATAGAAAACACCTCTCTAAGACCTGGGGCCAAATTCACTAAGCTGCGGGAATGCAAAAGTGGGAGCTAGAATCTGATTAGTTGCTATAGACAAGATCTCCACTTTTCCTTTCCCGTAGCTTAGTAAATCTGGCCCCTGGTCTTAACTCCCACATGAATGGAGGGTATTATTACATGCTGCCACGATGCCCATGACAGGGCATGTACAGGGCATGTACGCCTACTGTACTAGTAGGCATACAAGCACCCTGACGAAGCCCTTTACGGGTGAAACGCATAGGTCTCGACGCCTGCACCCTAGGAGATCTCCATACCTTTGTACTGAGCCCAGAAAGAGAACAGGCACGGAAGGGAGAAGTAAAACAATTAGCGGCATTGCCTGCATCAGTGGCTGTAACGGTCTGCACGCCGTTACAGCACTACAGCGCCTGTCAGCCTCCCGCATCAATGTCCGTTGGCAAAAAGCACGCATCAGACCACGTGAACGAAGAATTTACAAGGTATCCTGCACCAAATATTGTATTCCTTTGCCGCCATCTACTATTATCCAGATTACAGACACCACTGTATCTTCTCTATCCTCATGTGGAGACCGCAAGCAGCGGTTCTCCCTCCTACCTTTGTTAACCCTACCTTTACTGGCATACCACCGCCCAGCAGCAGGAGCCTGTCAGTGGACAAATTGTGAACTTGCCTGCTTACTACCTGTTGTCATCTTGACTTTTACAGTTTTTACAGTTTGGGAGGTCACGTGGACTCCCCGTTATTGCCCTTCACTAAGTGTAACTATTACTAAGTGTAATTATCTATCCCTGGTTATAGACATTGGGCCGGATCCAGAACTACATCCGTCTTCCATAGACGGACGTAATTCAATGAACAATAGCTACTGTGCATGCGTAGTAGCTATTGTATGTAATCTGCGTATCGTTTCGATACCTAATTGCGTATATGCGGTCTAAAAGAAATCTACAATGTTGGATGGGGCTCCCAGACTGGTGTGGATCAGTGGTCGTACAGACTGCTGATCCGCACGATGGACTTAAGGCAGGCTTATGGCAGCATAAGCGCTCTGTTAGACAGACAGACCCCCGCATGTATGGAAAGCAAAGCGTGCGGGGTCTGGATCCGGTCCGTGATTATTGGACCTGATTCACAACGAAGTAAGAACAGGATTTAAGTGCGTATATTTAAGAACAGTTAAACTGAGCATGCTCATGTAAGAATGATTCACAGATAAGAACAGCTACTTAGGAATGATTCATTCTTGGGAATGTTCTGACTTCTGCATGCGTCGCTAGAGGGCTTAATGCAAATAAGCAGCATTCAAGCTTCTACTGTACAGTGTGGGCATTCTTCGAGACTTAATAATGATTCCCAGTTAAAAAGGGCTTGTGCAGAATAACATAAGAACGGGAAGAGATAAAAAATACCGGGCCGCATTCAGACCTCTTTCTTCTGTGCCCATCGGTCCGTAACTACCCGATTGAAGATACTGGGCATGCGTAATAATTATTGTACACTATTTACGTAGGGTTTTGCTACGTAGATTGCGTACACGTGTCCTTTAAGACCACGTGTACACAATCTACGTAGCGAAACGCTACATAAATAGCGTACAATAATTACTACGCATGCCCAGTAACTTCAACCGGTAAGTTTTGGACGGACGGACGGGCACAAAAGACGGAAGTCCGAATATGGCCCACCATTCTTGAGTTGACATCCGCATGGTTAATATAGAGGCAAACCCTCATTCTTTTATGTTTGTTCAGCACACAGCTGCTGTGTGATTATAATAAATGCTTGTGTTTACTTTGATTAAAAAAATTAAAGGCATATCTTTTAAAACTGCTGTTAGAGACCCGTCCCATACACCGACATCATGTTTGAACCCTTAGTGTTATCCAACAATCAATATTAGGGTGAGAGGATTTATATACCATAATTTTGATTCGCCTTTAATGCATAGCATTTTCATATGAAGTGACGACTCTCTGGTGGGTTCTCATTTTCTGTTTCAACGTTTTCTGTGAAACTATCTCATTAAAATGTATTTGGACATATTGTATATGTAAAGATGTACAATTTGATGTGGTTCAATAAAAAAAAAAGTGTTTAAAAAAAAAACCCCAAAAAACTGCTGTTAGGTTATCATTTTGTGTTTGACTGTAAATTTGGAAGTACTCCTTATTTACATTTATTTGCAGTCTGTGCATGATTCCATTGTTTGTTGTTAACAAAGTTTTTATTTATTTAACTTTTAGCATGTTTGCATTGTTAGTATGAAATGTTGAGATACAAACTTTGCTTAGGTCTAATTTACACAGATATTTATTATTTTGATATTTATGTTATAACAGCTTTCGGAATGGTTCTTTCTTAATCCTTCAATAAGTATTTATGATTTTAGCAATTTTCCACATTTTAGCATATTGTCATTTTTAACAATTTTTTTGGTTACATTTGTTCATTTTAAAACACAAAAAGCCTAAGAAAATCAATCTGCTTCTTAATTGAATCAATTAATTAATGTGTTTCTTTGCTAAACTGTGAACCATGAGGATATTAAAGATCCTAAATATAAGCATGATTCTCAGTTAGGAAACAAAGCAGCTCCTAAATATAAGCACATGGAGAAATGAACGCTCTTAGCTCCTATGAAGCTGGGGGTGTGGTTAGCATTTTTCTTTAGGATCTGTGAATCGTTCTTACTTATCTTTGCTGTGTGTAAATTTAGGAATGTTCCTAAATTCTTTCTTAAGTGTGAATCAGGTCTATTGTGTTCATGTGTATTTAGTTGTCCTATTTACAACACATGACAGCACTAGCACCTTCCAAGAGGCCACTACCATATGCCATATGTTCCCAACACAATATGGTGACTAAGGACCTTAAATACTGTGTTAAGCATCTATGGAGAGAAAAAGAAATTGTTCTGTGTGGGCATTAAATTAATCTTGGTGGCCCTACCTGTATCATAGACGGTCCTCTGGATGTGTGCATATGTACACTATGCTCGTATATGCTTAAAACTAGTTAGTAAGTAAATCTAAATAACTCACTAACTAGGCAAAAGTGGGATTCATATATTTTATTTTTAAACAGTTTATTTGATTTGTGAATTGTTCTTTGTATTTTACCTCTCAACATGACATCAATTATACGTCCCCTAGATTGGTTATTATTTTTATGATTGACAGTTAAAGTGCTACATATTCAGTGTTCCAGGTTTTGTACAATCCCATGTGTTCCTGTCAAAAGTCTTGACATGTTCCAGGATGGTGTAGATTTGATAGAAACCAATATATTCTGGTAGCAGAACTACATATTTATAATGTTTTAAAGTTACTTGTTATTGGGAATTTGAGTCTTAGGGGATTATTTATTTGCCATTTTTTGACCCAAGTTAAAAAGGGTTTATTTTTTGTATGTATAATTTTATATGATCTATTCATGCATGCACTTACAATGCAGTTATCACAATTTTCTAATTGTCTGTTTATCAATATAAGTTTTATTTACAAATTGGCTTGCTTAATATTTGTAGCTCAGAGTGAAATTAGAAAGTAATATTTGTAGAACATAGAAGAGATATTATATAATGTGGAAAAGCTCATATCTAGATGTCATAAGAAAGGACTAGAAGGTGTGAAAGGTAATGGGAAAGGAGACAGTTTTAGTAGATGATGTGGCGGAAGAATAAGGGGGGGTGGCTATAAACTCCCTCTAGGGTTGTTTCTGCTATCCTTCTTGCAGTCCCTGTAATCAGAGCCTGAGCCGTGAGTTGCTATAGCAACTAGTCATCATAAATAAAGATGTGGCTATAACAGATAAAGTACTTCTCCGGAACTAACAAACTCTAGATGTAGGTAAAAGCAACTGTGACAGAATTATTTTCTTGGTGTAACTTCTGGAGAGAGTGTTGAGACAATGCATAGTATTGTGTTTTATACATGGCTCTAAGTTGTGACCACTGGAACTTATAATGATGTACTTACTTACTACATATGCTGCCAGGGAACAAAATGTAAACAATCATATTTCTGGTAATGCCTTTTACATGGAATTCCATGGGCAGTACATAGCCTAGAGCAGACTTTTGAAACATTGGGCTGGACTCAGACTTAAGTAAGTGCTTGAAATTAGTTACTCCTGGGCTAAACCATGTTGATTGCAGGAGTCATATTACACCTGTTGCAAACAGTATTAGAGTCGAGAGGTGATGTTTCTCAGCCCAAGTCTAAATAACAGTGTGATAATAAAGCTGGTCAGTAGCTGTGTGCAGTAAGCAATTCAAAGATATAACCCTGCATGCAAAGAATACAATTAACTTGACTCCCCCCTGCAATCAACATGGTTTAGCCCAGGTGTAATTTCAACTTCTTCCTGTGCTTATACAGCATACTTTTGTGATGTCAATAGATTCCACCAACAGACAAAAAAAACAATGATAAATATAAGTGCAAAAAAACTTACATGGGAATAATAATTTTGCACTTATTTTCTTTTGCACAATGAAACAACGCAAACGAGGAAGATGAAAATTACTTAAAGCAAAAAATATATCTGAAATCTTGATTCTTCTAGCATATTTTATTTTTCTGAAAAGCACAACGCGGTTACAATACAAATGACATCTTAAAATTGGCCTGAAGACAATAGACGCATTACGTGAGAATTCTTAATTCTACTCTTGCTCTTCCTAAATTGAATGCATACTTCATAGCTTGATTATTGTGTATCCTGCTTTTAATGAGCTCTTTGCTTCTCTTCAATCTATTGAAACACTTCTAGGAGAGTGATTATTCTGATCTTCTATATTCATTTCTGCAGTGACGTTCTTTAGATAGCTCTGCAGGCTGCACAGTGAAATCTGCACAATTGAAAATCGGCAGCATTCTTCCATTCCCTTTTCAAATCTTTTCTTAATCTATTTCTTCTTTTATCTAATTTTCTTAGTAAAGTGTTTCATTCTTGTTACAAACTGCTCAGAGTTCATGATCATTATTGCCTCATTTACTTCAACAGTTTTCTCTATTTGCCTCTCATTCTTTTAGATATTCTGTAATGAATTCAAATGCAATGGCTATTCTAGCCCTCTCTCCTTGTCTGGTCACCTTCCCTCTTGAGACTGATGACATTTCAGGTCTGAGCATTAACTTCGGGATTTCATATATTATCAACCTTATGTGAAACAGGAACAGATGTTTGGGCTGATGCATGCAGCTCCATTGTGGAGATATAATAAAAGCAAGCACCTTAAAAGGACATATAAGCAAGTCAGTGAAAGGATATATTTTCCCATCAGTTTTAAACTACCCGAGACCCAGGCCTTACCACATTAGTGAATACATTTACCCATTACAGACTAGACAACCTTAATGATCATAAGGCCTAAACCAGACTGAAAGACTGAGCATGCCCAGAACAGAGATGTACTCAACTGTAGCTATTCAGACTGGAATACAACTCACTGCTGCAACTGACTGCGATTGAAGGGGTGTTATTGGGAGGGAAAGGGTGCACTAATTTACAGTAAGGGCTTGTTTCCATAAATGAGCCCAACGCAGATCTAAATGTTTGTAGGAGTTCACCTAATTACAGTCTGATCATTTGCATTAGTTGGGTATGCCTTATGCTGGGTACACACAAAATTATTATTCATGATATAACATCATTGAAAACCGTATTATTCTAGCCCTGTCTATGACGATAATGACCAGAACAATGCCCCCAAACACACACCTCTCTATTTTCCTGTGTATTTTTTAGTAACTGTTTCCATAAACCTCTGCTGCAATGCAATCCTTGCCCACAAGGTGGTCCTATGCAGTGCAGATTGGTTGTCAGCAAACACTGAAGTTTGTTCTTGAGACTTTGCCGATTACAAAAATTCTTCTGCTCCAAATGAAATCTCAGGTGAATCATCCCAGATGATTCTGCAGCCTTTTGGGACAGTACAAACTAGTAAGAGCTATTTGACAGTTTACTTATGATAGGCATGATAATCATGAGATAGCCATCCAGTGTATACCCAGCTTTAGTCCAGGATCATGACAATGTTGA
The DNA here is from genome assembly GCA_011038615.1 of Limnodynastes dumerilii. Lineage (NCBI taxonomy): Eukaryota > Metazoa > Chordata > Amphibia > Anura > Limnodynastidae > Limnodynastes > Limnodynastes dumerilii. Next base: position 2,079 of record WWET01000671.1, on the reverse strand, counting down.
TTGATAGTCTACAGTTATATGACGCCCTTGGAGAAATGGTTTAGGCTTACAAACCCATCACTTAACATATGGCTATATTGCTTACACTTTGTGTTGACAGCCTAATTTAAGTTAGGGGGTTATATTTATGGCTGTATATTTTGTACATTTGCCTTATCAGTTACCATTCAACTCTTGCATGATATGTATTCAAGATTTTCATTATATAGAACTGTAGTACAATCCAGCACTTGTGACAGGATGACTGGAGAAGACAGCGGGCTGGATCCAGAAAGAAGTCCGATAGGGGACCTAAGCAAATCATTTGCATAAGTCCCATCTGGGAACATCTGCACATGCGCGCGGCAGATGTTCCAACAGTACTTACGGTGAAGAGGCTGACCCTTCAGTTACTATGGCTGTATCCCAGCCATATAGGAAGGGATAGCCATGTAAATGAGGGGCGGGGAAGCCCTGTTATGACTAGGTCAGCAGCCGTACGGCTGCACACATAGTCTTAAAAGTTAAAGGTAGAAATCTGGACACAAAAGTGTCCAGATTTCCTACAGACAGAGTGGCATGCACCCCAAACTAGGGGAGTGTAACTACGGACCCCCGCATGCACGTAAAGCATGCAGGAGGTCAAGATCTGACCCAACCTACTTAATGGAGCCCAGGGGCGGATTGGGAAAATAAAGTGGCCCTGGAAAAGGCCTCCTGTGGGCGGGACCAAATAAACTCTGGGAGGGGCTAACCAGAAAGTAGGCGGGGCAAGCACAGCTATATTAGTCCCTTAGTCTCTGCCCTAAACTATAAATTGTTAAACATCCATGTTAGATATAGGAGGGGATAGAGGCATAAAATTCTGGAAATTAAACCCCTATTGGCTGACCCGGACTTGACTTAGTAGCCATTTGGGAAGATTATTTTGAGAAAAATGAGCAATCAGCTGGCCCAGTGGCGGTATGGGAAGCTTTTAAGTCAGTGCTTAGAGGGTCATTTATTAAGCAAATTGCAGGACTCAAGGCCTTCCACAGGAAGGAGGAGTTGGAGTTGGAGCAAAAATGCTGGGACTTAGAATCTTCTTATCTTTCCTCCGGAACTGTGCAGGATAGGTTGGGCTGTCTTGGGGCTCAGAAGCAATGGGCGGATCATCTATATGAGAAGTCTAAGAGGCGGCTTCTCTTTATGGGACATTCTCTGTATGCCCAGGCGGATAGTGGGGGTGGTTATATGGCATTCTTGACAAGGGAGGTTCAGGGGAATAGGAATATTCAAGCAATAAGGGACAATAATAATGAGATCCATGTGAGAGGTATGGATATCGCCAATACATTTCACAATTATTATAACACTTTATACGCCACAAAAGTAACATATAGCATAGTTCAACTTAAGACGTACCTCGACCGGGTTTCACTGCCTAAACTTAGTCAGGATGCTGTAGATATGTTGGAAGCCCCTTTCACGTTGGAGGAGTTGCAGGCAGCCCTTAAATCATTCCCTAGTCACAAGGCCCCTGGGGTAGATGGGATCCCCCTGGAAGTTTATAAAACTTTCTCATCATTGTTTACTCCGCGGTTACTTTAATATTTTAATAAATTATAGGAGTGTGGAGAGCTTCCCCCCTCCATGTCAGAGGCTTTGATAGTGGTATTATTGAAACCTGACAAGGACCCACTGTGCCCTGATTCATACCGTCCTATCTCCTTGCTATCAACAGATGTTAAAATTATGGCCAAAATGCTTGCTATCAGGCTTAATTCGGCGATTTCTCAGGTTGTCCATCCCGACCAGACTGGATTCATGCCGGGCAAATCCACCACTGTTAATCTTAGAAGATTGTTTAGTCACCTCCAGCTTCCACATGCGGAGGCCCCTTGCGCAGTGGTGGCGTCCTTGGACGCCGCCAAGGCATTTGATTCCGTGGAATGGGCTTATTTGTGGGAGGTACTGTACAGATTTGGGTTTGGGTCTGGTTCTATGAAATGGATTCAACTTCTATATTCTGCCCCAGCAGCGAGAGTAAGTGTTAATGGGCACACGTCACCTCCCTTTACATTATTACATTGTTTGCCCTGGCTATTGAGCCTTTGGCTT
>WWET01000670.1:541530-552452 GCA_011038615.1 Limnodynastes dumerilii | reverse complement strand
TTTTTTTTTACATGACCGCATCCTCCTTCATACCAGCGGTCTCCCCACACATACCCCACTTTTCCTCCCCCTAATAACGGCTATTAGGGGGAGGAAAAGGGGGGAATATGGGGAGATTGCTGGCATGAAGTCAATAACGCCATCCTCAGATGGCGTTATTTTTTCCTTCACTGCCGAATCAGAATTTCAGCAGTGAGGGATAGTAACTTGTAATACTGCTTCGGCACCTGTTAAGATCAACGGGCTGCCGAAGCCTCACGAAGTGCATCGCCATGGAAACAGCAGATTTCCATGGCGAATGCAGTTTAGTAAATTTTAAAATGTTCATTTTCAGGTGATAATGAGCGTTTTAGTATTAAAACAGCCATTATCACCCGGAAATTAAGTTAGTAAATAGAGCCCCTAGTTCACAATCTGGCCTGTGCTACTGAGCATATAACTTGGCTGACATGATAACTTAGGACCAGATCCAGAGTCTAAAAAATAAAAGGAAATCAGGTGAAAAGTTCCATCTGGGCAAAACCATATTGAACTGCAGGGGAGGCAAATTTCATTTGTTGCAAACAGTGTTAGAGTTGAGATGTTTCCTAGCCTTAAAGCAGACCCTCCAACATGACCCAATCCATTATTTAATCCACTCCTGAGCTTCCAACTGTCATTCACCTGGTTTAAATGAATTATATGATATTTAAAAAACTATTTGCCTCTTCAACAAAGGTGGTTACCATAGTAACTGATAATTGGAAGCTCAGGAGCATTTTGTACCTAATGGAATGGATCATGTTGGAGGGTATGCTAAAGTCTAAATAACAGGGTAAAAGTAATGCTGCTTAGTAAAATAAACAAAAACAAAATATTCTTGCATGCAAAGAATAGAATTCATTTGACTCCCCATGAAATTCAACATTTGCCCAGGTGTAACTTTCCACCTGATTATCTATTATCAGTGGGATATTGCATAGCTCAAGTAAACAAAGCAGTAAGGTATTGGCGGGTTACTGTGATGTCCATATAATTAAGCAGTGCTGCAGTGAACTAAAAATAAACCATGTGATCTAGTAAGTACATCAGGGCTAAATTTACTAAACTGCAGAAAAGGCAAAATGGAGATGTTGCCCACGGCAACAATTAGATACTAGCTCTCACTTTCCTATTACTAGAGAATGTCATGTAGAATCTGATTGGCTGCTGTTGGCGATATCTCCATTTTTCCTTTTCCTCAGTTTAGTAAATCTAGCCCCAGGAGTAACATCTTAATGCTGGCCTCTAACCCATAACATCTATTTCACACATTTAACTTCCAACTAAGCATTCCTGTGCAAGATCCACCAACTTCCATCAGTGCTCAAGATCTTGCATTATACTTTAAGCACAAGAGTGACAAGATCAGACGAGAATTGGCGTTCTCCTCATCAGCTAACATAATACTCAGCCCCTTTCATCCACACTCATGTCCTCATTCCAACCCACAAATGAAGAAGAAATATCTGCTCTTTTCTGCTCTTCCCACTCTGCTACCTGTCCTCTTGATCCGGTACCTTCACAACCTCACAGGTCAGTCGATGTCTGTCTTCTGTGCTTATTCCTACCTTAACTACAATCTGCAATCTCTCTCTCTCTCTCTTCTCTCTCTCCTCTCTCTCTTTTCTCTCTTTCTCTCTCTCTCTCTCTGCATCTTCCCATCAATCATGCGCTAATCACTCCAAAACTCTGACCCCAACTCCCTTAAATTATTAGCCCATTTCCCAGCTCTGCAGGGCTGCTAGAAAAACTTGCCTACACATCGCCTCATTCACTTCCTCTCCACACACGATCTTCTGGATCCTCTTCAGCCAGTCTTTCGTTCCCAGCATTCCATAGAAACTGCACTGACCAAGGTGGTCAATTAAAGTAAATCTAAAGGACACTACTTTCTTCTAATTCTACTGGATATTTCTGCTGCTTTTAACACTGTTTAGCACTCTCTTCTCATACAAATGTCAGGTATTCAGGAGACAGCTCTCTTCTGGTTCACATCCTACTTATCTAATCGCTCTTTCAGTGTTCACTTTTCTGGAACCACCTCCCCTGCTCTTCCTCCTCTGTTGGAGTATTACAAGGCTCAGTGTTGGGTCCATTGCTCTTCCCTATTTATATAATTTCCCTCTAACAGCAAAAAGTAATTTGGATTTCAGTATCATCTCTATGCAGATGATATGCAAATCTCCCTTTCCACTCCTGGGGCCAGATTTGCTAGGCTGCAGGAAAGGAAAATTGAAGATGTTGCCCATAGCAGCCAATCAGATTCTAGCTGACATTTTCTATCATGTAATGGGAAAGTGAGAGCTAAAATCTGATTTGTTGCTATAGGCAACATCTCCACTTTTGCTTTCCCGCAGTTTAGTAAATCTAGCCCCTGATCTCCCACCTACTGTGTTAGTGATTGCCTCTCTGCCATTTCTTCTTGGATGTTCTCCTGCCATCTCAAACTTAATTTATTAGATCTGAACTAATAATGTTTCCACCTGCTAATCAAAGCTACCCACCTGGCCTCTCTATCTCTGTCGACAACACTGAAATAATCCCTACTCATAAAGATCGTGCCAGGATCAAACCAGGCAGGATCAGGATTACCAGCAATGCAGGAGAACCAGGCACCTTGGTAGAACAAGTTATTCTGGCACAGAGAAGAAAGTGAGCAGAATTTAAATAGGACGCCTTACCCTCAGATTGGCTGGATGACTGAACTGGTGACTCCTCAATGGTGCTGTAGATCATGTGATGGAATCCAAGATGGCCGTGCCCATGGAATGTGGGATGCCAAGACTGCAGTGATGGTGAGTGTGGGAACTGTCACTGTGACAGTCTCTGTGAACTTGGACCGCGATAGTGAGCTGCAGCAAGCCGGAGTGGGTAAGTGCAGCGCTTGCTGCAGCGTTTTGTGATAGATCGATGCTTAGGTTGTTACGCTTGATTTTGAACTGTCTTTTGTTCTCCACATACAATCTGTCTCTAAATCCTGTTACATACATTTAAGAAACATTTCCAAAATACGCAAATATCTCACACAAGACACTGCAATCTCCCACCTTATAAAATTACCCCCCATGCAGCAGCTAGACTGATTTTCCTTTCTATACGCTCTTCAAGAGCTTCTCCACTCTTCAAGAGCTTCTCCACTCTATCAGTCTCTTCATTGGTTATCTGTATTTTACAGAATCAAATACAGGATCCTTTTGCTAACCTACAAAGCCATCAACAAGACTGCACCTGCATACATATCCTCACTCATCTCAAGATACATCCCAGCTCGCTCTCTCAGATCTTCACAGGACATACAGCTCTCCTCCACACAAACAAATGCTCAGATTCCCGGTTACACCCACTCTCTGGAATAACCTTACTCACCCACTAAGACTATCCTACACTCTCCAAACTTTCAAGCGCTCCCTTAAAATGCACCTCTTCAGACAGCATACCAAATTCCTCAACCTACACTACACTATTTACAACTAATATATTATATGGCTCAATTACACAATATTGTTTGATCGTGCATGCGTTAACACTTCAACAATATTGTGTGAATTGGTCTTGTAAATGTTTGATTGGAATGATTATCGTGTAAAAAAAGTGCAGTGTGTACCCGGCTTAACACTGCTGTGTGACTGGATCATACAGAGCACTTAGCATTTTTACCATGCAAGCTGGCTGATCCGTTGTGTGATTAAAAAAAACTTGATAATAAATAAATAGCACATAAAAGTATATGTTAGAAAACAATATCAGAGCTTCATTTGTTTATACCAAACAGAGGCGCTAAGGGAACTAAACACCTTAATGTTTTTGCAACTGACATACATAAACAAGTTATCAATACAAGCCTCTTAAAAATGAGCCAGGCAACCATTCATTTGTTTACATAAAATACATACAATATTACTTGGAATAACCATAGACCAAATCCAATGGCTATCCAACATTCTGATATTTTTTATATTCAGTAGGGATTGTAAGGGTATAGGATGATAGTATTTTTCTATGTATATATGTATTTGGTTTACAAGAAAAATAAAATAGTGATACTATGTTGCACTTATGGCACTTATGTGCATGAACTTAGTTACTCCTGGGCTAAACCATGTTGATTTCAGGGGGAGCCAAGTCAATTGTATTCTTTGCATGCAGGGATATATCTTTGAATCGCTTACTGCACACAGATACTGACCAGCTTTACTATCACACTGTTATTTAGACTTGGGATAGGAAACATCACCTCTCAACTCTAATACTGTTTGCAACAGATGAAATATGACTCCCCTGCAATCAACATGGTTTAGCCCTTGAGTAACTAAATTCATGCACTTAACAAGGTCTGGCTGCTAAATTGTGTGTATCTTATAAGGGGCCAGATTTACAAGCTGCGGGTTTGGAAAAGTGGAGATGTTGCCTATAGCAACCAATCAGATTCTAGCTCTCATTTTACTATTACATACTAGAGAATGTCAGCTAGATTCTGATTGGTTGCTATTGGCAACATCTCCACTTTTCCTTTCCCACAGCTTAGTAAATTTGGCCCATAGACTTTATTCTTTTCAACAGAGTCGTTAACTCTACTTACTGGGTTCAGCATTACAATAACCTTAACCCTAACCTCATCCCTAATCTAATCCTAAACCCTAACCCACATGATGTAGCTCCAGCGGCAGAATACAAGCAGAAGAAAAAATGATGGAGAAACAGGACTGGAGAGTGAACAGATTAAAGAAGCATCAGAACACAGAGAAGAAGAAGACAGAAGAGAAGAAGACAGATAGAGAGCAGTGGGAAGAGACATAGGAGCAGGAGCTGGACAGAATGGTGGGGCAGACATAGGAGAGCAACAGGGAGAGACACAGGAGCAGGACAGAGCACAGAGGCAGAGGAGAGCAGCGGTGAGAGGCGTAAGAGCAGGATAAAGCACAGAGACAGAAGAGACCGGTGGGGAAAGATGCAAGAGCAGGACTGAGCAGAGGGACAGACAGAGGAGAGCAGCAGGGAAGAGGCACAGTAGCAGAACAGAGTGCAGAGACAGAGGAGAACAGCAGGGAGGGCTGAAAGAATGGGACAGAGACAGAGGAAAGCAGCGGGGAGAGACACAGGAGCAGGATCAGGAACAAGGTACGCAATTAACTTATTTTTATAATTTACGTTGAACTTACAAAATTATACCATACGAAATTTATGTTGTCCTGGTACCCCTGCTGACATATTACTATTCTGTTTTCATAACTTCTGACCAATGATGCAGCCGATCTTATGATACTGGCTTTATAATTTCCCATGTAATGACCTGCACTGCGGTCACCTGTAACCAATCCAATGTATTCTATCTAATATTATTCTTGTAAACACTGTTTATTTGAAGGGTGTATTCTAAACTAATCTCATAGTGAACAATAACTTTAACTGAAATACTTATTTTGTTTATTTAAATGGAAAACAGGCATGTCATAATATTTTATTAGCTCTTGCCTCACGCCAGTCGGGTGCAGGTGTTCCATAGAATGTAGACTTTTATTGTTAATTTGATAGTCGGACTGATAACATCCCTTTATACACACCTTGGCAGGTGCAAAAAATGAAGAAAACACTTAAAATAAAAAATGTAAGAGAGAGAATTGTAATGTTGCCAGGTGTCTGCTCTTCAGCTATAGAGAGGGGGCCATATTCACAGATCCATTAGTTAAAGGTACGCAATTATATGCACGTACGTTGCAAGGCAACACCCATGACACTCCCCTCACACGGACAGGCTTTTGGTGACTTACACCCTTCTCTCTACATGTGCATTTACATGCGTATGTAACTAACCACGCCCTCAAATGGTTTAAATTTAAATGCCTCCCCCCACCCACTTTAACGTAACTTTGTCCGTATGGATTTCAACCACACTCCTCCGCATCCTTGAGAAAGGCTCGTTCCTAGCTGAAACGCGTTGGATGACCCCTATAGTACTACCTGTTTCAACAATTACACCTTTGGACCATGACCTGACCAAGGACCACGACAAATCGCACACACGGATCCTGCAAACTTCTACCGTTACATCTGTTCCCAACCATACCGAAGAAACCAACATGGGACAGAGAAAAAGACCTTTTTATTCTCATCACCGAGACCTAAAATTGCAACGACATCACTGCTTTGCGCCGACATTGGCACACGCGGCTAACATTGGGGACGGCAAAGCAGCTAATACTACACTGCACCCCACGACGCGAGGAACAGAACTGACATCTTAAAAGTGAGTGTCAATCTTCTTTCCCCGCAATATCCACCACTACACTGTTCTATATATGACAAGTGATTACAGCTGCTAAACATTCTGTCACAGCAAAGATACCCTGTACTCACTTTGTGTTACTTAGTTGCAAATCTGTGCACACAGCTTCTATCAGCGCTATATGCAGACTCACGATAATCCATCTTCCGGAGCAGCTCAATCAGAGTAATACAGATTGTCTACAGCACCATATACCTCTGTCTTTTACCTTAAAAAGCCTATACAAAGGAATTGTTCACAATAAACATTATTGTACTTTCATCCCTCTGTTGTACGGCTTCATCAATTTATAGACTACAAGAAGAGGTTAGATTAGGTGCCACCACACTCCTACCAGTGTCCCCAAACAAATACCAGCGCCTATCATCCCCCTTTTACACCTGAGACCCCATTTTTGGTGTGTTATATAATATACACACTTCTCTGCACGTATGTCCCCAAGTGCAATTCACAAGTACGTGCCTAATGGACTTCCGTGCGTAAATTCTACGTAAATAGCGTAAATTAAGTTACTACGCATGCACAGTTAATCTGATCCTAAAAATACACATGGAACTCTGCGCAAAAACAGTTCTGTGAATAAGGTCCAGGGTCAATCTCAGAGTTGCCAATTCTCCGGGAGACTCCTGAAATTCAGCATTTTTTATGGTATCCTGGGAGAACCGGCAAATCTCAAGCAATGGGCTTGAGGCCACGATTTGATGCAAATCACGGCAACAAGTACCACCCCTTGTCTATCATTACTGTAAGTCCTAGTGTTACCAGAGATTGGGCAGGACATGATGATGTAATTCGTGTCATCAAGCCTGGCCCCATCCCTAGTAATACTTAGAATGATAGCAATGATGGGCAGGGTCTAGGGTTGGACAGCATGAAGGGCCCTCCAGAGAATACTGTGATTGGGGCACACCACATAGTCAAGGGGTGTGGTCAAAGCTTCATGACCGGTGGATGGTTGTTTCAGTGAAACTTGCAAATAAACTGTGTATCATCTGTTACACCCACAGACTGCTTCAACAGCTCAGGGTAAAAAACATGTTATACTATTAGGACCGTACTCACGGATCAGAATGAATTAGGTGTGTCCGTATCCGCACCTAACTCACCTAACTCCTCCTTGTGCGTCCAGCCAGTCTTATTGCCCCCCTCTTTATTTGTTTCCAGTCAGCCTTATTGCCCCTTCCTTCTGTGTGTCCAACCTGTCTTATTGCCCCCTCTTTGCTTCTAGCCACTCCTTCTATATCCAGCCAACATTATTTTCCCTCTATGTGTGTCCATTCAGCCTTCATGTCTAACTATCAAAGCCCCATTTCCCAACTAATTTCTTTAAAAACTCAATAATGGCAGGCCAGTCCAACACTGGGTGGGTCTTCAGGACACAATTTGCATAAATCGTGTCATCAAGCCCCATCCTCATACCGGCATCTAATTCTTCCCTGTAAGATTTCCTGGAGGGAAAAATAGAAAGTCAGCAAAACTGGTTAATCCTCCACACTCTTTTACTCACAGGTGGAAAACCTGGGTATAATTAGAGCTAGGGAGTAAATTGTAAATAGCTGTTTTGCGTTCTGGGTGGAGCCGCCAACGCCAGCTTAGCGACTGGTAAACAGAGAGGGTATTGTATGTTTAGGTACCTGAGACTGTATATTCTCTTCCTTGTGTTTGAATGCTGCACCTAATCAATTGCTGTATGCATTATCCTGATAAACCAGACAATAAAGCAAATACAGCAATGTACACACACACACACACACACACACACACACACCACCCACCCCAGCAGCCTAGCATGCAATGTTTACTATCTAATAATGAAATATATTATCCAGTTGTCCATCTGTCTCATATTGTCTTATGGCTCTCTAGTAGCATATCCATGCCCTGCCCTTGTTTCCCTGACTATGCCAGATGGCCTTTGCAGCTATATCAACATGTATGTGGTGGTTTGCTTAGTGCAATAAACCTTTAGTACAAGTTAAAAAATATCAACATCTGCTAAAAACTTGCCTTACCTAGATTGTCTTTCAAAATCTATTTATAAAGACTGCAACCCTTCTGTTTTTTATGGCAATGTAGTTAATGAATATTAACTAGCAAAACTGATATTTTTTTATGATTACAGTAGAAATATTATCGCTAGATCAAGATTTAACAACTTGTGGGGCCCCTGAACATATAACATTTAATTTTGATAATAATTTTACACAATATATGTTAAATAGTAAAGAAATCCATATATGCATAATACCATACCAGCAGCAGCCTTGTACACAATTATTGCGAGCTATAACGCACTCAAAAGAATCTGAGACAACTAGGGGGCCGATACAGAGGTGAGTGTAGGGTCAAAAACTTAATTCAGACCTAAGCGCATCTTGAGCTGCGAACACTTGCATTTTGATGGGCGTGTCGTAGAAAGGAAGAGGTAGAGGCGTGTAGTCAGTGTAAAGTAAGGGCGTGATCTCGGAGGGAAAAAAATAATGCTGGCAAGTGGGCGGATAGTGATTAGCTTTACTTTTACACTAGTATTTAGACTTGGTCTAAGAAATGCCACCATTCAACTCTAATACTGTTTGCAACAAATGAAATATGACTCCCCCTGCAATCAACATGTTTTAGCCCAGGAGTAACTTTCCTCTCTTAGGGGTCTATTTACCAACTTAATTTTTAGGTGTTAATGCCTGTTTTCATTGTAAAACGGACATTATCACCTAAAAATGAAGCACCTACCATTTATAAAAACGCCATCGCCATGGAAATTTGCTGTTTCCATGACGATGGCTTGACACATCAATTCACTTTGCCGGCTCATTTTTCTTAATGCGGGCCGGCTCTAAATGAAATTTACTAAGCCCCGGAGCGGAGATTATCATTCCGCTCCGAAAGACAAAATAACGGCATCACAAGATGGCATTACTGTATTTATCCCTGCAATCTCCTCATGTTCCCTCCTTTCCTACCCCTAATAGCTGTTATTAGGGGGATGAAAAGGGGGGCATGTATTGGGAGACCGCAGGGATAAACCTAAGTGTCTATCTTTAAAAAAAATGAATATACAAAAAATATGAAAAAAATTACATTTAAAAATAAATCAATACATTAAAAATACTAATTACAGTTAAAAAAATAAAGAAAAAAGAAAAACTCACCTCTCCGGAAGACGCGACCGACTCTGAAGATTTCAATCCCGATATGAAGACAGAGTGTTTTTCATATTGCGTTGGAGTCTCTGCGCATGCGCAGAACATCATTCATAAGAAGTATGAATAAAGTCTCCTGCGATGACCACAGAGATCATTGCAGGACCTCACTGGAGGGGTGAGTAGTAGTAAATTTAAATGAATGACGCTGCCAGACTCACTGTGAGCTGAAGCAAGCCTGAAACTGTTTCATTAATTTAAAAACGTTAAGGTAGGTAAATAGAGCCCTTAATTTGAAGTCTGAATCAGGCCAATGTTATTGTGAGGGATGGGACGGGGCTTAATAGCTCAAATGATAATCTATTTGCATAAACTGCAGCCTCAAGCCCATTGCAGGAGAATGGTATATGCTGGGAGAGTCGCCATCCCCGAAATAAGCGCAGATTGCTGCAAAACGTTTGCACCAGACACAGGTCATATCACGGTCAAGTCCAGGGGGCTAACACTCCACAACCTGTCGGACACATTGTGTTAGAATTTCTTAATTCAAGCCCAATACAAAAGTTATGAAATTACTGCTGGAGCATTATGTAGGTGTAAAATATTTATATTCATAACCCCAATTTCCAGTATACATTACAGTGCACTACCCTGCACTTACACAATGTAAATGGTAACGTAGCTGTAGCTGCATTGGACTTGGTTGCTCTGTGCCCATACACTACGCACCCTGCTTCCAGAGTCATCCAGAGGTGTGGTTTCATATGCATTTGGAATGCAAACAGCCTGCCCGTGATTTATGCGCACGTGCTACGTGCCAAATTGCGTGCACCTCTGGATCAATATCTAGGTCTCAATTAATTAAGTGCTTGCTGGAATCTGGAAGAATATTTTTTGTTCATAAAAGATAAGGCCCAGATCTAGACCCACGCATGGCTTAAGTACGTGTGGGTCCCTCTGTACGATCGCATACGTAGACACTCCCCCCCACCCTAGCAACTAATTAACATGCCTATCTCCGCCTTTATGGCAGAGATATGACAATCGTAAATTGTAAGCCGACCCCTTTATCGTACCGGCTGGTGTACGTAGCATAGTTACGTATGCCTGTCGGTATGCACGCGTACTGATGATGTGCACATGTGCACATCATAGCTGACAGGGGAATTACGCACGTGGTGTGCGTAATTCCCATGTCGGACGTAGCTTAGGATCTACCCCTAAAAGAGTAAAAAAGAGACAGACTATTCTTTAATAAAAAAAGACAGTAAATAAATAACAATCAAAAATGTATTCAAACAACCAGTAAATGAATAACATCTTCCTATTGTAACAACTAGTACAATAAAGGAACCTTTTTCACAGTAAATTGTCATGGTCTCTGTCACCCTGCCCCTTTTCCCAGAGCTGTTTCTAAGAAAATGTTTTGGCACCCCCCTTCAAAATGGGGGTATTTGTCTAGTCTTGTTTTTCTGTCA
>WWET01000670.1:463920-512636 GCA_011038615.1 Limnodynastes dumerilii | reverse complement strand
AGGTGTAATAGAACACGAGGGCATGAATATAAACTGGAGGGTGGTAGATTCAAAGGAAATGTGCGGAAAAATTACTTCACTGAAAGGGTGATAGATAAGTGGAATATTCTTCCATCTGAGGTGGTTGAGGCCAATACAGTAGAACAATTTAAACATGCTTGGGATAAATATAAGGGTATCCTAAATTGTAACCCAAATTGAGGGTAAATAGGGTCTAGGGTCAGTATAGTTTTTAATAAACAAATGGGCAGACTAGATGGGCCATGTGGCTCTTATCTGCCGTCACTTTCTATGTTTCTATGTTTCTATGAGAGAGAGAGGGAAGCCGGAAAGGAAGAGGTTACCGTGGTCAAGGTGGGAAATCATCAGTGACTGAACCAGTGTTTAAGCAGTGTCAGTGGTTCTTATCTAGGTAGTGTTACAGAGATGAAAGAAACAGGATAATGAGGTATATCCTATTTTATGCAATTTATTGACACTTATAAGAAATCTTCTGGTATATGATCAATAAAGGTAATCATAGAATTTGATGGCAGATAAGAACCACTTTGCCCATCTAGTCTGCCTATTAGATGGGCTAAGTGGTTCTTATCTGCTGTCAAATTGTATGGGAGCCATATTCCCTACCATCCATTGTTTTTATCTAACCTTCTTAATACCCTCATATCAACAGCAGAGGAATATTGTGGAAAACACTAATAAAAATGAATATGGAAAGTTCTATACTAGATTTCCCTTCTAAGCAGATTTCTAATTTCTCCTTAGAAATAAAACAATGGCTGAATTGGAAAGTGAGGAAGGGTCCGCTGTTGTGAAATGCCTATTGACAACAGATAGACTTGTTTTTTTCCCTTTGACCTCCCAAGAACAGTGGCGAACATGGGAAAGAACGTTGGATGTCGTTGATGCCGACTACAGTACATCAAATTACTAGAACTGTATTTACACCTGAAAAATACTCTGCAGGAAATAACAGGATGCAATGTATGTAACTGTTCCCTTTGTCCTGACCCACAATTATTTGTCATCCTTGTTTATTATTATTTTTTTTGGGGTGTATATTTACTTGTGTGACCATGAGGCAATACATTTTCCCAGGATGTTGGGGAGACACTGGACAGAGCATGATGAAATTTTCAAAGTATAAGTAGGAACACAACCATACACAACCGTGGTATTTGTTTGAAGAGTACAGTTCTTGAAATATGGGTGATGAGAAGGACATATATTTTTTTTAGGTTGTACAAAGGGGATCATGACCATTGCCATCCTGAAAATAACTTAATTTTATCAGAAGCTCAGAGCCTGTGACCTCCATCTTATGCTTGCATGTTGGACATATCCAGGAAACTGGTCAAGTTAAATCTTCCACAGATATTTTCAGGGCTGTAATTAATTTAGTATTTAAAAAAAAAACTGTTCATCTATTGAGAAGAGTGGCTTGAACATGGAAGGAACTTATATCAAGCTTTTGTTTAGTGTAAACAAGAACTTAATTTTATCAAAAGCTCATAGCCTGTAGTCTTTATGCCATGCTTTCCTGGTAGACATTGGCAGAAGAGAACATTTCCAGGAAGTAACTGGATGAGCCATGTAACTCTTATATGCTGTCACATTTTTCTATGTTTCCCTTCCATGACACACCCAAGCGGGTGTTCGTTTAGGTGTAGATTACCCACAATTGTGTACATATACATTCCGAGCATGCACAGTGCAAAATCACACAAATACTTGCTCTGAGCATACAGTACATTCACCTCTGGACTGGTCCCTAGGTGTTATACTGCATATTGTTTATTCCAAAATTGTGTATTTCTTCCTCAAAGAAAAATATTTAATTATTATGACAAATATGAAAACAATAATAAAGGGAAATCAGATAAATCTTGAAGCAGAAAGGCTGCTTTTATTAATGTATAATTCTAGATGACCAGTCACATGGCATAATGTAGTTAGTAAGAAGTCTGTGCTACATTTTATGAAGTTTTGCCTAGATTAGGACATCTTCTTAGTGTTCCTTCATGTCCCTACCCTCTCTGCACCAATTGACTGAGAGCTATCAGACAGTTTTGTTCGCCTCCCAGAGAGCTTTTACACAGGACTATAACTGTGCCACCCGGTCTGGCACACTGTCTGAAAGCCTCTAAAGAACCTGGCAGCAGCTGACAACACACTGTTGTTCCTATTCTTAAGTGGCATATCCTCCATCGGTGCAGAGTCCTCCGCGTCCGTAGAAGACATCTCTCCTACACCCATGGCAATTTCACCACCGTCTCTGGATTAGTGCTTAGTATAAAAGATAAAACAAGTGGAAAAACATGATTGTCGTAGTACATTTAGCATGGGAGCAATTATGTCTAAGTTAATGTGACCATGAACTTCATGAAAATGGCAATTATAATATCTGCTTTGTAAGTGTATGGAAATAAATGCAGGTCAGTTGACTGTAAATTTCACTTGCACTGAAGAACCAGTTTTATCAGAACACCCCTGACCAGAATATCACAGTCCTATTTCCTTTTTCTGTCTATAAATCCCTCAACTCACCTTGCATGACAGAAGTGTTATGGTCACAGTCAGGAGTTAGGTGTAGAGGGGCAATCTCTTTCCCCCTAGGTGTGCCTGCATAATCGAAAGCCAATATTTCAGATGTGCAGAAACAAATCTAATTTACTGTTTTAATTATACAGATGAGCTGTACTATCATTGTTGACAACACATTTAAAGAGAACATTTTTTTAGGAGAAGAATGTCAAAAACAATCTGAAATGTATAGGGCTAATGGGTAGTCCCCATTACTCTGTTCTATAACATTGTTTCTTGAATGGATTCTTTTAGGACAGTGATGAGCCCACTGAATAAATATAGACGTGGTAAGCATTTTCTATTACCATTAACTAGGTATAAATTTAATTGCATTCATGTGGAAGAAAGGTGACTTGCCCTTATTGCACAGTCACACACATAAAGGTGGATGCCAGATCCAAGTGGGCTTAAGGGCCTTTGCTGGTCACAACCACGTTTGAACACTATATACATAAAAATATAGAAAGTACTGGCAGATAAGAGCCACATGGCCCATCCAGTCTGCTCAGTTTTATTTAAAACTATACTGACCCTAGACCCTATTTGACCCTCAATTTAGTTTGAGATTTAGGATGTCCTTATATTTATCCTAAGCATGTTTAAGTTTTTCTATTGTGTTAGCCTTTAACACCACATATGGAAGGTTATTTCACTTCTCAACAATCCATTCAGTGAAGTAAGTTTATTCTAAACCTACCACCCTCCAGTTTATTTGCATGTCCTTGTGTTCTAATACACCTATTCCTTTGAAAAATCCCCTCTTCCTGTACCTGGACACACCCCTTGATACATGTGAAAGCTGCTATCATATCCCCCTGGCCCTTCTCTGCTCTAAGCTATACATGTTTATTTCCTCCAGTCTTTCTTTGTATGTTGTGTGACATAGGTCATGCACCATTTTAGTCATTCTTTTTTGTACAGTAATGTATTTATGTCTTTCTGGGGATATGGCCTCCAGAACTGAGCACAGTATTCTAGGTGAGGTCGTACCAATGTCCTATGAAGTGACATTACAACTTCCATTCCTCTCCCTATATAACCAAGCATCTTTTGCCTTTATATCACATGGAACTGTGCCCCTTAGATCTCATTTCTCCTCAGTAGTTTCTAATGTTGTGCTGTTAATAATATATATTGGCAACACATAGTGGGCCAACAGGCAAATATTTATGAAAAAAAAAAAGAACCAAGGACCCCATAGGGCCGCAGGGCCATAAACAGCAGGCAGGTGCCCATAGAACACAGCAGGCAGGCAGGGGTTAAGTTTAGTAGAGTGGGTGGGTAGGGTAGGAATAGGGGAGGGGATAGTGGGGATTAGGGCTTAAATAGGGATAGCAGACTAGGGGGTGGGCACTCGTCGAGAGGATTCAGGCAGAGGAAGGCTAAGTGTTGCACATCTGTCATCTGCGTTTTTCTTCTGTTTTGTTTCCCCCCTTGTCTGCTCTCTTGTTACTCCTTCCCTGTCTGCATTGGAGGCAGACGGAAGTCGTGTGACGGACGTCAGCGCCGCAGGGGAGACGGCCGCGACGGAGCAGTCGCGGTCGTCTGCAACACAGGGAGGGGAGCTGAGCACAATGGGGGATGGAGGCAGCGAAAGTAGGGGCCTGGGGGAATCACCCTGTGGTGCTGGCTGGGGCTCCCCCAGTGGCAGGGGGCTCTCTGGCTGGCAGAAGGGGATCTCCAGGTCCTTCAGTCATACCTGACACTCCAATGAGGTCAGGGGACAGGCACTGCAAGCACACACAAAAAGAAAGGCACAAGGGGAAGGGGCCTCATTATAACCACCACCAGCAGGGGCTCTGGTCAGTCACTTTTTTCTGATCAGCCCAGAAGAGGATCAGTTGCATCTACTTGCCCATCATCTGCGTCGGGTTGTAGTCATATTCCCAGCAGGAAAAACCCAGACAGTAAAAATATCTCCATGAGGTTCCCGGCACTGAAAATCCCGACACACCAAAAATACTGGCCAAATAAATTACCGACAATTTAAAATACCGTCATTGAAAATCCCGTCACATAAAAAATACCGGCCTAATAAATTACCGACAATTTAAAATACCGCCACTGAAAATCCCGACACATAAAAAACGCCGGCAAAAAAAAAATACCGGCAACACTGAAAATCCCGACGCATAAAAAAAACACTGAAAATCCCGACACATAAAAAACGCCGGCAAAAAAAAAATACCGGCAACACTGAAAATCCCGACGCATAAAAAAACACCGGCAAAAAAAAATAACGGCAATTTAAAATCCCTCCCGCTAACCAACTCTGCAAACCAACTCTGCAAACCAACTCTGCAAACCAACTCTGCAAACCAACTCTGCAAACCAACTCTGCAAACCAACTCTGCAAACCAACTCTGCAAACCAACTCTGCAAACCAACTCTGCAAACCAACTCTGCAAACCAACTCTGCAAACCAACTCTGCAAACCAACTCTGCAAACCAACTCTGCAAACCAACTCTGCAAACCAACTCTGCAAACCAACTCTGCAAACCAACTCTGCAAACCAACTCTGCAAACCAACTCTGCAAACCAACTCTGCAAACCAACTCTGCAAACCAACTCTGCAAACCAACTCTGCAAACCAACTCTGCAAACCAACTCTGCAAACCAACTCTGCAAACCAACTCTGCAAACCAACTCTGCAAACCAACTCTGCAAACCAACTCTGCAAACCAACTCTGCAAACCAACTCTGCAAACCAACTCTGCAAACCAACTCTGCAAACCAACTCTGCAAACCAACTCTGCAAACCAACTCTGCAAACCAACTCTGCAAACCAACTCTGCAAACCAACTCTGCAAACCAACTCTGCAAACCAACTCTGCAAACCAACTCTGCAAACCAACTCTGCAAACCAACTCTGCAAACCAACTCTGCAAACCAACTCTGCAAACCAACTCTGCAAACCAACTCTGCAAACCAACTCTGCAAACCAACTCTGCAAACCAACTCTGCAAACCAACTCTGCAAACCAACTCTGCAAACCAACTCTGCAAACCAACTCTGCAAACCAACTCTGCAAACCAACTCTGCAAACCAACTCTGCAAACCAACTCTGCAAACCAACTCTGCAAACCAACTCTGCAAACCAACTCTGCAAACCAACTCTGCAAACCAACTCTGCAAACCAACTCTGCAAACCAACTCTGCAAACCAACTCTGCAAACCAACTCTGCAAACCAACTCTGCAAACCAACTCTGCAAACCAACTCTGCAAACCAACTCTGCAAACCAACTCTGCAAACCAACTCTGCAAACCAACTCTGCAAACCAACTCTGCAAACCAACTCTGCAAACCAACTCTGCAAACCAACTCTGCAAACCAACTCTGCAAACCAACTCTGCAAACCAACTCTGCAAACCAACTCTGCAAACCAACTCTGCAAACCAACTCTGCAAACCAACTCTGCAAACCAACTCTGCAAACCAACTCTGCAAACCAACTCTGCAAACCAACTCTGCAAACCAACTCTGCAAACCAACTCTGCAAACCAACTCTGCAAACCAACTCTGCAAACCAACTCTGCAAACCAACTCTGCAAACCAACTCTGCAAACCAACTCTGCAAACCAACTCTGCAAACCAACTCTGCAAACCAACTCTGCAAACCAACTCTGCAAACCAACTCTGCAAACCAACTCTGCAAACCAACTCTGCAAACCAACTCTGCAAACCAACTCTGCAAACCAACTCTGCAAACCAACTCTGCAAACCAACTCTGCAAACCAACTCTGCAAACCAACTCTGCAAACCAACTCTGCAAACCAACTCTGCAAACCAACTCTGCAAACCAACTCTGCAAACCAACTCTGCAAACCAACTCTGCAAACCAACTCTGCAAACCAACTCTGCAAACCAACTCTGCAAACCAACTCTGCAAACCAACTCTGCAAACCAACTCTGCAAACCAACTCTGCAAACCAACTCTGCAAACCAACTCTGCAAACCAACTCTGCAAACCAACTCTGCAAACCAACTCTGCAAACCAACTCTGCAAACCAACTCTGCAAACCAACTCTGCAAACCAACTCTGCAAACCAACTCTGCAAACCAACTCTGCAAACCAACTCTGCAAACCAACTCTGCAAACCAACTCTGCAAACCAACTCTGCAAACCAACTCTGCAAACCAACTCTGCAAACCAACTCTGCAAACCAACTCTGCAAACCAACTCTGCAAACCAACTCTGCAAACCAACTCTGCAAACCAACTCTGCAAACCAACTCTGCAAACCAACTCTGCAAACCAACTCTGCAAACCAACTCTGCAAACCAACTCTGCAAACCAACTCTGCAAACCAACTCTGCAAACCAACTCTGCAAACCAACTCTGCAAACCAACTCTGCAAACCAACTCTGCAAACCAACTCTGCAAACCAACTCTGCAAACCAACTCTGCAAACCAACTCTGCAAACCAACTCTGCAAACCAACTCTGCAAACCAACTCTGCAAACCAACTCTGCAAACCAACTCTGCAAACCAACTCTGCAAACCAACTCTGCAAACCAACTCTGCAAACCAACTCTGCAAACCAACTCTGCAAACCAACTCTGCAAACCAACTCTGCAAACCAACTCTGCAAACCAACTCTGCAAACCAACTCTGCAAACCAACTCTGCAAACCAACCCTGCAAACCAACTCTGCAACCAACTCTCCTCCACCAGGAGGCACCCCTGTTCACGGACTTTGTTTTATTCCAGTGCACATCCAATCCCCTTGGTTCCCTTGCACCTCCTGATTCATAGACTGTTATTTTGTTCATTTCCTGTATGCACCCGTCCTTTATTAAACCCGCTCACTTCCAATTCAAGCCATCTCCATCGTATCTATCTCTGACACCCGGGACAGATCCCAAACCCCCCTTGAACGTGACACCAGCCACTTACAAGGCTTCTCTGTTTTGGTGGTCCTAACGCTAAAACAATCAAAGTCCCAACTTTGGGTCATATATCATGTGTTTTTAAATTGAGAGCTCATCCCCAGCAGAGGTCCCCAAGTCTCCAAAACAGCCACTCTGAGACAACACTCCCTCTCAGCTACTATCCCAGACACGCTTTAAAACAAACTTCCAAGATGGAGGTTGCTCAAATCAATTTATAAAGTAATATAATGCAGGTGCTCAAGGTAGGGACTGGTAGGTTGGGACTTTGATTGTTTTAGAGTGTTATGGTTTGTTGCTGGGTGATTGCAAGAGTGCTAGGCCTTTGTGTATTTGTTTTAACTCCCCCTACGTTGGGCACCTGCATTATATTACCTTATAATTGATTTGAGCAACCTCCATCTTGGAAGTTTGTTTTGTTGTTCTGTATGGAGGGGCGTGGTTTAAAAAACGGACGGTAGAAGTTACGTGAAAGTGGGCGGGGAGAAGCATTTAAATTGGGCATTTGAGGACACGGTTATATAAACACGCACGTACGTAAGTAACATATGTGCGTAAGTACACACGTAGAGTTAAGGGTGCCCTATGGGGGCGGAAGTCAGCAAAAACCCATCCGTGCGAGGTAAGTATTATGGGTGTTGCCGTTCAACGTGTGTGCGTAAAAACACGCACGTAGTAAATACGGATCTGTGAATACGGCCCACTGTTCCGTGCCAGAAATGTATTAGGCATACATGCACATACACAATGAGGCCGTGCGGAAGCTGCCGTGCGGAAACTCATTGCGTTATTCAGGATATGGCCCATGACCCTTTTGTGAAATCTGTTTACGTTTTATTACGCATGCTGGAAAGAGCACCATGCTTCATGTCACATAAGTCCACAGAAAAGTGTAATTATTCACTTAGTAACTTCGGTCCAGATTCAGATTAGTAATTTTGATGCGATCTGATACCAGAGTGAAAGATTCCATTAAATCTTGCTGTCCCGCTGTGAAGAACCTTTCTCATGCTTGGTCTTTTGGCAGTCAGAGTCTACCTTAAGTTTTCTTAAATTGCCCAAGTGGGTAAACCAATTTGTAAACTCAAGCCAGTCCCTTTGTAAGAAGTGTAATTTCTCTGATGTCTGAATGGCTCAGAATGTATTCCATTAGGTGTGCCTGAATTTGCACGCATGTGTGAAAAATCTGACTTTATCCACCTGAAACGCAAAAACTTTTACAGAAGTCTGGCCTTTTGAGACTGATCTATAGCCATGACTTGAAAACATTACAATACAGCTTAAACAAATACTTACACTTAATGGTTATTTTGCAGTTGCATCGCAATTTAGACACTATTCACAAGAAAGAGCTGACAAAATCTATAAGTATGAAACAGGGTTTTTTTTTTTTTTTTACTGAGCTCTGCAATAACAAAGTTGTTGACTAAATGTAACGTTCTATAAAGACAGAATGAACTATAGATCACTGGGGTAAGAGCACAATGTTCTGTGCAGGACATAAAACACTACAAAGGCTTAAACCAAAGCCTTGTTTGCCATTTAAGTGCCTTCCAAGTGGAATAGAAAAACATTGCAATTGCTTCACCGATAATTAATGACTTTAGAAACAGGAAATGGTCACTTATATATCAAATATTGTGCAGTAAAGGTTTCCTTTTCTTATATGTTTTGTACAGTCGTTGAAAGCTTTTTCTAGCAGCAACCAAGCATGTCATTTTTATGTTCCCTGAAAAATATACCCTAAATATTGTAATGTACTACTTATTCGCTCAGTTAAAATGGCTATGGAGCAAATATATCCTCAAAGCACATTGTCAGTGGTTATAAAATGGGGGTCTAGGTCACCCCTCTTAAATAACCACCTTGGTTGATATTCCATGGTTGCCGACTCTCCCAGAATATCTGGGAGACTCCCGAAACTTGGGCAGGTCTCCCGGGATCCCGGGAGAGCTGGCAAAGCTCCCGCAACCCATCAATTACTATACTAATCCCTAGCGTTACTAGATGTCATCAAGCCCCGTCCATCCCATGAAACACTGGAGATTACAGGAGTGATTGATAGGGGGTGGGGCTTAATGACGCGATTTGCATAAATGGCATCATTAAGCCCCACCACTTGCAGAAATCCGTAGCTTCCCTCTGGGTCCTCCCGGAGGGAAGCTCTAAAAAGTCGGCAACCCTGTGATATTCTGATGTCAGCAACCGGTTGGAGAATAAAGAAATCACACGGACAATTGAGTCAGTATAATATTCAGCTCTATTCTATCATTAGCTAGTTGCATACATTTTTATAATAATTAAAATGAGGAGTTGCCCCTAATGAGCCAATAAAACTTTGTTTATGTTATTGAATCTTTTTGTGGTTTATCGCCTTAAGCTTCGCATCTCGCCTTCTAAGCATATATTTCTTTATCAGTTCTTGGAATCAAAGTGGCATGGAGGTGTTATTCCATCTGTATCTCATCCACACGTTGTTCAACAAAAGACCTGTGGTTGTGTGCATCCCCTTGAAATTTGCTTTCCTGTAAACATAAGTATAACTCAAGCCAAGGTGTTACCTATCATTTTTAAAGCAATCAATTCTTTAAATCAATAGATACAATTTAATCTTATATATGAGTATACATTTACTCTCACAAACCCTCCTTTTGATTACATTTTATCTACATATATTCTATTATTATGAAGTGCAGGCTTTTCACGGACAATGTATAAATAAGTCTGGTTTAGGTAGACTGGGCCATGGTGTACTGGTCTTATGGGAACTAGCTGAGAGAGAACCCATCATAACAATTCCTGTTGTTACAAATCCCTCAAATGCCAATATAACTGTCCACAGTCCCCTGCCAGGTTTAGGAGCATATATCTATTCATTTTTCAAGGATACTGTGAGTTTCTTGCAGTGTGAAGTGTGTATGCACACACTGCGTCCTACAAGCTTGACAGACGTGGGTGTTGTCAACAGAACTTAGAATGGACCATCAATTCAAGGTTCCAGAGCTTTCCTCACATGTCTTTGTACATACACCCAGTCTCCTGGTTCCAACTTCTGGGATCTTTCTAGACTGTTTGGGTCTGGAATAGAAGAGAAAACTTGGAAATGTACATTAGTAACATTTTCTGTGACTGTTCCATACATTCTGTTAAATCAGTATCATTGTGCTACAATTGCTGTGGAAAATAACAACTTGTCTTTGTTGGTCCTGCAAACAGTATCTCATATGGAGACAGTTTTGTGTTTTTATCAAGGATGGTTCTGACTGAATATAATGCTAGTGGTAGACATTCAGTCCATGGCTTTCCTATCTGATTTTTCATCTTCTGTATTTTTAATTTGAGAGTTCCATTTATTCTTTCTACCTTCCCACTAGCTTGTGGATGGTAGGGGGTGTGGAATGCCTGGGTTATGCCTAGATCAGACATGATGTGCTGCATAATGAGTATCATGATCAGTTTCAATAACCTCTCATACGCCATATCTGCCAACTACTTCTGCTATCAGTGTGCATGCAGTTGCTCTCGCTGTAGCCTTAGCAACTGGCCAAGCTTACGGCTAATCATAGAAGAGATCAGTACAGAGCAGAACATATTCATATATCCCTACCATAGAAACATAGAATGTGATGGCAGATAAGAGCCACATGGCCCATCTAGTCTGCCCATTTGTTTATTCAAAACTATACTGACCCTAGACCCTATTTACCCTCAAATTGGTTTACAATTTAGGATACCCTTATATTTATCTCAAGCATGTTTAAATTGTTCTACTGTATTGGCCTCAACCACCTCAGATGGGAGGCTATTCCACTTATCTATCACCCTTTCAGTGAAGTAATTTTTCCGCACATTTCCTTTGAATCTACCACCCT
Organism: Limnodynastes dumerilii; assembly: GCA_011038615.1. NCBI lineage: Eukaryota > Metazoa > Chordata > Amphibia > Anura > Limnodynastidae > Limnodynastes > Limnodynastes dumerilii. Next base: position 501,288 of record WWET01000670.1, on the reverse strand, counting down.
CCAGTTTATATCCATGCCCTCGTGTTCTATTACACCTTTTCTTTTGAAAAATGGTACCCTTCTCTAGCTGGTCACAACCCTGGATGTATTTGAAAGCTGCTATCATGTCCCCCCTCTCCATTCTCTGCTCCAAGCTATACATGTTTAGTTCCTCTAGCCTTTCTTGGTATGATTTATTACAAAGGCCATGGACCATTTTAGTTGCTCTTCTTTGCACAGTCTCTAATGTATTTATGTCTTTCTGGAGATATGGCCTCCAGAACTGAACACAGTATTCTAGGTGAGGGCGTACCAATGATTTATAAAGGGGCATCACTACTTCTCTCTTTCTGCTACTAATTCCTCTCCCTATGCAACCAAGCATCTGACTTGCCTTTCTCATTGCTTTGTTACATTGCTTGGCTACCTTTAAGTCACTGGAAATAATGACTCCTAGATCCCTTTCCTCCTCGGTAGATTCTAATGTATTGCCATTAAGAAAATATTGAGCCTTTGGGTTTTTGTGCCCCAAGTGCATGATTTTGCATTTTTTGGCATTAAACTGCAATTGCCACACTCTTGACCATTCCTCCAGTCTAGCCTTAGTTAACTGTATGCAGTCAATCTGCAGTCGCTGAAATGCGTACAATGCTTTAGGCAGATGTTTCTAGGGTGTCTTGACCACTTGGCCTGGGTTGTACTTGCCACATATTTGGCATGCTGTGGCATTGAAATCTGGTGTTATCCAGTGCTGTAGCACGGAATTGGTCATTGCTTCCTTTAATTTGTAGACTTGGCTATGGGTTAATTGGGTCATCATTGGGTATACCTTGTGGTATACCATCAATGCAGGTGGCTCCCTGTTTCTCCCAGCTGTGTTTCTCCAACTTGGATTACTGTGTCTGAAACAGCCTGAGAGCTTGGACATCTATAGGTTCGGTTCCTAATTCCACTGTATGGACATCAACTGGAGCTAACATGGCAGCTTCTTTTGCTGCTTTGTCTGCCAAGGCATTGCCTCTGGCTTCAAGGGTCTTATCCTTGGTGTGGGCCTGGACCTTTATTACTGCTACCTTTAGCGGTAATTGCAGCACTTTAAACAGATCTCTGATCAGGTCGGCATGCCTTATAGACTTCCCTGCAGACCCCACAAAATCTCTTTCCAAAGTGGTCCAAAGACATGTGTCACACCATAAACGTATCTGGAGTCTGTATATATTCACAGATTGGTTTTCTGACATTGTACACACCTCAGTGAGTGCCTTCAGCTCCACCTCTACTGATAATAATTTAGCAGGATTCAATACTGTGTATCTTCTGATTGTGAGATTGACTGGGCTTAAAAGTGCAACCTCATATTTAGTTAGTCTGGCTGTGGAAAAGTGCTTTGTCTGGGCTTGGTTTAAAATCTCTGTTACAGCATGTGGTACGTGTATTACCAATGGGTGACTTAGTATAATGGGTACTACTCTTTCAAGCAGAATGGCAGCTGCTGACACAGGTTGGTGCTGCTCTACTCTATAGTAAACTATAGATCTTTGTTGACCCCCGTGTTGCTGAGACTGCTCCTTGTGCATGTCCCTGTATTTCAGAACAGAACAAGTTAAAGGGTAAAGTATATTGGGCAGCACCAATACAGATACTTCAATAAGTTCTTGTTGCAGCTGTGAAAAAGTCTTCACAGCTTCAGGTGTCATTTCTACAGGACCTTGCCTGACTTCACCCTCCAGTATGTCATATAGTAAGGGCCATTTTTAAAAACATCCCACTTATCCTGTCTTGACAAAAAAAATTCACGAAACTGTTGAAGACTGACTTATTTCATGGTTTGTGTGTTTTTCATGTTTTCCATGTTAAAACTCTTATGCCATGAAAAAACAAGTAACATAAACAGTAAGTCATAATTTGGAAAGCCAAGTACTGGAACTCTGAGCAACAACTCTTTGTAGTCAGTATTGTGTTCAGTACAGATCAAATAGTTTAAATAACAAGAAAACTTAAACTGTACTCTTAGTAAAATACAAATACAACATAGACATGACCTTAAAGAAAGCAATCAGCCTTGTGAACCAGCACCGCTTATGTCATTAGAATTATCACTGCTCATGTTTCTCAAAACTTCTAACAGTATAATTCAAATAAAAAAAATATTTCCCTTAACTTATCCCTTCACAGGATTACCCTTCTCTGTTCACAAGACTCTTATCTGCACAGTGAAGGGGATGGGGACTACAGTGTGTGTCATGCCTGCAATAGAAATGATTTGCAAAACTTCAGCCCCTGCTGCTGGTTTTCACTAGACTGTTAGTAATTTCTATTTTCATTTAAAATTTTAGATTTAATGTTATCTGAAAACAACAACAAAAACATTATTTCTAAACAAAAATACATATAAGTACTTTTAATCCTCCTCTTTGTGAGGAGTTCTGGACTTTTAGAAAAAAAAAATGTAAAGTCTATTTTTTCTGGCTTTATCTGTACCAAAACCTTGATCTGTATGATATCTCAAAACCTTGCAATGATAATTAGTCTCAGACTGTCCTTTTTCTTTTGTCATGTTACATGTGTTACACTTATTTATTTTTCAACAATGCAAACTTCTCTTTCATTTACATCGCCAACTATAACTCTTACTTTTACATTCTGTCTGTTTCTAGTCTTTTGCAATTTGTACACAACTCCTAATATTTCTTACTGGACTAGGCCCACAAGTTCAACATAAAATTTTTACAATTAGGACACTGTAGAAAACCTTCAGGTACACAATATATGCAATCATTACATTTTCTTTGAGGAGAGTCACTTAATTTGAGTTTATTTATTCTAGGATACAATATAGAGGGACCATCAAGTCCTTTCTATGATTCAACTGGTTCTGGAAGAATCATTGGAGTTGGAGATTTTTGCAACACAGGAATATGTGACTAGTCCTCTGTTTTTTGTTGATCCAGCTAAGTGTCTGGTACCTCTAACACCTTCATCGAATCAACATTCTCTATATCCTGCATGAATTTCTGTTAATGTTCCAATTGGGACATCTTGTCTAGATATTTCTTTGATATCTTTAGGCATTTATTAACTGTCTGAGCATGTCCTTTTCACTCTTGTTTCTCATGTTTTGCAATCTAGATTGCCCTGTGGTGGGAATCCGCCCTTTTTAAATATTTCCTTTATTCCTTTAAGGGCCCTTTCCCCTACCTCATGCCAGACACGTTCAAGTGGCATACTATACCCTGATCCCATAACCTTGAAAAATCAGTATCTGAAGAAATGTCAAATCCGAGATTAGGTATTATTCTCTTGGGGAGCTCACCACTACTCTCTATGGGCCTGATCCAGACCTACGCTCAGCTGCGTTTTTACGATGGTCGTAAGCATAAAAACGGACATTTGTACTTATTGCACATGCTCAGGGCAGATGTTATGCTCAGAAATTATGGGCCTGATTCAGAGATCCGTCGGCCATGGGATCGCAAATATACGCATCTAAGTGGCAGGTTGGAGCAGGTTACATCCCACTGAATAAAGAGTCACTCCCCTTGCAAGCAGCGGCCGGACCTAAAGTTAAACCTGAATTGACTTGCCCTATCTGGCCGCGCTCACTTCCGACCTTATGTGTATTAGTTGTGTATATTTAGGGTCCTAAGTCTGTAAGCGCGCCCACTTTCCCTCATCTCAATGCCTCCCCCCGCCCATTTCTATGCAAATCCTTCGGTTTGTAGATTTCCGCTGGACTTAGGATCACAATTGTTCCCGACCGATTCACAAGTACAACCTTAAGGCATTTCCGACCCTATCTTCAACGTAGACGGCGTTGCACTATTACTACGCATGCGCAGTTGATGCAAAATCGATCCGACCCTAAATATACGCACCTAACTATCGTTAATATCAGATCTCTGAATCAGGCCCTATAAGCGTATGGACCTTGAGTGTACCAGCCTCGTAACAACACTCGAGGGGATGTGCCTGCCATACGAAATCCATAAATACGCACCGAGGGCAGGGTGAGGCATTTAAATTGTACAGTATGGGCTAAGCGTCGTAACTACGCAAGGAGCTTACGGCCACCCGCGGTTACGAACAGAAAAGTTAGGGTAGGATTTGTTCGCCGTAAGAAGGCAAAACTATGTACGACCAAGGGGAGTACATCGGAGGTACGCTGGCGTAAATACGCTACGCACATGATTGTTTCATAAGCGTAGGTCTGGATCAGGCCCTGTGTCCTTTTCAAACTTCCTCTGACCTTCTGAACCTTCTAATTGCCTTACTTTTTATGGACCAAATTGGATGGGTCTGAGTGAATAATTCTTTGTGATCTGTCTAATACAGGTAATGTTGGACACACTACAAGTTGATTTTCTGGTTTGTCTGTATTAGTAACCTCATAAATATTCTGGACTTTATATTTCTGATTAAAACATTCGCTATTGGTTAAATGACAACCCTCATGTAAGGTAACAATCGTATCAAGTATCGTATCTATCTTTAGTTATTTCGTCACCATAAAAGTCTCCCATAGTTATTTGTAACATTAATACAACATTCAAACATAAAATCAGAACACAGACCTTTTCTTGTACCATATTTACATCTTATTTTTTTCTAAATGTAGACGTATTATAAATCAATACAGTATTATCCAATATTATCAGATATCAACTAGATTAAATGAATCTTCGTTATCCTATAACCACTAGTCCCCAGAGACACAAAATAATGAGTGACAATGGGTAAAAAGGTACAAATAGTACATTCACTTTTTACTCACCGTACGGATTTTGAGTCACTGTTTACAGGTGTTCTCTGGTCTGGTCAGTGGATCAAGGACTTTGAAGATCCCGGATGAAGACCCCAAGAAATGTCGGGGTTATAAGATGGGGGTCTAGGGCACCCCTCTTAAATAACCACCTTAGTTGATATTCTGATGTCAGCAACCGGTTGGAGAATAAAGAAATCACACGGACAATTGAGTCAGTATAATATTCAGCTCTATTCTATCATTAGCTCGTTGCATATATTTTTTATAATAATTAAAATGAGGAGTTGCCCCTAATGAGCCAATAAAACTTTGTTTATGTTATTGAATCTTTTTGTGATTTATCACCTTAAGCTTCGCATCTCGCCTTTTAAGCGTATTTCTCTTTATCAGTTCTCGGAATCAAAGTGGCATGGAGGTGTTGTTCCATCTGTATCTCAACCAATTTTTAGCTTTCCTGTTGTTCAACAAAATACCTGTAGTTGGGCGCATCCTCTTGAAATTTGCTTTCCTGTAAACATAAGCACAACTCAAGCCAAGGTGTTACCTATCATTTTTAAAGCAATAAATTCTTTAAAGCAATAGATAGATACAATTTAATCATCTTATATCTGAGTAAACCTTTACTCTCACAGCGTTTAGTATAAGGTTCAGACTTACGGAAAGGGGTCTATTTTATATTCACTTGGGGCCGGATTCACAATGAATAAATGGAGCTGACTTACGTATGCTGGGCTGGAGTCTATTTTTCTGTTTCTAGCCACCACGCACACGTTACTTATTTTCAGGCTCTGAATCTGGTCCAGCAAGTGCATGTACTGATTAGGTAGCAGGTTTCTGCTCTAAACTAGATATCGTCATACTGTAAACTCCTAGTTTTACGTTTAATATGTTATATCAGACTTTTTCAAATATGTGAAAATTCCTCAGTGCTCACTCTTTCATATTTGTTACTGAGTCATATATATATATATATATATATATATGTGTATATATGTATATGTAAGTATATTTTCACTAATTTGTAGCTGGTTACATATGAATCCTATTAATATTGTAGTTTATCTATGCAGAATCTCTTTGCATGTAATTTACTTGCAATCCATCGTTGTTGCATTGCCAACGTGAGATTTGAAATGCAAGAATATTTACTTATTTATTTGCTAGTGTTTTAGTTTTAGTCAGGGAGTGCACTGGATAATCTCTTTAGTTTACATTTTTAGTTCTTCAACCCAAAATTGCAGACATGTGAAGGAGACGTGTTGTTTTGATGGTGCAGTTCATTAGAAAACAAACAGACTGCTCTATTCACATATTTCCATGGACAACGTGCTATCCTCTCTCGGTCAGAAGCTGTACTCCTCACATGCCTGACAGGAAAGAAGAGATGTTAGCATAGAATATACCATATTCACTAACAACTTGTAAGGAAAAACCAAGGTAAAAATCAGCCATGCTACTGGAGGGAGTATATCATCATCACAAGTCACAGTCTCAGACACCTTTCATCTATGAAGCTTTGTGCACTCAGGTGACGAGAACAGAGTCTGAGCCAACATGTCCTGTCTGCATCAGTGGAGAAAAGGGTTGACATACATATACAGGGATAGTCACCCGAAATATTTGTCATCTTGGCAGGCGATCTCCCTGCCTCAACGTAGCACCTGCAAGGGACAGTACTTAGCTTCAGAGGTCCTTTCCTTATCCTTTGTGCCCTCCTAACCCTATCAGGGTCTATACCTTCTACCAACTATCCCAAGCCTAGAGCCTGTTACTATCTAATAAGGTGGTCTTTTGCATTAAGGCTCCCTGCACCAGCCTTTCTCAGATGAGTTCTGTGCTGTCCTCTTCTTGGCTTTCAGCATATCACAACAATCTCTGTGGTGAATAACTTTTATTTCACTGAATCAGTGCTTCTGCCTATGGCACCGACTGGCTAATAATGGGTCTAGATTAGCTCATTACACACCTACAAAAGTCCCATTGTAAGCCAGGGTAGGCTCATCATGATAACTCACCTGAAGGTCAGGCCCAGCTAAAACATTCCCCTTTAAGTAAGTGTCTTATTCCATCCGTACTATAGCACCAGTACAAAACAACCAGATAATCATTTCCCTGGGCTTCTGAAAATGGGTTGATACTCTAGAGTGTCCCCATAAAAAAAGCACTATATACCAGTGTGTGCATCATCTGAATGGTGCTCATGATTTAGTATAATATAAATGAGTGCCATCTGAATTATTTTATTCATGGAGTAGTTATTAGGCTACTAGGTTAGTAGTTAAGCTATTTTTTGTGGAGTTCCCCACCAGCTGAAATTTTTTGGATGTGGATATGGAAGACTCCTTCACTACACTTAAACACACAGGGGCCCTAACAGTGGGGTGAGAAGTTGTGGGGTCCATTCTTGTACTGGACATCACTGGTTGTGTATTTAATTCTTCCATTGCTGTTTCTATTCACATTGATATACCCCAACCTGGTCTGACAAATACCAACTCCTAAGGAGTGAGACTTAATAAGTCCTCAATGGTCCCCAAAATTCCTTTTGGCAATCCCTTATAAAAACTCACAACTCACACTCAATAAACCTATGTATTATGTTTGAAATTTTTTTATTATGAAATCAACAGCTTGCAGAATCTTCTACTTTTTATATAGACTTACAAATAAATTGTTTAGAAATTATCTCAAACATTACAAACTACAATGTTTATACTTAACGTATCCTTTTTTTTTTCCCCCTGTTAATTTTGCTTGTGTATTTTGTTGGCTAAATAAAGCTACCCAGTTGGGCATTTCTAATATATTTGATGACAACTTTTAGACTCCACTGATCAATAAGATACTGCATCACCAGAAGGGAATACTATTGAACCATCCTATTAACTGTTTTCAGGTGTTATCTCAGAAAATTCGGTATAAGCTGCAAGCAGTAAAACCGGTAGTGTAAATATCCTTGAAACCAGTCGTTCCCATAGGTAATTATAGGGATGTGATGCTCAAGATGATTCTCATGTTCAAATTCTGTCACACTACAAATAACTTTAGCAGGTTTGCAGCTTTAAGCAATTGATTTTACACAACACTATTTATTAGCCATGTTTGTTTCCATAGTTTTTTAAGGTTGGTATTGAATTACACAGAGATGCTTGGGTTAGTTTCCGTATTACTTGTTTTTTCTGTATTAAAACATTGATTAACATTGGTTAATATTTGAATTTTAAAAAGACAAAAGTATTTTATTTCCGTTCATTTAATTGTTTTATTGAATTGGATAGACATATCTGAGCAGAAGAAGCACGAAAATTCACATTTACAGGTTCACCATATGATTGCACCAGATTTGCACAAGTCCCCTGAAAAATAACATTGGCGCATGCGCGCGCTGATGTTACGCACTCAGTTCCGTACATTAGAAGGTACAATGAAGGGGCCGACTCTTCAGTTATACATGCCATATCCCCGCCGTAGGTATGAATATGAAGGGGCGGGGAAGGCCACATATGCATTGATTCCTGTCCGGATGTAAGTAAAGGTAAGGTTCTGGACATGAAATGTCAGAAGATATTGAAAGTGTCATTTCACTTAAGTCTGGATAGAGTGAAATTTAATCCAGTCAGGTAGTACACATGCGTACACATTTGTACACACAAGTCGCAGTCCGCAGAGTAGCAAGGAAAAAATTGATCTTTGGATCCATATTTATTATTTTTATTTATCAATGCAATTATATTTTTTGTGTTTGTATATAGACATATTATTACAAGCATTTTTTGTTTATGTTTATGTATCTCTTAGGGTGATCCAGGTATACCTGGAGATCAAGGTCCAAGAGGAAAAACTGGTCCTCCAGGAGACAAAGGGGATATGGGACCAGCTGGACCACATGGAGACAGAGGTCATCCTGGTAAACCAGGAAATGATGGTCAACCAGGACCACCAGGTTTGCCTGGTGCACCAACAATAGTGGTTAGTTTACAAATGATTGTTACATGTACTTAACAATAACATGTACAAATAGTTCCTTGAACACAAACAATTGAATTTTTACTTCAACAATAAATGTGATCCGAAAAACAAGCAAACAGGATATATGTGGCCTGTATATAAGGTATGCATTATTTTAGGAGTGCCAGAATTTGGAGCAATAGATAAATTAGTTAAATGTTTTAACGTGGGTACCCGTATAAAAGTGGCATATGAAATCTTTAAAATAATTAAGTCTGAATGTCTTGGTGAGCATTAAGTTGCTTGCCACTTTTAATATATTTTCCCTTTGTGTGATCAGTGCACAATATAACAATTTCCTTTTTACAGCCAGATGTTCATACACAATATAATTTAGTTGAAGAATAAACATTGAAAAAGAATAGCATTATCAGTTACATTAGAAGGATTACCTGCATCAGAAAAGGCAAATCAGTTTTTGTATGGCAAATAACTGGAGCTGAAGAAAATGATGATAGAAGAGTTTCTTTATGCCCACAGTGATTAGGAAACCATAAAAAAAAACTGTAAAGGCTGAAAATAGATCAGGATTGAAGCCAATTTAGAACAGCTGAAGTCTTAGCAGGGTACATAAAAACTCATCTGAAGAAATCTCAAGCCACTTTTTAAAATTCACTTACAAAGACACTTACATATACATTTTCAAAGGTGAATGAGGGTGAGCGGTACTCGGACATCCAAAAATTTGTGTAGCTGGGATAGTCCTAAGTCCACTGAAATTTCCTCATGTAATTCAACATTATCCACAATACAATGCATGCTTTGCATGTGTTGGCTTGTGTAGACAGAAGGCAAATATGTGTAGTAGAGAAATATAGCAGTCCATATGTTCCAAATATTAAGTGCCAAAAATTGGGAACATTGTATAGCTGGCCATACGCTGGAGTGATTATTGGTCTAATCATCCATTTAGCAGTGATTGGACCAATAATCGCTGTAGTGTATTGCCAGGGTTATTTTATCTAATGGCGCTAAATTTATGTTATGCCATATTTAAAGGATTTACTTCCATCTCCACCTTCTGGGAAGATCTGCCTCTGTCTGACTCCATTATTATTAGCAAGTTAGTGGTAATAGAGTAATGAAAGCTCTGCATTCTGTAAGAGAAGCAAATATTTAATTACTATATTGCTGCTATACTTGCTGGTTATGTAGTCAGACAGAGTAACTCCGGCCAGAAGATGTGGGAACTCCAGAAGCACACTACTGACTAGAGCTTCTCTCTTTTTGTGTAGTTTTTTTGTTGGTTTGTTCTTTTGCAGCCATCCAATAGGTCTCCAGGCCGAGATTAACAGGAGGCCCAGCCAATCTATGCAGAGAATGAAAGGAGGCCCATGCAGCCAATTAGCTGAAATGGCTTCTTGTCAATTTCAACAGCACCTCGCTCTTCTACCAGGATTGTCGGTCTCAGCAGGTGAGGTAAATGGCACTGATAGCGGGACCTTTCCCTGGTGAGAAATCGTCATGTTTATTGGGCCACCTCCTGCTGTAACCGATAATCTGTGTAGTGTATGACCTGATAGACGTTTATTAAAAATTATTAATTAACTTGCAGCAAAATAACAATAAAAACAATCACAAACTAACAGTGTATAACCACTGATGAAACTTGTTAAAATATTAACTGCATAACCCTATTAAGTATCTCTATTACGCTTACAGTGTATCTCTCAAGAATTCACACGTGGGTATATATCTCCTAATAAATTTCAGTATATGGGAATCCCTTGACACAATTATCTAGAGGAATCTTAAGAAATTAATTTATTATATAGTAATATCATTACAACAAGCTATTGAAGTAAAAAAATAACAATGCACAATATAATTTAAAGTGGCTGAACTCCTGTGAGTCAGAATAAACATATTTATGATTCGGAAGCTTATTATACATATTAGTACTTCTGACTGCTTGAACAGGATCAAATAGTCAAATATTGTACATAGTGGCTGCTTACTATAAAGTATACATTGTATCTCCCACCCTGCTTGCAGTCAATGTAATAATATGAACCGTAGGTCAATATTGGGCTACTGTTAATTCAATGTCTTATCTGACGCGCATTTTGCCTATTGCTTAATCAAATGATATCCCTTGAAAACAATAAACGTTAGTTATTTTATAAATGTCTAAATGTCTATTGGTTAATTGTCTGCTGAAATTTTAATAAGATTTAAGGAGACCCAGACTGCTGTATTAGAGGACTTTTTTGGGATCTTTTCCATCAATACATTTTTATTGAAAAAAAGGTATGGGGGTACTGAAAAAAAGAAAAAGGAGGGGGATTTGCAAGGGTACAAACGGGGGGGGGGGAAGGAATAATAGCATATAATCACATTATAAGTAATCCTTCATACAATAAAGGTAAACAAACATAATACAATATGTCTGACAGAGGCAATAATGAAATACAAGACAAGGTCCAAAAGTCTTACAATACAGAGAGTAACAATGGGGCATGGCATACCACCCGATAACCATTTAGGAAAAAACTCCACACACTTAATATCTTTATCAGAGGGCCGGGACTGCAGGATCTGGAGTAGACCGGGAATCACCATTATTGCTAACATAATCCGACCAAGGTAGCTACTTAAACAGCGGGGAGGAGACTACTGCCTCATATGGAACATCAAGTGTCTCCACAGTATAGCTAAATTCTACTTTGGCTACAATTTTTTCTAAAGGGGGGGAGAGATCAGGTTGCTTCCACTGTTGTGCAATGGCAGCTTTAGTGGCGATCAGGAGATGATCCAGAACATACTGCTTATCCCCGGGGATAAGGCTGGGAAAAGATGGAGTGAGGCCAATGTCGGGTCCAGTGTAATTGGGCACTTCAGAATCCAGGAGGCTAAAGTAAATAATTCTGACCAGAGAGGGCAAATGAGGGGGCAGGACCAAAAAACATGAAAAAGATCTCCTTTAGACCACAATTTCTCCAACACATTTTCGACTGGGAAGGCCACATTCTATGTAATTTAACCGGGGTGAGGTAAAGTCTATGTAGCAATTTCACATACAATTCAATATGATTCATACTTTTCTAGATGTGGAAGTCAGAGGCAAAGATGCGGTTCCAGTCGGCAAGTGATAGTGACCACCCAATGTCTCCCTCTCATTGGAGTTGGGCAGGGGTCTTACCAGAGCTATTCGGGTGATAAGAAATCTATACCAGGAGTAGATGGCTCCTCTATTATCTACTGAAAAGGTTTCTGGAGGGGGCGACAACGTCCCACGAAGATTTGCTAACAGTACCAAACCAATGTTTAATTTGATGGTATTAATAGGTAACTAAGGAGGGTAAACCAAATTTACTAATCAAATCAGGCAAGGGCAAGAGACGGCCTAATGGCAGAAGATCTGCAAGCTCCCAAACTCCATGGGAAATCCAGACTGATAAATTACAGTGGGGGATAATTTGCTGTAATGCTCTAATAGATAAGTTCCTGATGGGTAGACTAATAGCAGTTTTACGATGTAGAGCCCTATCCCAAGTCTTTAATGAATCCGACATAGATCACCAGGTGGATATTGGAGGAGGGCAAGATTGCAGGGGAAGCCACAACAGATCTCTCAATGGCATCCGAGGACTCAGACATTGCTCCAACTAAACCCAAGGCTTTGTGGGGGCATCAATCACAGTTAAGGGACCAATCCCTTAATTGTGATAAAATGCAGGCTTCCTGATAGGTCCCTAGGTCAGGTAATCCAAGGCCACCCAATTGCTTAGGAAAAGACATCCTGGAACAGGCAACTCTGTGAGCCCTTCGCTTCCATAAGTATGTGGACACGAGTATTGCAAATTTAGCCATTTCTGACCTAGGGAAGATATACCGGGCTGAACGAAAGATATACATCAATTTGGACAGCAGGAACATCTTAAATGCGGCTAACCACCCCAACCAAGAGATCTCGTGATTGAGCCATGCAGAAGTTAAGGAGGAAAGTTGGGTATAGAGAGGGATCAGATTCACCGAGAACACATTCTCCAATGAACTAGGAATATGAATTCCCAAGTAGGCCAAATACTTGTCTTTGCAGCAGTAGGGAAATTTCTGTTGTAGGTTTTGTAAGGTATCTAAAGGCACATTTAGTGACTTATTTGTATTCAATTTATAGTAGGAAACTGCACTAAAGTTGTCGAGCAGGATGTGAAGCGACATCAACGAGATCCCTGGGTCAGTGACAAAAAGCAGCACGTCGTCCGCAAAGAGACAAAGCATGTAAACTATATCATTGACAATGAGGACAGGGAAAGATGGAGAAGCCCGAAGATACGCTGTCAAGGGTTCAGTTGAAAGCGCAAACATGAACGGGGACAGGGGCCACCCCTGTTGAGTGCCATTGGAGATTGGGAACGGAAAAGACAGGAACCCATTGCTGAACACTCTAGCTGTGGGCCCCTTATAGAGAGCTAGAATAGATCTAAGGATAGGGCCTTGAAGCCCAACCTTACACAAGACAGCCTCCATGTAACCCCAGTGAAGTCTGTCAAATGCCTTTTCGGTGTCTAACAACAACAAGACAAGCTCAGTAGAAGTGAGGTTAGCCCAGTCAACAATATCAAGGACTCTGCGAGTGTTATCAGGGCCCTGACGCCCTGTGATAAAGCACACTTGATCTGGGTGGATGATGTCCGGCATTAGGGGTCCCAGGCGATTGGCAATAAGACGTGCATTTGCCGGGTTTAGGGATGGTGATAATCTGGGCCTCTAACATTTCTCTGGGAAAGAGACTGACCTCGGAAGTTGAGTTAAAAAGAGAGATGAGAATAGGGGACAGAGTACTTGAAAAATTAATGAAAAAGTTGTACATATAGGGCCTGATTCAGAATTAAGAAGGTGCTTAAAATAAGAGAGGAAAGTCACTCCTGGGCTTAACCATGGTGATTGCAGGGGAGTCATATTTTATCTGTTGCAAACAGTATTAGAGTTGAGAGGTGATGTTTCCTATCCCAAGACTAAATAACAGTGTGATAGTAAAGCTGGTCAGTATCTGTGTGCAGTAAGCAATTCATAGATATATCCCTGCATGCAAAGACTACAATTACCTTGACTCCCCCTGCAATCAGCGTGGTTTAGCCCAGGAATGACATTCCTCTCTTATTTTAAGCACCTTCTTAATTCTGAATCAGGCCCATAGCCATCAGGTCCCAGAGCTTTATCCTTTGGCAGCCCCTTGATCACTCGCTCCACCTCCTCCCTCGTCCTTGTTCAGGGCACATATCAAGTCACCATCAAGAGAAGGGAGAGCGAGATGACTCAAGAAATCTGCAGTAGCACTATCTGAGGGTTGTGGCATAGATGGTTCCGATTTTAAATTATAAAGTCCTGAATAATACTTAGAGAAAACCTCAGCTATAGCATAGGGGTGAAGAACTTTTGTCTTGTCAGAGTCATACAAGCACTTAATACGATTGAGGGCATGACGTCCTCGGAATTTACGGGTGAGCAATCGACCTCCTTTGTTCCCTGCATGATAAAAATTTCTGCTGAAAAGTTTTTAGAGCTGCCAGGGATTTCTAGTATAAACATTTCTGTAATTGGGCCCTTGTATCTCTCAACTTTTCCTCCAAAGCGGGGTCCGGAGCAGCCTGATTTAGGGTATCTAATGTAATAATTTCCTCCTCTGGCCTCCACTTGGATAGCAGTACCTCTGAGCACCGCCTTAAGGGACTTTTATATAAAAGTCTTCCCAGGAGAGTTAGTCTGCAGATATAAGGAAAGAGAGACTCCGTCAGGGCAGCTTGCACCACCAAGGAGTTGAGTAAATATTTAGGGAACCTCCAGGGTGGTGGGGGGATTTTAGAGGAAGAAATTTGCCAGGACCACATAACAGGGGCATGGTCTGACCATGTAATAGGGAAGATTTTAGCATAATTAGAAGGTTACAAGGTCCATTTATCCAGCAATATTAAATCGAGACGGGAGTAGCTATTATGGGGCGATGAAAAAAGGTGTATTCCCGGGATTCAGGGGATGAAATTCTCCAAATATTGTACAGGTCAAACTCTGCAAGGTTCTTCCGAAAGGCCAATGAGGGACCCAGCTCATCTTGGGTGCCACTGCGCCTGGGAGGACCAGATCTATCTAAGAGTGGATCAGGAATTAAGTTGAAATCCCCCAAAACAATAAGATGGCCCAATTGGACCCTAGCAATTGATTCACAAAAAGGGAACCTGACAAGAATTAGGCGCATACAAAAATACAATGGTCACTTCCCGACCCTCTAACAGGCCATTGACTATCAAGAACCTGCCACTTTTATCCCCAACCTTCTGTTTCAGCACAAAATCTAATTTAGCGTGGAACAAAAGCACAGCCCCATTTCTCTTAAACCATTAGCCAACCATTGGCCATAAAGCATGTAGTGTAGTGATGATCGCTTACTGGGAGAATTCAGGCCCTTAGCATTAATCGTTAAAAACTTCACCATGACTAGGGGGTTGTGGATAGTGTCGCTTAAAAAAGCAAGGGTACAACTGGACCATACCTGGGGGTGGAGGCCATGTCAGACTATGGACAAATAACCAAGGAGGCAGCGGACTATATATGTACTCGGATTTAAGAGGTAACAGGAAGTCATAAAAACCAAAGGGAATGGGCAGAACAAGCAACAGGGAAGTAGGGAGGGGAAACCCAGATAAGCCCAGTATATCGGGCTACAGCAGTTGTCGCAGGGGAAAAAATGTGACAACATGGTTAACCAGTGGGGGGAGGTTCGGCAACGACCCACCCAGACGACAGAATATAGTTACACTAAATGAGAAGCCTAACAAACTTGTAGGAAACAAATCTTGGCTGAAGCATGACATTGGAAAAAACAGCATACCAAAACGTGTGATTGCAACTACATTATAGCAAAAACCTTATAGTAACAATTAAATCAAAACAACATCACATAGTACAACCTGTGAATAAATAAACCAAACAGAATAGAGTATGGCAGCTCAATAAGATTTAGTGAAAAACATGACTGATATCACTCAAGGCACCAGTCTCTAGCCCACCCGAGTCCAATCTGGGGATAGTGGAGTGCCACCTTGCGTCGGCGGAGCTTGGTAAGGGATATTCCATTCATCCAAGAGAGAAGAACCGGCATCAGGCGTAAGGGCTGTAAAGGTAGAACGGTCATGCTGGATCAGGAGTTTAACTGGAAACCTTCACCGGTAAGGGATGCCTTTGTCGCGGAGGGCGATGGTGACATAGTGAAAGGTACAGCGTTTATTGGTTTTAGCTATGGAAAGAAATATCTTGAAAGAGTCGTATATCACCTAGAACAGAAGCATTATCCGACAGTCTAGCGGCCCGCAGGAGCCGTTCCTTGATCTGAAAAAAGTGGACCCTCAATAAGATGTCTTTAGGGCCAGTCGTCTGAGCATTCCGGGGCAAGGTCGCTGTCATCCACCTCTGGAAGTAGCTTGTGAAAAAGAGAAACAGCGAAAGCCTCTAGCTCCAAGTTAGCGACAGAGTCTGGTATTTCTCTAATTTTGATATTGTTACGTCTGTAGCGATCTTACAGATTCACAATCTTGTCCCAGATCTATGACAATTCCGCCTGGACGGAGTCTTGCGCTGAAATAACTGTGTTGTGCGAGGTGACCACCTCCTCCATCTCAGTCTCAAGATGATCTATGCTGGCCCCCAACTCCGATATGCCACGATGTAAATGCGCCACCGCCGCCCGAAGCTCACAAAAGAATTCAGTCTGAAGCACCCGGAACAGTTGGTGAAGGTCGCGCACCGTTGCCGGAGCATCCCAGTCAGGTTCAAACAGCTGATCTACGGCAGGGGATGTGTTTTGTCTCTGAGGTGGAGAGGACAAAGAAGTCTTCTTAGGAGGCATAGTATGTCCAGAGAAAAGGTATGTCAGGATGAGTTGTAATGAAGCCCCTATGTGGAAATTCTTGTGGGGATTAGGGGGAGAGTGCTGCTACACTTTAAAGTCCAGGGTAAATTAGCAGTTTGAGATGGAAAAGCACTAGGTACTGTGCAAGCAGTTGGTGTGAGAGAGTATCTAAACTCCAGTAGGGACTAGAATAATAGTTATCTTTCCTGAGCTCAGTGAATGGAGCTCTCTCCTGTGCAGAGCTTGGAGGGCAGGGAAGTGATGGTGAGCCAGCAGGACGTGTGGTGCAGTATCCAGAACCCACTGCAACCAGCCCAGTATTAATCCTTCAGGTTGGAAGAGGGGTGGAGTGAAGCTGACAGGGGGACTGGTATTGCACTGCGCCACAGGGGAAGCCAGGGGAGCGATATGTGTAGCCTGGTGGACACCCTGCTTTGTTGTGGCGGTGCTTGGGTGGCCCCTGTACTTTTTTTTCCCCCACTTTAGGCAGCAAGCCAGCACACAGGGGGATCTCTACATGCGGCAGCGCTCGGCACCATGCGTCGCGTGGAGGTAGCAATGGCGGCTGTCTCCTCACTTCTGGGGACAGCTGCACCAAGAGCCATTTTCCCCCGCAGGAAGCAGGACCTGTGGAGGGTGATCGGTGACTCCTCACTGATATCCGCTACTGACCTCACCCAGGGAGTCCGCTGGAGGGATTGTTGAGCTGAGAGGCCGCAGGGCCCGGGGGCACAATGGTGAATCACCTTCCCTGGGGAAAGTCGGGTTGCGGGCTCTGGGAGGTCGGAGAAGGCTGCTGAAAGAGGTTGGGCGGCTGGTTGGGATCTTATTTGATCCTTTAGTAATTTGCTTATCGCTTTTCCTCTGTGCACCTCTTAAATATTAGGAAGTGGTCCAATATTTATATGTTAAAGTAATGGCTGATCATTTCTCCTTTGTTGAAATTATTGTTGAGTATGACCTGGCCAGCTTTATAATACACTACAAAGGACTGGTTAGGAATGTATTTGACTATATAAGAAATTGTTAATGCATGTGTATTGCATAACAGAAAATTTCAGATAACAGTAATATAACAGTAGTAGGGTTTAGAATGCCGCCTGAATCGGCCCTTTTCTGAAAAGGCCGTTTTTTACCCAGGTATACCGAAGTGCCTGGGAAATCGATTGCTTCTCCTCACCTAGGCAGAATCGATGATTCCCAGCATGAAAATAGGTTTGCAAATTGTAAGTATGACTTCTTGTAATTTTTACCCTAATTCTCCCCTAACTTTACTCTAACCCTAACCCTTCTCTAACATTACCCTTATCTTTATCTCCCCACAACTTGACCCTTCCCATAGCCTAACCCTAAGACTCCCCTACCCACAGCCTGACCTAACACTCCTTTCCCCGCACCCTAACCTTAAGACTCCCCTACCCGCAGCCTGACCCTAAGTGTCCACTCCCTGCAGCCTGACCCTAAGACTCCCCTCCCCGCTGCCTGACCACAAGGCTCCCCTCCCTGTCAGTTGACCCTAATACTCTCTTCCCCGCTGTCTGACCCTAAGGCTCCCCTCCCTGTTGACCCTAAGACTAGCCTCTCCACAGCTTAACATTAAAACTCCCCATACTCATACTCACCTATGCGGTCGGAGCAGCAAGTCTGCGGCAGTGGGACGGGTCTTTGGCGGGCAGCTTTTCTGAAAGAATTAAGGGTAAGTATGCTGATCGGCCTACTTACCCATTCATAAGAACATTTCTAAATAGCACCATTTTTTAATAGAGACAGGCGAAAATTAGCTTATTGTCTATAATTCATAAATGGCATTTTCCCAGTGGTGGCTCACACCGCAATAATAGTACGGCAACCAGAATTTTTTTTTTCTGATCAAACATGCTGTCCAAAGACTTCTACAAAACTGACGGTATTAAATTCATATTGGTTCCAAAAAAGCAAACCCATAGTAACAATGGGGTAGATCCAGACCAACGTTCAAATTTATGCAAGCCATATGCGTAAAATTCTCTGTCAGGGAACATCTGTGCATGCGCATGCGACAGATGTTCCCTTAGCGTAAGTGCGATAATACGTTCAGGGAAGAGGCAGATTCTTACTTTACGATGACTCTATCGGCCATATAGGCGGGGATAGCCATTTAAATGAAGGCTACAGGGTGGGGGAAGCCCCATTACGCCTACGACCGCAAACCTAGTCATAATACTTAAGGTAGGAATCTGGACCGATAGCGGGGGGCGTGCACTGCCCACTATGCGATCGTACTTACGGACCTTCGCATCCACGTAATGCATGTGGAGGTCTGGATCTACCCTAATGTCAGTCTCAAAATTAATAGATTATCCTCTTACTCTTCTGATCAGGATTTAAGATTATTTTACTTACCTGAGTATTTGGAGTTTTTTTTTATTTTTAATTCTTATTGTGTTTTAAGTATCTTTTAGCTGTCCTCAAAAGGTCATATAACACAAAAGAACAGCCAATATTAGATTACATTCATACTGTTATCAGTATTACTTTATCATATTTAATGTAATGATATCTTTATCTTTCTGTACTTTATGCGAAACATAGTTTAAACAGAAAGGTCTTTAGAGGTAGAATTGTTAAATAATTTCAGCACTAAGAGAATTAGGGGCTTATACAAAGTGAAAATGGTAAAACTATGTTGAACTGCAAGGGAAGCAAATATAAGCTGTGCAAACATAATTACAAATGAGAGGGGGTGTTTTCTAAGTCAACTCTATATTAAAGTTTTCATTTAAAGCTGTTCAATATTCATGTGCAATAAGCAAAAGCTAATTATTTCCTCTGCATGCAAACAAAAATAATAATAATTTGCACCCCTCACATTTAAATGGTTTTCCAGGTGCATCTCTTTTAGTTGTTACACTGGATCAGCCGCCAAGTTCCGGATTAGCCGCTAAATGTATCAAATCTTAACAGACTTGCAGTATATGATCTTTAGATGTTGTGTAATAAAGTTCTTCATTAGAGCAGACAGAAATACAGTTTGTTTGTTGAGTACATTGGCCCAGATCCAGAACAACGCTTGTGAGCGAATTTACAGGTGGCGGACACATAAAATCGCATTTTGGTAAGTACTGCGCATGCGCACCGTAAAAAAGTACGCTCCATAATGTAGCGTAAATGTGAACGTATGGGCCATTCACGTATGTGTCGCGTTAATCCTTACGTGTGGGCGTGCCAATTTTATGTGAGTCAAAAATACGTCTGAAATACGCTATGTAGGCGGGGGTTTGTATTTAAAGTGTACAGTATGGGCGTGCTTAGCTGCGTAAATATGTGGTGCTCATACGTATGTGAGCGGATGACATCAGTTACGTGGGCAAAAGTTAAGGTAGAGTTTGGAAAGCGGATCTCAGACAAATTACGTACATTCAAGGGGTGTGCCTAGGGGAGTGTATAGAAGGTACGCACGCGTAAATACGCTACGCGAGTAAACATTGCAAGCGGAGTTCTGGATCTACCCCATTATTAGTAATAGTTGAATCAGTTCATGGCTTCCAATCTGTTTGAACATATGCATGTGTCTAAATATTACTCTCATTCCACCATTCTTCATAATGTATGAGGTGTGGAAGTTTATTCCTGTATTATATTCTCTTCCAGTGTTTACCAAAACATACTTTATATTTTAGTTATTTGGATTTTAGTTTTCCAGCCTAAGGGCTCTATTTACAAAGATCATTTTAATGCGATAGGGCCAGTTTTCACTTCAAAACTGGCCCTATCGCATTAAAATGAAGTGTGCCATATTTACAAAATGTCAGAGCGGAGTTTTACAGCTCAGACTGGCGTTAGTGGTAAGTATTCCGGTGATGTCCCCATATACCCCTCTTTTCCTCTCCCTAATAGCTGTTATTAGGGGTTTTTATAAGGCAATTGAGGGAGCACGGTGGCTCAGTGAGTAGCACTTGTGCCTAACAGCACTGAAGTCATAAATTATTGTAGTATTTAGTAGGTATTAAGGTGCTGTTATTAATTTACAAATGCCTAATTTCTAGCTGTACTGTGCTATATATGATACTTATGCTTCATAGCCCATATATCTATCACTTTTACCATGTAACATCCTGATTGGATGGTGGGAAATTAAAACGGGGGCATGGCTGTCTCCGTGGGATTTCTTTCCCTGCATATTGGGAAAGTGATTTCTTTCATTCAAGTAGAACTGTTAAGATAAGGACTGGCTGGGGAGTAACATTTCTAGTATTGTTGCCACTGACCTTTATTTGTCAAATCCAAAAATCAATAGTTTGTGTCAGCTAAACATTACAAAACAGGAAATAATCATGTAAAATGAATTACCATTTAAAGCAGGACAGGGTATGAGGTTTTCCAAAGTAAATAATGCATAAGGGGCAAATACATTACTTTAATGTGTTGCTCTTATAGCCTTATAGTGGTTTGGATGTTTGCATTTGTTCCTATGTTTAGTATAGGTTTTGTACATATCCTATATAAAAATATATATCTTGCATTGTAAGGTTGAAAAGCTGCTGCAGCAGATACTATTTATTCCAAGATAGATTTATCATCACCACCTGATGTAGTAAGCAATTGTACAGGTTACACACCATTCCTATAACTAACCCTTTTTATAAGGCAATTGAGGGAGCACGG
Organism: Limnodynastes dumerilii; assembly: GCA_011038615.1. Lineage (NCBI taxonomy): Eukaryota > Metazoa > Chordata > Amphibia > Anura > Limnodynastidae > Limnodynastes > Limnodynastes dumerilii. The sequence goes on along the minus strand of WWET01000670.1, from coordinate 480,046 downwards.
TGGCTCAGTGAGTAGCACTTGTGCCTAACAGCACTGAAGTCATAAATTATTGTAGTATTTAGTAGGTATTAAGGTGCTGTTATTAATTTACAAATGCCTAATTTCTAGCTGTACTGTGCTATATATGATACTTATGCTTCATAGCCCATATATCTATCACTTTTACCATGTAACATCCTGATTGGATGGTGGGAAATTAAAACGGGGGCATGGCTGTCTCCGTGGGATTTCTTTCCCTGCATATTGGGAAAGTGATTTCTTTCATTCAAGTAGAACTGTTAAGATAAGGACTGGCTGGGGAGTAACATTTCTAGTATTGTTGCCACTGACCTTTATTTGTCAAATCCAAAAATCAATAGTTTGTGTCAGCTAAACATTACAAAACAGGAAATAATCATGTAAAATGAATTACCATTTAAAGCAGGACAGGGTATGAGGTTTTCCAAAGTAAATAATGCATAAGGGGCAAATACATTACTTTAATGTGTTGCTCTTATAGCCTTATAGTGGTTTGGATGTTTGCATTTGTTCCTATGTTTAGTATAGGTTTTGTACATATCCTATATAAAAATATATATCTTGCATTGTAAGGTTGAAAAGCTGCTGCAGCAGATACTATTTATTCCAAGATAGATTTATCATCACCACCTGATGTAGTAAGCAATTGTACAGGTTACACACCATTCCTATAACTAACCCTTTTTATAAGGCAATTGAGGGAGCACGGTGGCTCAGTGAGTAGCACTTGTGCCTAACAGCACTGAAGTCATAAATTATTGTAGTATTTAGTAGGTATTAAGGTGCTGTTATTAATTTACAAATGCCTAATTTCTAGCTGTACTGTGCTATATATGATACTTATGCTTCATAGCCCATATATCTATCACTTTTACCATGTAACATCCTGATTGGATGGTGGGAAATTAAAACGGGGGCATGGCTGTCTCCGTGGGATTTCTTTCCCTGCATATTGGGAAAGTGATTTCTTTCATTCAAGTAGAACTGTTAAGATAAGGACTGGCTGGGGAGTAACATTTCTAGTATTGTTGCCACTGACCTTTATTTGTCAAATCCAAAAATCAATAGTTTGTGTCAGCTAAACATTACAAAACAGGAAATAATCATGTAAAATGAATTACCATTTAAAGCAGGACAGGGTATGAGGTTTTCCAAAGTAAATAATGCATAAGGGGCAAATACATTACTTTAATGTGTTGCTCTTATAGCCTTATAGTGGTTTGGATGTTTGCATTTGTTCCTATGTTTAGTATAGGTTTTGTACATATCCTATATAAAAATATATATCTTGCATTGTAAGGTTGAAAAGCTGCTGCAGCAGATACTATTTATTCCAAGATAGATTTATCATCACCACCTGATGTAGTAAGCAATTGTACAGGTTACACACCATTCCTATAACAAACCCTTTTTATAAGGCAATTGAGGGAGCACGGTGGCTCAGTGAGTAGCACTTGTGCCTAACAGCACTGAAGTCATAAGTTTGATTCCTGGACATGGCCTTATCTGTGTGGAGTTTGCATGTTCTCTGCTGTTCCTCCCACATGCTGAGTGGTTCTTATCTGCCGTCAAATTCTGTCAAACAAGTTTAAGGGACTATTTGGCCTGTGCACAGTAATTTTGAAATGCATGGGTATGCTGGTGTCTGTAGTTCTACAAGCACCCGCAGACCCAAGATATTAATGGCAGTCTGGGCTTGCTGAGATGTGTAGTGCACCAATACAAAATAAAACTTTTTCGCATTGTTATAAAAAATTATATAAATAAAAGCCTGGAAATTAATGGTATTTATGTTAATAATACTAAAGGAATAAAAATATACACAAATCTCATGATTTTTGAGGGTTTTTTTATTTTTTTTTTATTTTTTTTTAATACAAATCCAAAACCTTAGAATTTTTTATAAAACCGAAACACAACAAAAAATTAGAACCAAAACCATAACATGGGGTCGGCACTCATCTCTGGTTCACACACACTTACACAAACTCACACTGGCTGCTGAGAACTGTTCAGGTTTTCATGATTGTTATACAGTGATTTCAAAGGTCGTGACCAGCTTCAGCATGGTGAATTCCTTATTGTGACACAGTATCAAATGTTGAATTCTAGGCTCTGCGAATAGTTACTATTGGCAGAGAATAAGAACTTTTTTTAAAAAAGCTAGTAATATTTGTTATATGTAGCTGGTACTTTGAAAGAATTCTGATTAAACCTTGCTGACATTTTCCAGAATTCCATCCATCATAGTCCTTTTAAATAGCTTATAGTCATGCAAATCCGATCTTACGCCCGCCGTCCGAGCGACGGCGGGCGTTACTCTGGATCAGGCCCTTAGTGTATTTGTATATAGTAATCATATCTCCTCTTAGACACCTCTTTTCTAAAGTAAACATGCTTAAACTGGCTAGCCATTCCTCATAGCTCAATGCTCCATTTATCAATTTTGTCACCCTTCTCTTAACCCTTTCTAATTCCAAAATGTATTTTTTAACGATTGGTGCCTTACCAATGATTTATATAGTGGTTTTATAGTTTGTTTGGTTTTTTTTTCGTTTTTTTAAGTACACATAATAGTAAGTACATATATAATTGTTTATTTCTTACATATAAAATGAACACCTACAAAACATCATGTAGTATATGATTTTAGACATTAGAGGTAAAAAAATTTTTAGACCAGACCACAATAATTTGGTGTCAACTTTTCCTTTTTGCACATATATTTTTTTTGTGATAATGTATCTTGTCTTATTTTACATTTAAAAGCTAGTGATGGATTATTAATGGAATTCATTTTCATTTAATCTTAAAAGGAAATCAGAACCTAAAATACTAGCAGATCCAATATGAATATGGATTTTTAGAGCTTACAAAATTAGAAGTATGACAAGAATTTATGAGTAACAATACTTTTAAAGTGACTTCCTCAAGATCGTATGATAAAAGACCTACTGTTTCTTATTTTTCTATTATTGTGCACAAAATACATACGGATTTTGCAGGATTCCATGTACTGCGCATGGAAAGAGATAAGATTTCCGTACGGGGCGCATGGAAGTAGCCTGTCATTACTAAGTTAGGATCCAGCCCCCAGCGTTTAATATATACCTGGAAAGGTTAATAATAAAGCTGATATTATAGCCTTTAGGATGCCATAAAAACCGTCTTCTAACATGATGAACTGTAAAACAGTGTGAACACCAACTCCGTACATCTATCTGTTTGTGCTAATTCAAGTTTAATTAAAAAATTATTTCGGTCCCTAGAACACACAACATCCAATTTAAGAGTCTAATGTAACTAATTAACACCAAACACCAAACAAGAAAACAGGATGTCTGCCCGGCATTAGAAAGGTTGTTTATGTTCATGTTTTGTTCAAGTATCCTGTGATGACTCAACAACACATTGGGCTTGATCAAGACTGAACATACACTCGATGGCTTTCCTTTACATTGTATATGCCCAGAATAAATTAGCACAACCATCCGGACAGCACGAAGCATAACAACCACTTCCATATAACAAAAGGCAGACTAGATGGGCCATGTGGCTCTTATCTGCCGTCACTTTCTATGTTTCTATGTAAAAGAGAAGATATCTCCATTGTAGCTGGTTGTAATACGTCTGTACACAACCTGCCATACTTGTTTACCAATCCAGAGTCTGGATCACACCTAAATCTCCAAATTATTTGCATTGGGTTTTATAAATGCAGGATGTTGTTGTATTTATGTCTCATTCTTAATCAGACCCATTATTTCTATGGATAATTTCATTAGGCAAGTTTGCCCTATGGAATTTTTTTTTTCATAATCAGTGCTTATAAACTCACAGCACATTGGACTGGATCCAGACTTAAGAAGGAGCTTGAAAATAAGAGAGGAAAGTTACTCCTGGGCAAAACCATGTTGATTGCAGGAGGAGTCAAGTTAATTGTATTCTTTGCATGCAGGGATATATTTTTGTATTGCTTATTGCACACAGATAGTGACCAGCTTTACAATCACACTGTTATTTAGACTTGGGATAGGAAATGCCACCTTACAACTCTAATACTGTTTACAACAGATGAAATATGACTCCCTTGCAAACAACATGGTTTAGCTTAGGAGTAACTTTCCTCTTTTCAAGCTCCTTCTTAAGTCTGGATCCAGCCCATTGTCTCTATTGCATATATTGTCTGCATATGATAACTTGCAATCAATGTATCTCAAAAAGACAAACAACTATTTGCCGCCTATAACAGACAGACAAACAAACACAACAGTCCATCAAATGTGAAATTTAATCCTAGATGAGAATAGACAGCATTGGGTCCAAGGGAAAATGTTATTTTAAACATGGCACTGTCACCAACCAGAGCTCACAGAAATGAATATTGTCTGCATAGGAGTTAGAAGCAAATGAGTTTTCTTTTTATGTTCTGCGTACTATAGCCTATTCATCAGAGTAGATTCCTCTTCAGCACATAGTGGAATAAGTTATTGAATAGGAAAATGACAAAGCAAATAGCAATCTTCAAATTGACTTGATATAGTGGTATCCTTTAAAAATAACACCAAGCCATCTCCGATAGTGAGATTTATTGTATCTCATGCTGTACTTTTGTTTCAATTATGCAAATAACCGCAGTAACTTTCTCCACAGACACAGAATATTTCATTTGAAGAAATGAAAAAATATATTAAACAAGAAGTTTTACGAATATTTGAAGGTAAGAAAGACCACATGCAGAAAATGAATATCTAAGCTACCTATCATTACATCCTTTATTCATGTAGTTTCAGTACTCTTCCATTAGCTAGCCCATTTATCAGACGAGTCCAGAATTATAATATACTGTACAACATTTGTATTTCTTTTCTTCTGAATTTTTTTAGGAAATCTAAGTTTGCTTTTCCTTCCTATACTAAAGAGCCTATGTCACGTAATTTAGCTCCTGAAGCACACTGATTTACAGTATAGTAAGGTATAAATCCAGTCAAAGGATCACTATTGCACCTTGACAATATCATGCTGAGCAACAGTGAAGGGAAATTTAGAAGGTGTACAGAGTTTGGTGGGTCGTGAGATAGTTCCACTCTAAGGGCCTGATTTGCTGAGCTGCAGGAATGGAAAAGTGGCCTAGTAAACCTAGCCCTAAATGTTAATCTAACAATATAACTATTTGTGTGTTATATACAAAATAGTAAAAAAAGAAATAAACATTTCTTGATGAGTATACTGCAACTTCCGGTTGGGATGGTCAGTAATGAAGGTTCATCCTCCTAAATGCAAACAGAACAGTGAGATTAGATCTGTGCTTTCCTGGAAGACCAGATTTGAGCACTCTTTTGAGCATGCACAGATTCACAATGAAGTCACAGGACTGAACCCTAACAGATCACCTACAGTAATATTTGCACTCCATCACAACTTAAAATGGCAACAGTTCAGAAGTCATAATTATGCCTTTGCTATAAATTTTTATAATAAACCCAGTTTTGAGAGCTTTCCCCAGCCTAGCCCTCTGCTGGAAGCCAAAAGTAATGGAAAATAGATCTTTGGATAACCGGTTATTCTATTGATTTGCATATGCGCAAAATTGAAGAAGCAGGCATTTTCCAAAACAATTACTCGGAAATCACCCACTTTGCAGAAATCAGGATCCAGTCCATAATATGGGACCTGGGAGGCCATAATGGCTGACATACTACTATAATACTGACAATGCAGTTTTCCAATCCTGTACCACAGCATCATTTGTTTAGAACCCTTAAGTGTAATTATACACTGGTTCTAACTTATTTAATGCTATGAAAAGAAAAATGTTTTCTTTTGTAGGTACGTTTATCATTTGATTTTATGTAGGAACATTGAAATTATTGTCCAATATATAACAAAGACTGCATTTTTACATAAATATTCATTTAAAAATATGTAGTGTACTAGACTGAACACATTTATTTCTCACTAAACCCAAGCACCAAGATAAAACACATGGCTTTACTTAACTGAAACACAGTGCAAACTAAGCTATGAGTTGCCCATTTACTTTGGCTATTCCAGTAGGTATTTCCTTTTGTATGTATACAAACTTTTTCTTTTCTAAGTCCTGGTGCAAATCATGCAGAATAGAAAAATAAAACTGCTGAATAAGTCCACAAACTAACATTTTTGCATGAAGTTGTAGCTTCACTAGTTCCGTAATCTCAGCAAATTCACAGACCTTTCCACAAAAAAAAGTCTGCTTTATCCGTCTGACATGGGGAGAAGAAAAGGGATATTTTAAAAGGCAATTCATTTTGCTTTACATTAAACTGACTGACCTAAGAAATTGTCAGTTAGTGTTCATTTAACCTATTTTTAAAGTAAAAAGCAAGTCTTTAGCTAAATATAATTTCTTGCTTCATTGTGCAGATAACTGATTAATACCAATACTGGGTTGCAGCTGTTTGAAAACGTTCATTCTTGCTGCCCTGCAGGATTTTAAATTCTATATTAGAATAAAAATAAAATGAAAATAATTTATCTTTTTACGTGATGTTATTGTAGTCTTACAATCAATTACCATGTGTGGTCAGAGTATTGTGCTACAAAGAGGTTTTAAAAGCCTCCAATTGCAGTTCATTTTGTAGTCTGCGAAACCCATTGCTTAGTACAACTAATTGACAACTCTGGTAGCACATTAAAGAAATAACTCAATAATGCAGAGCCAAGTGCTAAACAGTTATCTCTAAAAGCATTTTAATAGCAGGTAATTACTGCTTCAGGCATTGATTCAATGAATGTTTCTCAAATCAGTTGCGCTCATACCTGACTGTAGTCAACCAACAAACTACGTTTAAAAATGAGGACCTTGTATTGTTATTGTTGTCATGTATAAAAGAGATATTTGTGTGCTTCATCAGTTATTCTGCCAGTATTTGTAATTCAGACTGTATACTTATTATAAGCTATCAAATACAGTATACTCGTCTAAATAAATAACTGCCTTTCAGGGTTGGACGAAATGTCCCTCTCAATAAGCACAGTGCAACTTTTCCCATACAATATATTATGGTTAAATAACATTTTCTGCATTCCTGTGTTCCTTCATTGGGATTTTACAAGCTGCTAGACATTAAAATGATGTCACATAAATTATTTTGGCTGACAAACTACAGTAAGTAAACCTGTTGAGGATTAAGGGTCTCTAGATAAACATAATAGATCTGATCCAGAGAAAAACACAAAAAGGAATGAATCCTATGTTCTGTACATATGAATACTAATACTATATAGGATCCAGACTCGCTAGCAACTGCAGCTCTGGATCCCTAAGCACGTACGGGTTGCATACAGAAACTGCAGTGACAAGCACACTACAGCTATGTACCCAGATACTCCCCCAGAGATCCAAATGCAAGTGTAAGGCTGGGTACACATTGGGCTTTTCAGCAGAATAACGTTTCATCAAAGATGCTCAAAAATCTTTTGAAACAGTCTGTGATGTTTTGATTTGATCTTCTCAAGTTCCTAATATGCCAGATCAACCATGGAAAGATATTTTTTGCTTTTTGCAAGTGTGTACTTATGTCTATTAGGAGGTCTAGGGACAATACACACTGGTAAAATATCTGGTGAAATGGTCTTTTTTTTTTTTTTATAATAAGTTTTTTATTGGTACACAGAGTTGCATTTGATACACATAACAAAACATATACAGAATATATGCAATACATATCATTGTATAGAAGACATTGCTGGAGCACTGACAGGTATCCTAACAACACAATTACATCTATATTACTCTATATGAGAACATTGTACATTTTGCCGCGGAGAGAGCCGCACACCTCACTTTGTTAGTTTACATCAATCCAGTTCTAGTGGGGGATCGTTTGCCACCTGTCTGAGAAGGTACCAGGAAGAGTGCTGAAGAGAGTCATGCAGTCTGAGTCTGGTGGACCTTGGCAAAGTTTGCATGAATGCCTCCCACACCCCAAAAAAACCCTCCACTCTCCTCTCCCTCTCCAGCAAAGTGTCAATCCACTCCATTCTAAACACGTTGTAGAGTTTTTCTTTGAATAGAGGGAACGGAGGTATTGCAGGACTAACCCAAGTTTGCAGTATAGTCTTTTTGGCCACAGCACTCAGAATTAGTGAAAGTTTTTTAGAGTGTCTATCTACTCTTTGTGCCGCTGGCAATATGCCGAAGAGGGCCCACTCTGTCGTGAAGGGGAGAAAGGTCAGTGAAATGGTCTTTTAATGATGTGATTGGAAAGATTATCTGCTGAAAAACTTCAGTGTGTACCCTGCTTTTAGTTCTAAGCTGTTAAGTGGAAACAATGGTTATGCTCTGTGTGAGTGCTTCTGTGACAATGTGAATGTATTAAAAATACAGTCATGAATTAAATGAAATTCCAAAGTAATAAAAACAATATAGATTTTTTGCAGCATTCCCAGAACTTAAGCATTGTGCTTGGTAGATTAAATACTAACACATAGGTTGTAGAGTGTCAGTCATCAGCAAATGTTTTGCCATAAACTGTGTGTACTTATGAATGCAATCATGTCCCAACTGGATTTATTTGCATGAGCTGTACATTGTCTACATCCCTTCCCACACCTTCCCCTTACACCTCTTGCTTCATCAGTCAATGACCATTCTAACAAGGTTTTAAATTCTAAAGTCTGTGTGTGCAACTTATGGTTTTTTTCTCTTTCTTATTTGAGTCATCTACACAGTTGTGCTGTGTTTCTTTTTCTTCTCCCTTTCTTCTCAACCCCCACCTCTACACTTCATTGAAGACACTGCTGACCACCAAAATATCACACGCCGATCAAATGGGAGACCCACTAACGGGTCAAACTATCCCCAATTCTGATTTGCCCCAACACATATCATCCCCACAGACTTATACCTACCAATACATCTAGGTCCTCGCCAATACCCACCACCCGCCACCCACACCTTCTCTCCATAAGACCACATTCCTACTCTTCATGACTACACACCACAGCTTGAGCACACCACCATCCCCTTCTTTGTGTACTAGAAATCTATATTGTTTGTTGGGGACAATAGGAGGCAGTGCTGCAAGAATCCCCACCACACTCACTACTCTGACTCCCCCCTAACACTACCCCCTTGAGCACTGACCTCCCCTTTACTTCTGGTGGGGCAAAATTATTTAAGAGTCTTGTTAGGTAAGAAACAGCATGGTAACATGGCAAATGCCCACTAAATACTTAATTTAATTTTTGTTAACATTTGTAACATACTTTTTACTTGTAAATATGGAAAATAGAAAATAACATATAATATATAAATAACTACTGATTCCCTTAACGTTACCAGTAGTGATGTGCATTTTCACATAATGAGCTTTATAAGTGCAGTTTCTATATGTGTGTATTTCTGATCCATAACTCCACTGTACACAGACTTTGGTCTAGAGGTACATGTTTTATTACCTGTCACTGCACATGCTCTGCATGTGACCTTATGTTTTTATCACTATCCATATAAGTACATGTACATATGTGTGTTTTTGAAAATGCTTAATAAAATCATAACTGAGTTTAAGGAAATGATCCTTAGAGACACATTTTCCCCAGGCCTTAATCATTTATGCAGCTTCTGCTGCTGAATAGATAATCTATCAGTACCTTGAAAAAACATATGGGTATAAGCAGAGCACTGCATTTTTTATAAAGCTTTTTATCCTGGGGAGAAGGCTGTCCACTTAAACCATATATATTGCTTCCATTACCTTTGGGGGAGATACAGATCAAAGATTCTCTATATTTTTTTTTTATCCCATTTTCATAGACAATTTAAGCTTTGCTAAAATTCTGTATAGTACAGAAACCTCCTTTATTTAAATTTCCTTCATTTAGTTTAAGGGAATCTGCAGTATAACATATAACATTTTTCTTCTCTTCTCCAACACAAATTGACATAGCAAGTATGTTGAAATGAGCAGAACTGTTCTTGATAAATATTTATTTACCTCTCTTCCATACACAAAGATTGTAGCCTGTTATTTTTATTGATGGATTATTGAATGATGCTTTCTAGCAGATTCATTACATTTTGTAGTTGCAAAATATATTTTTAAAAACTTGATTAGAACTTGGTTTGCTTTGTGCTGTAGGTACAGTATGTCACTAACATTGGGCCTGATCCAAACCTACGCCGATGCGTATCGGCATGTACTTCCCCCGACACTCCCCCCTGTCCCAGCGTATTTTCCATCGCGTACGCCGGCTGAAGGCTACCCTAACTTCAGCCGGCGTAAGCAAGGGAAAATACGCTCGGACAGAAGCGTATAAACTAAAACCCCTCCCTCCCTCATTAAACTACCTCCCCCCGCCTACCTACACTAACATTTGTGTAGTAACGGTGACGGACGACTCCCCAGAGCCGTTACTACTAGATCGGGTGTTTCCGTATTTACGCCGGCCAACATCTGGCCGGCACATGCGCATATTGGCATTTCAGACTACCCAATGTGCCTAAAGGAAGGGGGTCTACAGTCACCAGTGATCTGCATTAGGATGCTATTGGTACAGATTGTGTATCAACATTTTTCATTTGTGCCACATAGAGTTGCACAGGATTAACCCCAGAGTGGAGATATTATAATGAAAAGTAATGCATGTATTAATTAGACAGTTATAAAACAGTCCCTGTCTCTAAAGACAAGAACAAAGCAATGGGAGTAAAACTTCAAAAAGGGGGTGCTTAGGAACTTGGGAAAATATGTCATAAAAATAAATATTGTAGTGGCAATGGGAACAATAAAGCACAGGACTGCAGCTCTTAGGAAAGAGTCATTCTCCAAAAATTAGAGAAAAAGAGAGCGCAGATTAATCAGTAATATCTTAAAAATGTATACTTACAAATAATTCATATAAAAAAAACCCAGTAAAAATAACAATAAATACATAAATTAAAAACTTTCACTCAAACAACATATTGCACAATCAATGATTATATGACCATAGAGTTAAATAAAGTTCAAGCACCTCTCTAATATGTAAAGACTAATGTTGATAGTAGAAGATAATATGAAAATGATCATGTCAAAAACTGTAACATAAGTTATAGTAGTAAGTCCAGGTGACATCACTATAAAATCAAAAATCAAATGTTTATACTAAAGAATAATACATTCTGCAGAAATCAGGCATTGGGCCACACGGCACAACTTCCAGCTTCCAAGAAGAAAATCTGATGCCTAATTAATTCATTAATTGTAAACTTGGTAATGATTGGCAGGTCTCAAATCCAATAAGGCAGGTATAGCAGACACAACTTGGTATAGTGCTGAATATACTGCTTTTCATATTCTGCAGTATACCAAGTTACCTGCTATAACTGCCATATTGCATTTGAATTCTGCCAATCATGTTATGCGCATGTCATGCATGTACAGTAGCATTACCTCCACAATGGAGTGCAGCCAACCGAAGATTTTCCATGCGGAATACTTGATTGTATGTAAGGGAATGCAGACAACCAATGCTGAGCTGCATGCAAATCTGGAGATAAACATGGGGGCTGGGCATAAGCATTTAAATTGTACAGTAACAGTAAGCCCTTACGTACAATCAAGTATTCTGCATGGAATTCAGTTGGCTGTGCTCCTCTGTGGAGATAATGGTACTGTGCATGCAAAGTACCATTTTCCAGCAGACTTCCATATGTATCGTATGGAAGTCTGCCGGAGGTGTTAATTGTGAATCCGGTCCATAGAGAGGATTTCAATTATTACTAGGTACTTAAGGTAGGGTCATGCTGGCGGATCCACAGTCCGCATGTAAGAGAGCAGGGGGCTTACAACATGTGGGGTTGTGGATCACAAATTCCGTACGATAGCCTGCATAGTGGAGACTTCCTTATGGAAGGAAGCCTAACAGTGAGTCCGCTCCTATGCAGTAATTTTTCCTTTTTAGATATTCCAATGCAAACAATGTTCAGCATATAGCGGCAGATATTGTAGCGCACCAAAATCCACTCATACAGTACCACTAGGGATGTACATGAGTAAATCTGCATTGTAGCATTGCCCCTGGAAATTATAATGAACCCTTTGCTTTGAGCCCATGTACTTAATGACTGTATGATATTTAATTTAGCAACAAGTGTTCAGTAAATCATACAAAGATTACAAAAATCTATTAATTCCCTATTTTACCCAAATAGCCATTGGAATCCCAAAGAAGCTTGTAGTTCCCTATAATACTGCTGTGCATTTATATGAGCACTGGATTAATTTAAGGTCTTAAGTGTGTGAAGTCTTTAAGAACTGATTGTAGACAACACTCCATGAGAGTGCTAAGAACATCATGGGTTCCCTTGGGTATAGAAAGTGTGTAGAGAATTAGTTTGTAAAAATTGGAGCACTGAATTGGGTGTATATTTGCTTAACATTTTATTAAGTATACCTGTAATGTAAACACATTATATTTACATTTATAGAACTATATTCAAAAGGTGCCTTAATGTTAAGATAAAAAAATTTTATTTCTACAGCTTATTAAGACATGCTTGTCTAATTTATGCAGACTGTAATAATGTCATTTACTGAAAGTTACTATACAAAACTACACATACTGTAGCTACCAGAATTGCATTACATAAATTTTGACATTAATTTTAACAACTTTCATAACTTCATTATCAGAAGGAATAAAAAAAATGTTAAAGTGTCATCTGACTTTTCTATGGTAATGAAATCCCCAGTTTCCCTGTGGTAGCTGTATCTTCTCAAGGCTCTTGATTTTCTATCGTTTCTGTGAATATACTGTTTATCTCTTAATAATGAGGTTGAGCTGACATGAAATGTGTGTTCCGCTGAAGGAAAAAAATTGTACTTTAAAACTAATGTGTATCATGTAAGTAATAAGGGACCAGATCCAGTCTTCTGACAAATGGTCATTGTCCATGTTGTGGTATTTGCAATAGAGTGATATTATCGGAATGCAATCAGTTTGATTTGGACATGGAAAATTTCCCTTTTTTTTTTTTTAATATATTCTTTATTTTTCCAAAAGAGGTAGACAGTACAATCATTGTAAATCCAAATATGAACATTGTAAATACAATAACATTGCGATGGAACAGGGTCAACACAAAATACTTGTAATAAAACACAGATGTCAAGGCTTGGCACTGTACCATCTAGGTTAATAGAGAGTCTTGGGGCCATAAACAAAAGAAAAGTGTAACTGTCAGTTTTTACCTTTAAAGTCATGGGGTAGATGTGGGATAAGGAGGGAGGGAGAGGATGGGTTTGAACATAGATTGAGGTAGATTTTATTAGGTTGAAAAATGAGACTGAATAGACTAACTGAATTTGTATGGGATTGTGGACATTACGTTTTTTAGGGATGAGTTTTAGGTCCAACTCTAGGGCGTTACCGGCTCTACAGTACGTAAAGTTCTATCAAAGGGTGGGGGAGTCCATCAGAGATATGTACATCGGACAGATGTACATTGGAGTTTGTTTAAATTCCAACTGGTAATACCAGGTTGAGGTATATTCTTGGAACCTGCCTACTGAGGACATGAGAATGTCGACCATTGACATATACCAGTCTATCCTGTAAAACCAGTCCTCCAGCGTGGGAGGTGTCATGCTTTTCCATCTAAGCTGAAGAACTGCCTTGGCTGCATTATTTAAGTGCTTTTAGTAGAGCGTTCTTGTAGGATTTTAACGGTGTAGAGGATAGGGAGAGGAGTCAGAATGCTTGGCCTTGTGGGACAGTATCTTTCAGAATAGCTTCTGAAACCTCCTGCAGCTGTCTCCAATATGTGGAAATGCAAGGACACCCTTACCATATATGGAAGCAGGTGCCGATAGCAGGATGACAACAGAAGCATTGCTGAGGGTAGGAGGGGAGCTGTTTGTGGATGAAGGAGAGGAAAGACCACTCCTCATCTGTCAGGGGTTGTGGGAGGTCTTTGTTCCAAGCTTCTTTATATTTTTGACAGCTTCCAACAGCAGGGCAGGTGGCACTCACAAGTGGGAGACGTTTGGTACTACAATGTACAGTATAAGTGAGGATTCTTAGGACCGATCTAACCAGACTTCCAATTAGTCCCTATTTTAAGTGGAAATGGATCAGAAACCTTAAGGTAGTGTCTTAAGGTTAAGTTGCTGTAGAAAGTCCATGTGATCAATGTGAGTGGTTTCCCTAGCACTCACTTGGAGACAGTGGGCATTTGCTATCAATTCCTGCTCATGAGGCATTCGGATATTTAAATCCAGTCCTAGATGTCTTTTGTTTTTGTTTTTTTTTACATTTTTTTTGTTGTGTGATAATATTGATGTAATGTAATAGATGCTTGAGCTCACCTTGTTGCATTCATTTCTACAGAAAAAATGAGTGATTTCCTCTCCCAGCTAAAGACCCCAGCTGCATTATTAGCTGCCCAAGGCAAGCCAGGCCCACCTGGAAATGATGGACTTCCTGGACCACCTGGAGATCCTGGGCCACCTGGCCCTCAAGGTAAAGAATTTTACAATTATCATAAAATTAGATTTTTGCCCTGAATTCAAATCTAAATTTAAACATTTATCAAGTATTAGATTGCATTAGAAGATAGATTGCAATGTTCAAAAAAATTATGTGCCACCTATAATTTGTGAAAAATATGCTTTAGATCCAACCAAACATATCTTTATATAAGGAAAAAAGGGGTTTATCCATCGCACAGAAATCCAAGATCAATCAAAATTACTGAAAAGTCATGTTAATGATTGAAAAAGTGAGTGCAAGCAATGGTACATTCATATAATAAACAAATAATTTTCTACAGGGGAGGGAAAAGAAGAGAGAAATCCCCAGTAAGAAAATAAGAAAGGGGCCACCTATTTGCTGCACACCAAAGGATAGGATAAAAATTACCTTTTATTAATACTATTAAAAATTAGCTTAGGGAAAAAAATGTAAGGACAAATAACTCATGAATATTAAATTACCATGCCTATTGACACTATTACACATGAATCAAATTGAAACCTAGTTCTAGGTGAGTATACCATCAAGACTCAAATACTCGGCAGCCAGCAGGCAAAGTGCCTAATCAGAAAGACACGAGGCACAGGGAACCCTATTGGGCCCTAGGAACTACAAACAAAAGAAAATAATAAAACCGCCTCACGGCGGTACTTCACTCCATTATGAGCTCTATTATACCCTGTATCAAAAACGTGGAACAGTCTTACCAGTATTGTCGGTCCTTCACCCTCACTTGACAATACCAGTAAGACCGTTCCATGTTTTTGATCCAGGGTATAATAGAGCTTCTAATGGAGTGAAGTACCGCCGTCAGGTGGTTTTATTACTTTTTTTGTATGACAAAATGTTTCTCGATGCATATGCCTTAAAGTTATTTATCTGCTTTTTAATAATCAACACAAGAAAAACATAAACAACTACTTAATTGGCATTAAAATAGTTTATTTCTAAATAATAGTTTATTTCTAAATAATATATTTTTTTCTTTTTTTTTAACAAGTATATCTAATATACTGATGTAAATGGCAAACAAATATTAAAAAAAAAATATATCACGTCAATAATTTCTAATTTCTCAGTTGCGCAGACCATCATATCACAGAATTTTGGAAATTTTTTAAATTGCCATTTCCACTGTTGTGTTGTGTGTAGAGATTTACATACTGGTCCTGAATCAGAGCTTGACAGTAACAGCAAAATGTTTAAATGTGCACCTTGTCTAAACCATGTTGAATTAAGGAGTCACATTAAAACTATGCAAACATAAATGGATTTATTTAAATTTACAATTATGTCTGTTCAATAAGAAAAAGCTAAATATTTTCACTTCATACAACAAAAGAAATAAAATAATAATTTTCACCCCTCGCAATGCAATATGGTTGAGCCATGTGCAGACTTGTAACTGTTATTGCAGTTACTCTAAATTTCTGGATTATCTACAGTATGTAAGCTAAAGGAATGTTTTTTATTCCATCCATTTGCATTTGAGGAGCTGATACCGAGTATTTTAACTATTAAATGGCTTTACCAATCCATGGCTGGGTTGGATTTTATAAATTTGGTTCACACTTTCTTTTTTTGCATTGTGTGTGTGTGTGTGTGG
>WWET01000670.1:423025-438545 GCA_011038615.1 Limnodynastes dumerilii | reverse complement strand
TATATATATAGTCCAGTCCCGCATATAACGAAAAGTTTGTAACAATAGTAAAAATAATATAATATAGTTTGGTCAGAAATGTCACTGCATGTTATATATTCCTGCTCTGCAAAGTGGGTTCCAAAGAGTCGTTGCTCCATGTGGGTAAAAGGTTAAAGGGTGCTAGCCGTTTTAGAACCTTAGATGAAGGCCTATGGGGGTGATAGTCCAGTCCCGCATATAACGAAAAGTTTGTAACAATAGTAACAAGCAAATAATATAGTTTGGTCAGAAATGTCACTGCATGTTATATATTCCTGCTCTGCAAAGTGGGTTCCAAAGAGTCGTTGCTCCATGTGGGTAAAAGGTTAAAGGGTGCTAGCCGTTTTAGAACCTTAGATGAAGGCTAAGTCTATGGGAGTAAGTAAGCTAGTAAGACCTTATGTGAAGGCCGGTACCAAGGAAAATTAAAGTCAAGGTTCACACAGTACCTCATGTGCCGCAGATGGAATAACTGTTTCTGGTGTCTCCAGTCTCCTGTGTCTTTCCAGGCAGACACTGTGCTATGCTCCGGGCTGTCCTCTGTGAGGCTTATGCATGAGTGCATTGCTTAGCAACTGAGACATCCTGGAATCAGCAGATTAAGCCACAGTCCCGGTGCACATGTAATACATATGATGGAAAAGGAGAAAAGAAAACACCTCTTTTCTGTTTTGTTCTGTTCTAGTGTCTCTCTTTTATATTGGTGGATGGCAAATCTTCTGGGTTGTTAGATCCTGTGAGCTGTTGGATGCTGGATCCATTGGGCAAACACAAGCAGGTGGCCTGGACTTTAATACCAGCTCAGAACAATGGAAAAATAGACATAAAACCTTGTCCTCCCCTTACCAGACACCAACGCGCGTTTCGCCCATGTACTTTTTCTGAGGGGTCTACTTTGTCTATGGACAATTGGATGCATACTTCTCAATATTATTGTTATATATGCGTAGTGGAATTTGGACTCATATCTTCCTATAGATTTGTATAGAAACTAGTCCCACTACACAACATCTGTGTTTAAGAACTATTGGAACTATTAAGAACTATTTAACTCTTTGCTGTATA
The DNA here is from genome assembly GCA_011038615.1 of Limnodynastes dumerilii. Lineage (NCBI taxonomy): Eukaryota > Metazoa > Chordata > Amphibia > Anura > Limnodynastidae > Limnodynastes > Limnodynastes dumerilii. Next base: position 437,459 of record WWET01000670.1, on the reverse strand, counting down.
CTTATCGGGTATACAAAGTGAAACTTACAAAAACTGATGCCCTCTCAGTCCATATATACCGTCCTCCACAATTGATCTCTTGAAAGGTAACTATTCCTTTAGCTGGCAGTGAGAGAATCAAGTACTTGGAAAATACATCCTATATAGCTAGAATTTCCCCTCACTGACCTGATTTGGTGGCTGTCCCAGTACATATCCTGACTTGTGTGCATTGAGGGTATTAAAATGAATGTAATGTCACACCTACCCTAACTCTAATCCAACGGCCCCCATCCCAGTTCCGTGCTGCATCTTAACCCAGATCCACAAATTTCTTGTGGAATTTGTCTGTGCGAATAAACCCCTATGGACTTAGCTATGCAAACCTAAGTAGTGCAACAAACATGCGGCTCTACTACTTAGCTCAGACCATTTCTCGGTTTGCCACAAGTTTAAAACCTTGATGGCTGAAAGCATAAGTATGTAAATGTCGTCCCTTGTCTGTGCCCCCACTAAGCATCCTAGTGTTTACCTCCCACCTGCCCGATCTGGGATCAATGCAGAATCACGTTTGAGAGCACCTCACTCCCCTCCCTCCTTACCAGCTGTGGGATAATCCTGACTCCCCCCAGATCGCTCTCCCTCATATTTGGTTGGCTGGTGACAGCGGGTAATGGTGGTGAAGGGCCTTTTTGACGATAATGGTTACCCACATTTAGCAGCATGCAACATAGTTATTGACTCCGGTTGTTGGGTCTCTTTGAATATTTACAGGTGCGTCATTTTCATATCTGTGGAAGACTCTGTAAAGTTTCTTTATCCACTCTCATCCAGGAAAATATGAACAAGAACAATTACAGGTATTACCTGGTCCTCACATGCCTACATCGCATATACAAAACTATCTCCTCAGTTTGTTGGCAGGGATGTGGGGAGGAGGGTTCTTTTTTACTTATATGGTGGAACTACCCGATAATTGGAGTACTGGTCCAGATGGAAACACTTATTTCATTATCATGACTTCATTTAGTGTTGCACATAACCCTTACTAAGTCCCCTTGATCCTTCCTTTTAGGCTCACCTATAGATGGAATGAACAAGGACTCGGATAGATTACCTACAGTATATAAATGTTAAATGCTGCTAGATGTTTGATAACCATTCATTGGAAGAATCCAACTCTACCCTACTCCCCCTGTTATGCAGAATTTGGCATCTATCATGGAAAAAATGTTAGCATACCTGAATGATAGACTAAATCATATTTAGTAAAAAACACGGGATCGATTAACTATAATAGGCTGTAATAGACAAAGCATATAATAAGTACAGTTATATCTGCATGTGCTTGATTACATTTTTTGTCATCTAAATTCTTCCTTTCCTTCTTGTAAATAATTAGCGTAATAAAAAAATATAGATAGCGGTGATAGAGCAGAAATGATATGTTAAGCTAATTTTTATTGTTTTATCTGACTATAAAATAACTGTAAAAGTTTTGAAAATATGTGAAAAGATTTTTTTTAGGAAAGGATTCTGTAACTAAATGCTTCTATAGATTTTATCCAGAAATGTGTTATTGGTTATATTTGCCGTACATTTGTAGTGCTCTAGCAGTAAGAGTCGTCATCCTAACTACATGCTACAAGCTTAACAGATGCTGCAGAATGTTACTTTTTGTCTTTCCAAACATCATCCTTGTTCTTTCCACTGCTTTATGGAAAACTACAGTACCTCCTACGTACTTATTTACAACATGTAATTATTTGCACCATCAAGAAAATATATTATCTAGAATTCAAACATGCACAAACAGATTGAGAATAGCAGATTTAATGTTATTTTTATCTTGTTTTTCTTTTTTTTTATCTGTTCCAATTTAGAGTAAAATGTTAATACCTATTTTTTCTCTAGGTGTCTGTATTCTTGAGACATGTTCTGTTATAATTGCTGGTGTCCTCAGTGGATATCTAGACAAGGTCATTCAATATTGGCCCTAAAATACTCTATCCATCTATTTCAGCAATCTTTTTACTCCACTGGGATGACAGAACGACCAGTAATTACTCTGTGTATATCACAATATGTTGTTTTTCGTTTCTTACATCACAATGACTCACAAATACTACATGAGACAGTAATTGTCAAGAGCTGTCATTGTTTGACCATTGGTTTAGAAAATATAATTGCTATTTTTTTGTTGTCAACATTTACCTTAGTGAACTATGAGGAAACCTATGCAATGATACGTTAACATGGATACCATTTTATAAATTGTATATATTTCTGTTGTTAATCTTTTTTGTCTATCATACTTTTTTTTTTAAGTTTTGTAAATGACTTTGGTATAATTTTGTGGTGTCATTTATTTGTGTTTTACAATAATGCTCACTTGTAAACATATAAACTATTTATAGTTATTTATGGCAGTTTTTTTTGTTACTATATTCCAAAACATGAGACTTTTGTTATAAAATAGTTCCGTTTTTTTTTCCTTTCTTTTAAAATACTTAAATGCAAAAAGAAAAAAACATTAGTCATTGACATAAGAGCTGTTGGTGGCCATACACTAGAGTGATTAATGATAACCGCAGGAGGTGCCCGATAAACACTAGGGAAAGGTCCTGATATCAGCACCACTCACCTACTTACCGATAATTATAGAGTCAGAGAGATAGGGAAACTCCAGCCAGCATATGGAGGTACATAGGAGTTATCGATAGCTTTGGGCCGATATGTTTTAGGAAAGACAAAAGATCATATTATCACACCCAAGCTTTTACTGTTTCATTGCTTTTAAGCTGGCCATACACTAGAGTGATTATCGGCCCGATCAACCAATTATCGGGTTATCGGGCAAATAATAAAATAATAAATGGCACAGATACATTTTAGAAACGCCAAATAAACGCACCTGAAACGCTCTGGTGCGATTATTTGATCGTTTGACATGTTTGCTTTAAATCGGGAGAAAGCTCCCGATATTTTAAGGGAGCCAATCAGCACTCTGAATGGCTCCCTATTCTTCAGAGCTGCTGCTGTATATACAGTATCTGTGTACAAAGCTGCTGTGACAGCGTTGAAGGTATACTTTACAGCTGTCAGAGCAGCATAGCACATAGATATACAGCAGCTGCTATTGCAAGGAGTATTAGAGACAGGGATCAGCCAAAAACGTGCTGTGTGAAGCGCGGCTTCGGCTAATTCTTATCTGTATTACTGCCTGCAATAGCCGCTGCTGTATATCTATGCGCTATGATGCTCTGACAGCTTTAAAGTATACCTACAAACATGTCAGAGCAGCTTTGTACATAGATATAAAGCAGCAGCAGCAACATAGAGCGCTGCCCCCTCCCCTCTAGTGCTAGGATTATCGGTCCCAGCAGGAGAGGTGTATGGTGCCAATAAAGGGATATTTCCCTAGCTGGAAATCGTCCCGTTTATCGACCCACCCCCTGCTGGGACCGATAATCGTACTAGTGTATGGCCAGCTTTAGAGAGATGTTTTAAGAATTTCTTTCTGATATAAAATGTGAAACCAATTAAATTGTCTGTTAGTAACACAATCACACCAAATCTTGCATTTATTTAGGTTTAATAAATGCTTCATATACTGGTGTGGGCCTCCTTTTAAAATCTGTATTACCAGATGTTGACATATGCGGATTGCATTATATAGCCATGCACTGACAATACACTATTATTTTAATACTCTTAAACATTCATTAGTGTAAAGTTTGCAGCTGCTAGTTAGTGATTGATCGATCTGAAGCTGTGGTTTTAATTCTTCTTGTAAATTCATGCTCAGTAGCTCCAATCTGTGATGGCAATTTGTTGTTTTTTCATGTTCCCTTTGTAGACCACAGTCTTTTTTAAAATACTGTATGTTCTAAGATTTACAATTACTTTTTTTCAGAGCAATAAAAATGCTACATATATAGCGTTATTGTTTCTTTATGCTTTATTGCAGTCTGGGAGGATAAGTGTAAAGAATATAAATGCATTTGCTTATTTTATCTAGGGCACACTTATTCAAACTACAAATTATTTCAATGTGTTATGCACCTTGAAGTATAGAAAAAAGCCACCTATATTCTTGTTGACAAAGACACAGTATTTTATTTAAATGCTTTTTTACTTGACCTGCTTAAGGAAAATGGAAAGCCATGTTAATTGGTGGGAAAATGTAAAGTACTAAAGCAGTTTCTTTTTCTGTTTAGCTTTTCTGTTTAGTGCTGCTGCTATTATTCAAATTTGATGCATCAGAAGAGTTGCAAATTATCCAGTTTCTCGCTGTGCTTTTATAAAAAAAAAACCTTCTTTATTTAGAACCAACCTTCAGGAAAAGAAAAGAAAAGAATAAGCTTACAGAAAAATATTCTATTTACATAAAAACTGGATCGGATGCACCTGAAATATAAATTTGGAGATAAACTCTAATTAATAACAAATGTTATCGCACAGTCAATAATGTATCATTTCTGCTGTGGCGGTATACATATGGTTTACTGTAATAGGTTTCCATTTGGGTATTGACTAAAAGGGTGTGATCTTGGGGCGTGGCTTGGTTCTCGATGGAGTAAGTCGCATCTGACTTAGCTCCTCTTCCTCACCTGTTTACTCACCCGTATATGCCCTGCCGCTAACTGCATTTCCCTCTCCCGCGGTCACCGCACTCTCTACTCCCCATCGGCGGCCACCTGGTGTGTTCCCCTGCTTTTGGAGCTGTCGCGGCGGTGTGGACGGGCCTGTTCCGTGCTGCAGGGTCCGGAGCGGGGTCGGCAAGGAGGTGGAGCGGCTCCCATGCTCCCTGTACTCAGGCCCCACTGCGGTCTGTTGCGGAGGAGCTCCGGTGAGCTCAGCAGCTGAGGTTCCTGGGAGGCTTGTCAGGCGTTTCCCTGGCGCCTAGGAATTGGCGCGAAGAGACGCCATTTTACAGCACTAACCGCAGCTGCAGCAGCCATTAGCGGGGAGGGAGCTTCGGTCCTCACACTGGCACCTCTGCGGGACTCGGTGCTTATGCTCTTATCTCCTGCCTGGATTCCCCTCAACTAATACCTACCTCACAGCATCCTCCTACAGATACAAAGTAGGTAACACCTGCTCTCAAGCTCCTGCATTACCTGCTCTTTAACGCAACTGCTCTGCTCCTCATTTTCACCAAGAGAGCTAAGCACCTACTCTGCTACAGGGTCAGGGGGCTTGGACTGTGTTAGTGTGTACCTTCCTATTATTCATTCTCCGTTTGGGATAAGCAAGCAGGGGCAGTGGGGACTTCCTCGTTTCCAGACCCCAGCTATATACACAAGGCAACCCTGCGGTATTGTCTCTGTACACAGTGGGGACTTCCTCCCAGCGGTATTGTCTCTGTACACTCCATGGTGCTGTCTGCTTCTCAAGCTTCATCTGCAGAGAGACTGGGTTGGACTCTAAATTCTCCTGCCTCACTATAAATCTGTTAACCCCCTGGGAACTGTCATTCACAGCAAGGGCTCTCATGTTTGCCTGTTTCAGCCGTCTATACATATATATATCTATTTAACCTTGCTGATCTCCTCACACTTTGGTGTACTTGCCTGCCTTACTCCTCTTCAACACTGCTGTAAAGCTCGCATCAGTTGATTACTTCAAAGGAGACTCCTGCTCACCTCACAGCTGCCTGTCTCCCTGGCTAATTGGAGTGACATATAGCCTGTAACTGCACATTTTTACATCTGAACTCCCTGCTCTAGCTCACAGATGGGAAAACATACGCAGGCCGCCTCTGCTGCCGCCCTCCTGGAACGTTTTAGTAGGCAATCGGCAGTTAATTCTCCATCGGCTCCCCAGGCATCGCCGCCGTCTCTGGAGGTGGCGTAGGATGGTACCTCACCACCTGCAATGGAGTCACCCACACTGCAACAAGTCCTACTTGCCATTACTTCCTCTGAGCAGAGGCTGGCCACCCAAATTGGGAAAGTGCTAAGTGATATATCTCTGCTGCGTCAAGACCTACAGCTTACGCGTGAAAGATTGGGGGAGGCTGAACATAGAATCTCTGCTCTGGAGGACACAGTTGGCCCCATAAAAAGAGATATGGGGGAACTCCAGCCTCATCTCCAGGCCTACAAATCGAAGCTTACTTATCTGGAGGGTCGACTTAGGAGGAATAACCTACGTTTCGTTGGTCTCCCGGAAAGGGTGGAGGGCCAGCAGCCTGAGTCCTACTTGGAAGCCTTACTAATAAAGGAATTTGGAAAAGAGGCTTTCTCACCCCACTTCGCAGTCGAGAGGGTGCATAGACTCCCATCCCAACCCCCGGTGCCTGGTGCTGCTCCGCGTACGTTTATAGCGAAGTTCTTGCACTATAGAGACCGTGATGCTATCCTGCGGCTTATGAGACAAAGTGGACCTATCAAGATAGACAATGCCTCGGTTTCTGCCTTCCCGGACTACGCCCTGGAGGTGCAGAGAAACAGAGCACAGTTTACTGCCATCAGGCGTCAGCTGCGAGAGCATCAGCTATCATACTCCATCCTGTTTCCTGCAAGGCTGCGCGTGGTGGCGGACGGCGAGACTCATTTTTTCTCCACTCCTCGGGAGGCTGAGGCGTGGCTGGAGCGGACCCGCCGGCACAGGCCCTCTCCGCACCGCTAGCTGCTGAAGGGACTGAATAATCATCCTTGAGAGACTCGGGCTGCCCATCTTGGGCTGTTAAAGGTTTTTCCTTTTCCGAAATGTCTTATTTTAGTAACTATACTCGAGGGCATATACTCTGTCTCCCCTAGATAATGAAGAGGTTCTACTTACGGGTTTTGTAGTAGCCGCAGCTGGTGAGCTGTATATTTCACGTCCCTGTTTAATAGTTTTAGTTACTCCCTTTTCTAATTAAACACTATTACGGTTTTAGGTTTAAGCGAAGGTTAAGGAGGGGAGGGGGAGGCTTTTGTGGGTAAAGGTATACCTTAGTTTTAAAGGGTATATGGGGTGGGGGACGGGTACGGCTAGGTTTAGTTGGTTAGTAGTTAGCCTAATATATGGGGTTTTGTTTACTGAATATAATATGCAGAGTTACCTGACTTTTGTTGCGCTCATCACGAATGCAATTAACGCATTAATGTATGTATCACTTGTGCCACCTGTTTCTACTTTGTTTACATCAATGTTGAGGCTGGGGCTTGTTTGGTGCCGCGTCGAGCTGTCCTTTTTCCCTGGGGGGTCGTCTGGTGTGAATTACAGGGGGATTGCCCCTGCAGCACTTGTGAGTATTCAATTTGTCTATATTCAAGTATATGGCTAAAAGGGTATCGCTCTTGTCATGGAACGTTAGGGGCCTCAATGATAAGCTCAAGAGATCCCTGGTGTTGAATTATCTTAGAAAGCAGGGGCCTGACATCGTCTGCTTGTTAGAAACTCACCTTACGGGGGGGAAGGTACTTTCATTAAAAAGGCAATGGGTGGGGTGGGCTTATCACTCCACCTTCTCTACACACTCCCGGGGGGTTTCTATCTTAATCCGTAAACACCTTAACTTTGTTTTAGAAGATGTCCATATAGACCCGGTAGGCAGGTATGTTTTTCTTAAAGCTACAGTAGATACACTCCCATTGCTTTTGTTGGCAATTTACATTCCTCCTCCCTACTCTAGTAACCTCCTACAGCCGGTATTGAAGTACATGGCCAAGTTTCCCTCTTCTCAGACTATACTCGTGGGTGACTTTAATAGCGTGCTGAACCCCAGTCTTGACAGATGGCGGGAGGTGGGCTCTCCGCCGCCGGGGACTTCTTCCACCTTTTCCAGGCTGGTGGCAGAGATGGGCCTGGTGGATGTATGGCGTCATAGAAATCCGTCCGAAACTGTATTCTCGTGCCATTCGTCCTCGCACCATGCCTTTTCAAGAATAGATCTGGCGTTGCTCTCCCCGGGCCTTCTTCCTATGGTTTTGGAGTCTAAATACCTCTCTAGGGGGATCTCGGATCACTCCCCCCTGTGCCTCGCCCTCCAGACTGCATGCCCTGTAGGTATCCGTTTTTGGAAAATAAACCCTTACTGGTTGGAATTGATCGGTCAGGGAGAAGGTATTCCAGTGTCCTGGGAGGGATTCTTTGCCGATAACCCCATGAGTGCCGGATCAATTATCACCTGGGATGCCTTCAAGGCATACATGAGGGGATCCTTCATTGGGGAAATTTCAAAAGTCAAGAAAAAGAGCAGGCAAACGGAGCAGATTCTAGAACAGACCTGTAGAGATTTGGAGCTCAAATATCTTGCATCACGCTCCCTTGCTGATAGAGTAGGGTGGCTTGGGGCCCAAGCTGAGTGGGTGCGCTTTCTTACTGACAAAACTAAATCCAAGCTACTGTTTGCTGGGCATAGTCAATTTATGCATACTGATGCTTGTGGTAGTTACTTGGCTCGGCTATCAAGGAATGAGGCATCAGCTGGTACTATTGCGGCCATCTTGGATCGCACTAACACTTTACAATATGGGGGACCAGACATTGCAGAGGTATTTTTTGACTATTTTCAGGAATGTTACCAGTCCCGAGTACAGTATTCGGACGATGCCCTAAACTTATATTTGAATAGGATACGTTTACCGAGGTTAGACCCTGCGGCCTGCGCGCTCCTTAATGCACCTATCGCAGCGATAGAAATAGAAGCTGCTATCTCCTCTATACCGAATCACAAGGCCCCGGGCTCTGATGGCATCCCAGGTGAGGTTTATAAAAAGTACCGTGACTTTCTGGTACCTAGGTTACTGGAGATTTTTAACCTAATTTTTGACTCCGGCCAACTTCCCCCCTCTATGTCAGAAGCCTTGGTTGTCCTAATCGCAAAACCTGAATCGTACAGACCCATTTCACTCCTCCCCACGGATGTAAAAATTCTAGCCAAGATCCTGGCCAATAAGCTTAACTTGGTTATTGGGGGGGTCATTCATCCGGATCAAACGGGCTTCATGCCGGGTAGAACAACGGCTACTAATCTGCGGCGGCTGTTTATGAGACTGCAGGTAGAGAGCGAGAACGAGAGTGAGGCTGTGGTTGCGTCTCTGGACGTGGCCAAGGCGTTTGATTCGGTTTAATGGCCCTACCTGTGGGGGGTGCTCCAGCGATTTAACATGGGGGACCAGTTTATTAAATGGGTCCAGATTCTGTATTCAGCCCCATCAGCCCGCATATGTGTGAACGGTCACACTAGTGAGTCGTTCTCGCTTGGTAGGGGTACGAGACAGGGGTGCCCCCTGTCACCCACGCTCTTCGCCTTGGCAGTAGAGCCATTGGCGTGTTTGATCCGCGAGAGGGAGGACATTCGGGGTCTCCCCACGGGGGGTGCTCCAGATAAAATTGCATTATATGCAGACGATATGCTCCTCTTTCTCGCGGATGCTGGTGACTCTCTGACAAACCTTCTGTCTGTGATGGGTGAGTTTGGTTGCTACGCGGGTCTACTCATCAACTGGAATAAGTCTAATCTATTCGCTCTTGGGCGGGCTGCCCAGGTGGCGGAGGGAGGGAATCATCAACTAGTTTGGACTAAGGAATTTACTTATTTGGGAATCAGTATTACTGATCTGATCTTCTGGAGTATGTTGCTCTCAACCTGCATCCCATTACAAGCTTTCTGAAGGTCAAATCTAAAGTGTGGCAGAAGCTCACTCTCTCCATGACGGGCAGGGTCAATCTGACCAAAATGATTATGTTGCCAAAATATTTGTACCCACTGCAGCACTCCCCCCTGTACCTCTCCAAGAGAGTTTTCCAGGTTATACATGGGTATATCTCCTCCTTGGTATGGGCTGGTGGTAGGGCAAGGGTCAGTCTAGACACATTGCAGAGAAGGAAAGGGGACGCGGGCCTGGCATTGCCTAATCTTAGATTTTACTACTTCGTGGCCCAGTTAACTCAGCTGCTTGGATGGGTGAATGCGCATGTTGATGATACTACTCGTTTCTTCTTGAGTTGTTGGGGTGGCCCTGGCTGGTTCGCGATTCAAAACCTGCTGGCGGGGGGCACAGGAGGAGGAGGTGCGCATTTGCTGCGACAGGCTAGGTTGGTGTGAAGGGCGGTGCATGGTCTGTTGAGGGGTGAAGGTGTGGATCCGGAAACCCCACTATGGGATAACCCGGGCGCTGATTAAGTTTCTAGCCTGCAGGGTAGAGTGGTCTGGGGAAAGCATGAAGTGCGAACGGTGGGTGGACTTGTTCCTAGGGGAACGTTGGGTGACTTGTATCTAGGGGGCATCCTCAAGTCATTTTCTCAAATTCAGGAGGAATTCAGTCTACCCCCTAATATGTTCTACAAATATCTGCAAATTCGGCATGCTTTACAGGCACAATTTCAGAGGGACAGCCCTCATATGGTCCCATCCCCCGTTAAACAGTTACTTTTAGGCCTGTCAATTAAAGGTGCGATCTCAGTAATCTACTCTGCTATAAGGATGGCCCAGTCTGATAATTTGCCCCGTCTGAAAGCTAGGTGGGAGGAGGACGTTGGGGTTTTGGAGGAGGAGGAATTAGGAGGAGGTTTTGGAATCCACCAGATTTGCTACATTATCCTTGCGTTTTAGGCAGGTTCACTACTACCTCCTGCAAAGAGTATATCTTACTCCTATCAGAATGGCCAGAATGGGTTGGATTGCAGATGATGGGTGTAGACGGTGTGGCTTCTCCCCCTGTGATTTCTGGCACCTACTATGGACCTGCCATGGGGTCTCTAGGTTCTGGAGATCTGTGTGGGATTGCTCCCTGGGTACCCTCACTATATCGCTCCCAATTGACCCCAAAATTTGTATGTTCGGCCTATCTCTAGTGGACACGCTAGATAAAAACGTTCATAGGTATTTACTCTCTCTATTCTCACTTGCACAAGTGGTAATCGCGCGAAGATGGATGGCTGATGAGGCTCCGTGTCTGAGAGAGTGGATACTGCTGGTGAATGATACGCTGGCTCATGAGAAGTTTGTATACCAGTCTAGGGGGGCCCCCGATAAATTCTATAAAATTTGGTCCCCATGGATTGATTTCATTTACAGTTCTGGGATTATTCCCTTTGTCCCTCAGCTCGGCACGGCACGGCACGTGGTACGGGATCAACCTGATCTGTTCATTTGATATAAGTGTTATTTTTTACTATGATGCATATTCAATGTGATGTACAATTAACTGATACTATGCATATTGACGATGTACTTGAAATCTTGTGTAATTTATGTACTCTGCTACGTGAAGTTTTTCCCCTGTAACTGCTAGTTTGGGATGTTAGCAATTGTTTGATTGCTTGTTTTGTTTGTTAAAAAAGACTCAAAAATCAATAAAAACACTTGATTTAAAAAAAAAAAAAAAGGGTGTGATCTTCTTAATGTGCTTTAAGGGCATATTTACACATAGATATAGAAATAATATTAGAGTATCATGGGCATTTGGTCAATTTTTTATGTGCTCATGTCTGCAGGAGAGGTGAATTATTTGAGATTTGGGTTTGGCGGCCAATTTTGAACTGGCTCTGGTATCACTTGTCCCGCTGAAGACAGGCAATCGAAGATCCAGAAGACGAATCTGCAGAGGCAAGAAGTGAGATTCATCCTACCCAAATCCTTATTCTAATTCTTACTCAGACCCTCTCCTTCCCTTCCATTACCCTAACTCTCCCCGTCTATTAACCTAATAGTCCCTTACCTGCAGCCTACACACTCCTGGAGCCAGATTTACTAAGCTGCGGGTTTGGATAAGTGGAGATGTTGCCCATAGCAACCAATCAGATTCTAGCTGTGACTTTCCTATTACATACTAGAGAATATCAGCTAGAATCTGACTGGTTGCTATGGGCAACATCTCCACTTTTCCAACCCCGCAGCTTAGTAAATCTGGCCCTTGGATGGCTGAACGAGCAACTGAACTAGCTGGAAAATATAACGCCCCACTCTGTCCAATACATGAATATGGTACTATGAGAAAGAAAAGGTCTGTGGATCATATGCATAAGCCTCTCAAGATGTTGTAGGCTGGTGTAGGTATAATGGAGGATCCTGGAATGTTGGACAATCAAACTACAGTAGAATTCTTCATCTGATGACACTTGATGTCTCAGTTGTATATAGCCAATTGTTGCTTTGCCTTAAAAGTTCTTCAGAGAATTGTCTTTTGTGGTTCTCTAATATCTCAGGTTTATTTGGATGACCTGACTGCATAGGCCTTTTGTTTCACCTTAAGTCCACAGTGTTTAAAGAGGTGACCAAGGATGTCCTTGCCTATTATTTCTCAGTATGACAGTATTGTAGTTTGTTGGAACTTCTGGACATGGAGCCTTAACAGCTGCATATGTGTATTTTAGGGACTGTATAGAGTTTTATTCATCTTTAGAAGTTTTTAGCAGCATTAAAACTTAAACTTGAAAGAGAACATGATGTGCCCCAGTTTACAATAAAATGATTTGCAAGCTATTACTGAAAATGTAGCTGCCTTCTACTAGAAAATAAGCACGTTTAAGTTGTTTCAAACATATATTTTGTTGCTGTAGAGAATATGATAAATGTTTTTTTTTCTTACCTGAAGTAACAGAAAAATGAATAACAACTTCTGCAAATCATCTTCTTTTCTACTGGGTAATATGAATTTAAAAAATGAAGAGGACAAGTTTTTTAATCTATATATGGAAGATAGAAAAAAAACAGAGACTGCTGGGAATGCTGACAAAGAAATGGGTCCCATGCTGCAGATAGCCTAGATTCTTACACATGCCTCTAGTTTAGTTTTTTACAGTGGTGATTTAATCCTATATTAAACCTGTAAGAGGGAAATCAGTAAAAAGCTCAAAAAGAAAAAAACAGCGCTGTGTAGGTCTAACAGTCACAATTAATATATAAAAAGAAAAAACATATATATAAATTTTATAAAATAAAAAAATACATAAATAAATAAATGCCTTCTAGTTAAAACTCAACAATTTTTAATTAGGAACAATAACAGATACTTTCTGGTACCAGATCAAAATATACAATTGATCAAATATAATAAGAGGGAAATCAGTACCAGTTTCACAAAACAAATTGTGTGTATGAATGTTACATGTTGAATTCATATAAAGCATATATGATCAAAATACTTACACAATTTCTCTACAAGCTTCCCTGTAATACTTTTCGGTTTGGGAAACTTTAACCTTTCAATTGTGGATAAAGGAGTGTGAAGTCATCAAGGTTAATGTAGCTTCAAGACAAAACACACTGTATAGACCGGGTGTGGGTCCTTGCAAAAAAATGAATTGCGAATTCCGAAAATTCTGATTTCTCCCATTATTATTTCTCCCGTTATTTAACAATAGTCCCCCAGTCCATTCAGTAATTCTTACCCTAACACCGCTCTCTCACTACCCTAACCCTAACTCTCCCTTCCTGGCAGCCTGACCCTAACCCTTTCTTAATTGCAGCCTGACCCTAACCCACCATCTCCTGCAGGCTGACCCTAACCCTCCCTCCCCTGCAGCCTGACCCTAATCCTCCCTCCCCTGCAGCCTGACCCTAACCCTCCCTACCCCGCACAGATAATTTACTCACCTGTCCCTGGTCTGGCAAGCAGAGGCAGAGGAGCGGTGGAGGGATATCGCGGATTGCAAAAGTGAATGGATACAGTATGACGAATGGCATACTAACCCATTCATTAAAAAAAAAGTAGAAAAGGGTAAGTATTCAAAAAAGGGACATCCGAAAAGGAACTTTCAGATGTCCCTTTTTCGGTATTCACATTTTCTTAGCAGAGATTGCAACCAGTATAGACCTCTTAAGAAGTGGTTTATCTATAAGGGGTGCAGAGTCAGCAGTGCATATGAATTCCAGGGAAAAGAGGGGCCCGTGCATCCACTCTGCAGCCAAACTTTACTGACTGCTGACAGGAAGACATGGAGAGGATTCTCCTCAACCGCTATGTCAGAAGGTTAAACACAGACTAAAAGGCCAGCTGCATCCTCTTCTTGCCAGTTATGCTGTTTTCATTTCTGAACAAGATGCAGACTTTAGTACAACAGCGAATTTAAACATGCTGCATTCGTAATTTTGGGCGGTTGTACGTTCTGCGAAGATGTTACGCATCGTAACTCTGATCGTACGTAACAAGTTTGTAACTACATACGAAGGGGCGTGTCATCCTTACGCAAGCAGAAAATATGCACTGTAGGTGGAGGGAGGCATTTAAATTGGGTTAGGCAGTTACGTATGACAGGGTGATGCGTACGTCCACAGATACACAAGGAAAAGTTAAGGTAGGGTTTGAGGGAAGTACCCGGGCGAGTGCATTATAGTTACGAGTGCGTAACTACGCTACACGATTGTGCTTAAAGGCAACTTAAGTCTGGATCTGGGCCTAGATCTTTTATGCTGTTGAACCCATTTTAATGTACAGCTTTATTATTATTATTTTGGATTTATTTAGTTTATTTCAGATATTTATGCACTTTAAAAAATATATAAAAAAATAAT
>WWET01000670.1:387111-409271 GCA_011038615.1 Limnodynastes dumerilii | reverse complement strand
CCGCCGTACTAGCGACGGCGGCCGTAGCTCAGGATCAGGGCCATTGAGCCCTACCCCCATACCAGCATCTATCTCTTTCCTCCGAAATCTCCCAGAGGGAAGAGTTAGAAAGCAGGTAATCCTGATTATAACACACATGTGGAGCAACACACCCCTGCTCGGGTAGAGGGGTGTTATGCCGGGTGAGCTGCGGCTGTCTCTAGGAAAGACCAATGGGGGAGCAGCTCTACTCACAGGGACACAGCCAATCAGGGGCAGCGCTGTGAACCAATCAGTAAAAGATGTGGTGAGCCACGTCAATAGTTCCACCCTCACCAGAAGGCACAAAAGCCACTGCAGCAAGAGCAGAGCTCAGTCGATGGAGAGATGGCGAGGGAACAGGACCAGGATAAAAAGAGGAGCCAGCATCTGGACAAGAAGGCCTGGCAGAAGAAGCAGAAGGTCTATGATCGCAAGGAAAAGACCCGCAAAAGAGCTCTTAGGAAGGGGGAGGAGGCTTCCCCTACCCCAAACAGTGGGCAGTCCAGGCACTGCCCCCCCTCTTCTCTCATTGCTGCACACCTCTGACCGCTTGACCTCTGAACTCTGGCCTGTTTTCTCCCCATTTCTGCACAGCCCTGCCACCCTAAGGCCTGTTCCCACAGCATTAGTTATGGGTGAAAGTTAGCACTGGTTTCCCATTATTCCCTTGTTCTCCAGCACCCCTAGGCAAAGATCAGTAGGCGTAGGGCCCTGGCAGGTGTAAGGGTAAGCACATGGTTATGAACCTGAAAGCCAGTAGTGTGTTACATGCCCTGGCTGCAGCACAGGCTGGCCCTTAATGGGAAGAAGGAGCTTTCATTTTACCTTCACTACTAGAGGAGGGTTGTATAGGACACTTGGACTTAGTCTGTTGTTTGGCATTAATAGTTACCAGTAGTTTAGTGTTTAGCCTTCCCTTTGGGAGAGTGTTAAGTAGATAGAAGGGGTAGAACCATGTAAAGAGTGGCGTTAGGCACTTGTTTCCAGTTCCAAAAATAGGCTAGGCTGCTCGTGTCCTGTTTGCAGGTCCAGCTCTGGAGAAAGAAGAGGATAGAGACCAACAACCTCGGTGAGTGTTACCCAGTCTGTAGAAGTTGTTAGGCCCCCACCAAGGTGGGTAAGGTGGACTCTCTGACAAAAGAGGCACAGAGAGGTCCCTTCAAACAAGGGAGGGAAGACAGGCACTTCCTCTCAGGGAGGCACTCGAACACTTCCCCATTCTCTGGTTTAATTGGCCCCATTTAATTCTTGTCTTGTTTCAGGTGGGTAGACACCAGGCAGGCCAGGAAGAGATGAATAGTGGCAACAATCAGTGTGTCTTCTCGAGAGTCTGCTGGAGCATGTAGGACCCAAGGGGCGTGAGTATTGTGCTGTTTATTGTGCTATATATTGACGCCAAGGTCCCATTATAACACACATACATGAAGGCCTGCTGTAAGACAATGTTTATCAAAATGTTGATGAATGAAATGCAGGGGTAATCAACACCGCAACAAAGGAAATTCTGTTTTCGTAAGCATTTTAGGGACCAGCTGCCAGGGATTGTTGGTTATCAGAAGCTATTTTGAAGGCTTTAAAGGCTACTTCTAGGTTAGTTAGCTCTTATGGGAAAAACACATTATATATGAGCCCACATTGGAACTCTTACTGTTAGTATCATCTTAGAGGCAGATGGCTTATCATATACAGTCAGGTCCATAAATATTGGGACATCGACACAATTCTCATATTTTGGGCTCCATAAACCACCACAATGGATTTGAAAGGAAACAAACAAGATGTGCTTTAACTGCAGACTTCAGCTTTAATTTGAGGGTATTTACATCCAAATCAGGTGAACGGTGTAGGAATTACAACGGTTTCTATATGTGCTTCCCACTTTTTAAGGGACCAAAAGTAATGGGACAAACTAAACAATCCTAAATCAAACTTTCACTTTTTAATACTTTGTTGAAAATCCTTTGCAGTCAATTACAGCCTGAAGTCTAGAACGCATAGACATCACCAGACGCTGGGTTTCATCCCTGGTGATGCTCTGCCAGGCCTTTTCTGCATATGTCTTCAGTTCCTGCTTGTTCTTGGGACATTTTCCCTTCAGTTTTATCTTCATCAAGTGAAATGCATGCTCAATCGGAATCAGGTAAGGTGATTGACTTGGCCATTGCATAACATTCCACTTTTTAGCCTTAAAAAACTCTTTGGTTGCTTTTGCAGTATGCTTTGGGTCCATCTGCATTGTGAAGCACCGTCCAATAAGTTTTGAAGCATTTGACTGAATATGAGCAGATAATATTGCCCGAAACACTTCAAAATTCATCCTGCTGCTTTTGTCAGCAGTCACATCATCAATACAAGGGAACCAGTTCCATTGGCAGCCATACATGCCCACGCCATGTCTCATTTGTCCAAAGGATGTTGTTCCAGAACTGTAATGGCTTTTTTAGATGTTGTTTGGCTAACTCTAATCTAGTCTTCCTGTTTTTGTGGCTCACCAATGGTTTACATCTTGTGGTGAACCCTCTCTATTCACTCTTGTAAAGTCTTCTCTTGATTATTGACTTTGACACATATACACCTACCTCCTGGAGAGTGTTCTTGATTTGGCCAACTGTTGTGAAGGGTTTTTCTTCACCAAGGAAAAAATTCTACTGTCATCCACCACAGTTGTTTTCCGTGGTCTTCCAGGTCTTCTGGTGTTGCTGAGCTCTCAGGTGCATTCTTTCTTTTAGAGAATGTTCCAAACAGTTGATTTAGCCACACCTAATGTTTTTGCTATCTCTCTGATGGGTTTCTTTAGATTTTTCAGCCTAATGATGGCTTGCTTCGCTGATAGTGACAGCTCTTTGGATCTCATATTGAGAGTCGACAGCAACAAATTCCAAATGCAAATGTCACACCTAGAATCAACTCCAAACCTTTTACCTGCTTAATTGATGATGAAATAATGAGGGAATAGCCCACACCTGTCCATGAAATAGCTTTTGAGTTGATTGTCCCATTACTTTTGGTCCCTTCAAAAGTAGGAGGCACATATATAAACCGTTGTAATTCCTACACTGTTCACCTGATTTGGATGTAAATACCCTCAAATTAAAGTGAAAGTTTGCATTTAAAGCACATTTTGTTTGTTTCATTACAAATCCATTGTGGTGCTGTATAGAGCCCAAAATATGAGAATTGTGTTGATGTCCCAATATTTATGGACCTGACTGTATTTGCAAATGTGTGTAACTAATATATCTGAATCTGTGCCCATTTTCCCTTTGTTTCTGTGTACCCCTGACATTTGTGCACCTATTTGTAAATTGATTTTAGCAACCACCATTATGAGAAACATTGTCTGACAATAATAAAAAATTTAATCAGCTAAGGACCCTCCCATTATAGTGGAAACCCCCATATCAGAAATGCTGGAACCAACAACTTCTATTGATCTCTAAATCTTTTAAGTGATATATGAGAACAATTGTTAACCAATGTAAATGCTATTGCACTACATGCAAAAGAAACCTTTTTTTGTGGGTGTTTTGTATGTAGACAACATACCTCATGTGTTATTATGTTACTTTTTGTTTGCTAACATCTTGGCTTAGTTGTGTATCAGACTTGATGGTAAACAGAATTATGTACTACGTCAAGTTAATGTTGAACTGTATTATTTACATTGTGTTTCAATAAAAATATTTAAAAAAAATTAAAAATTTGATGAATGAACTCACTGGATCATATATTCAAGGAACATATTAAAAAAAATTCTGGTACCAGAAAAATATACACAAAATCAAAATTCTAAATTATTCTTCTGATAGTTTCAAATTAAATGGTAAAAAAATTACATATATTAGTCTCATTAAAACATAGCAGTCCCAATATGTAATAACCACTATTTTCCCCCAATGAGCTTTTGCTGAATATAGGAGGTGTAAGTAGTTCATTCACACTACTCCCAAAATAAAGATCCTTATAATATAATATAGCTGAAATAGCTGGAAAGGTCTCACTGCCCGGTCTGGCGATCTCCAGAACAAAATGAAAAGCAATAAGTCACTTGCTCACATTTCCTCCAGCCACCTCCAAATGAGTGGTCCAGATCACCAGCTTGCAGTATCATTCTAGGCTTGTTCTGTATCAGCTCTATTCACAGATCCACATCAGTAGCATCAGGTATTAGTGGGACACATGAGGTTAAAAGCAGAGTGTCCTAGCTACAGTGGGTGGCAAAGTCTAATAATGCCCTTGTAAAATGTATTTTCTGGATACTATAAAACAATCAGTAATCCAAGAGCATCATTCACCCATTTAGGACCGGATTCATAGCTGCGCTTCCGTCTTTTTTACAGACTGAAGTGCAGCAAAAATGAGCACTGCGCATGCTCAGATCGGGAGCGCTCACAGAAAGATGGGCACAAGTGTACCCATCTGTCTGTGATCACATCTGACTGGCCCGTGCCTGTAGTACGGATATTTAAATGAGAAAAACGCCCCTTTGCGTCCTGTGGTGTCCGGTGACGGTCCCTGGGATGGTGTAAGCGTAAAGAGCAGCTCACCGGAGCTGTAAAAAATAAAAGGTAATTAGTTAAAAATTAAAACACAGTAAAAAAAAACCCCTTTCCCCCTGTCCTCTCCCCCGCCACAATGAGTAAAACAAATAAATAATAACGGCTGACAGGACATGCTGATACTTGTAGAACTACAAGCACTAGCATGCCCATGGATGCCAGGGCATGCTGGTGCCTAAAGAACCACAAACGCCAGCATGCCCTGCCAGCAAGGGCCCGCTGCGCCATTTACATGTCTCCATAAAAAAAAAACATTATAGTGTCATCACAAAAAAGTTGGAAAATATGGCCAAAAGTACAGTAAAAAATGTATAAAAACATACTTACCTGCTCTGATGGGAGTCCAGTCTAGTAAGCAGGGCATCCGGGCGCTAATGACAGTTTCACTGTCTTTGGGTCATATTTATACCCTATGAACAGTGTCAGAATTATCTTGAGAACTATAATCCATAGAAAACAGCAGTGAGAGTAAAAACGGGTACAATACTTCTACATGAGGAACAATAACAAAACATAATGCAATAAGCTTGGAGGACAATATAACTGAATATACTCCTTTAACATAATGACTCATATAAAAACAAGGAATAGTAATCATGGGGTATATTGGTTAAATTAGCTATGTATATCTAGTCTGGAACGCACACTCCACAACTATTCATAGCTACTGGGGATGTTGGTAACCAAAAAACCCAAGAAATAGCAAATGTTTTATACACAGTTGCATTAAATAAATTGGTTAAGGTGAGAATATAATCATAATTGAATACATATGTATGTAAAGAGTACAATATGTATAAAACCTTAAATAATCATATTTCCTTTTATTTAAGGGTGTAAGATGCATATCACCTATATACATAATTGTTCAAAGATCATTATAGGATATAGGATAATTAATATACCATGGTGATTCTTCCTACAATAGGATTAAAATTAAGGGAAATTTATCAGTAATATGTATCTATACGTGATGTTCTAAATGATTACTAATTCAAGAGGACCCATGGACCATCATATTCATTAATAATGGAAGAACCTTCAGTCCCACATTACCCTGGGCTCAGCATTTTTACCAAGGCTGCCCACATATGCAGCTAGCTCACCTACAGTTCAAAGTATTCTCTGGTGGTCTATACCCATCTAGATGGGCCCAGACCTGCTTAACTTCCCAGGTCGATAGAGATTGGGTGTTACCAGGCTGGTATGACCATAGGTATAGGTTCTACTGCTGGGAAGCTAGCTATGTTTGAAACGTGATCTACAAAGGAATATCGTTTAGGGGGACATCTGGGTCTATCCATACTTGTGGAAATTGATTACATTCTCTATAAGAACCATTTCAATTTAAAATCGAGATTAAGTCCCTTAGGGTCACATGTCCATTTGAAATATGTTTCATCTCCGTTTTGGCTAGTCTCGTTTCCGTATATTTTTTTCTCCAGTTTTCCTTAATAAGTTTTATTCCCATAAAATTAACAATGCATGATGGGCTGCAGTTGTGTTTTAATTGAAAATGAGAAGACACTGATTGTGTAGTTAGTCCTTTTTTAATGTTACGAACATGTTCTCCCCACCTAACCTTCAGGAACCTAGAGGATTTACAAGTTCTGCAAGCATTAACATGCCCTGTCGGGCCGGAATTATTTTTTATTTTACTCATTGTGGCGGGGGGAGGACATAGGGGAAGGGGTTTATTTTTTTATACAGGAGAAAAAAAAATGACAGGCCTGCGGCCGAAGCAATTAAGGCTCCGACTGCTTTTTTTTTTTTTTTTTTTTTTTTTACAAGGACGATTTTACTATGGCCAATTCAGAGGTGTATGTTTCTAAAGAAACACACACCTCTGAATAGTACATTTTAGCAGATCCGCATTGCGCATCCGCTAAAACTCTGAATCTGGGCCTTAGTTTTTTCTTATTAGTGTTATTTTACAAATCCCCTTTACTGGCTGTGGTTATCTTGAGTTTTTGGTTATTTTAGAGTTAATGGTGTTTTTAGATGTTTTAATTCATTTTGCAATTTATTTGGCTTCAGGAAAGGCATTGCAAATATTATAATATATATTATATTGTATTATAATCAGTTCCTCCTACTACTTTGCATTGAGTTGCCACACGACCATGGTTTATAGGCCCTACAGATACCCTTCCTCCATCAGTAGCAAGCTATGGCACAGAGGTAGAGCGCGCAGCAGATCACCAGTTCAAATCCCGGACCAGCTGGCCAAGCTGTTTACCAAGTTAGGATTCAGTTCCTCTTACTACTTTGCATTGAATCGCCATGCAACTACAGTTCATGGGACCTACAGATACCCTGCCTCAACAGGGAGCTAGGTATGGCACAGGGTTAGAGCACCTGCCCTTGTTGCAGCAAATCATCAGTTCAAATCCCAGCTGGCCAAGCTGGGAATCATTTCCCCCTACTATTTTGCCTTGAGAAGCTACGCAACTACAGTTAATGGGACCTACCTCTATGGGGCACCAGCCATGGCACAACAGTAAAGTTTCCAGACAGTTGTCAGTTTAAATCCTGGCTGAGTCAACTGGCCAAGCTTTTTCCCAAGCCGGGAATCGGTTCCTCCTACTACTTTGCATTTAGTCACCCCACGACTATGGTTAATGTGACCTTGTAGTGCTAATATTATTTATTTTAGTTATAGCAGTGGGGGGTTGGAGGGATAAATGAAAATGTATGGGTTTTTTTCATATTAATTAACTTTTTTCTTACAGCTTCAGGACCGGATTCAGAGTTCCGGCTACGTGCGATGCGGAATCGCACAAACTAATTTGCCTACGGGTGCATCCTATAGCCCACTCTGAATAGCACGTACGACTTGTTAAAAACTAGCCTTAATGGCTCCAACCATTTTTTTCAATTATTTTTTTCAAAGTAAAAAAAAAAACCCCGTTCTCCCCCGCCTGCCCCGCAGCTGCAACCTATGAGTAAAAAATAAATAAATAAAGTCCCAGCTGACAGGGCATACTGTCGGTAGAAGAACTACAGGCACAAGCATGCCCATGAATGACAAGGCATGCTAGCGCTTGTAGAACTACTTTTGGCAGCATTCCCTGTCCCAAATCCCTACACATAACCCATTTAGTTGCAAAAAAACATACACTGCCCGCTCCCTAAAAAAAATGCAAAGCTCCACGTGCCCCCACCAAAAAAAAAACTTTTTTGTAGAATACAGAAATATTATGCCAGCTTTTTAAAGATATTTTTAACCTTTTGCTTTTCAGCTTTGTACAGTGCCCACATAAAAAATAAAAAAATATAGCCACATGTGCCCCTTCAAAATCTAAAGAAATAAAATAAATGCCAGATCCCTGTCCCCTTCTTTAAAAAAAATGAATACAGTGCCCACATAATTTAAATACTAAAAAATGCCACATGTACCATCAATATAAAAATATAAAAAAAATGCCCATAACATAGCCCTAAAAAGAAATAAAACATACTTACCTGCTCTGATGGGGGTCCAGTCTTGTAAGCTTTTAATTCGGGTGGTGGCCTTGGCAAAAAAAAAAACCCTATACAGATGACGCAAACTATGTCCTGCATGCAGGACATCCCGACGCTTATGACAGGTGTACTGTCATTGTGGTTTATTTATACCCTTTGGGCACTCCCACAATTATCGAGAGAACGAGAATTCTGACACTGAATTCTGTCACATGTTTTGAGGGGCACATGTGGCTATTTCCATTTTTTAAATTATGTGGGCACAGTATTAATTTTTTTTAAAGAAGGGGACAGGGATCTTGCCTTGCATTTTAAAGGGGCACATATGGCTATATTTTTTAGTTTTTTATGAGGGCACTGTACTTTTTTTTAAAGAAAGTGACGGGTAGCATGCCTTGTCATTCATGGGCATGCTTGCACTTGTAGTTCTACTAGCGGCAACATGCCCTGTCGGGCTTTTCTTTATTTATTTATTTTCATAGGTTGCGGCAGGGGGGCAGGCGGGGGAGGTTTTTTTCTTACTATGTCAAAACCAAAAAAAAAGAAGCCGTGCGGTCGGAGCAATTAAGGCTCCAACAGTTTTTTGTTTTTTTTTCTTTATAAACATACGGTCAATTCAGAGGTGCACCTCTGAATAACACGTTTTAGCAGATGCCCCTTGCGCATCCGCTAAAACTCTGAATCAGGTCCCTCAACTCGACATCCAATAATCTATAAAATTACAGATTTTTTATTATCATATTTAACAATCTGCTAAATGTATGTAATTAAAATTTTTGGCCAAAATGGATTTCTTAATACAACTAAAGATGAATTCAGTGCAAGTTGAAACTTCTTTCATATAAATAAATTAAATCAGCTACCTTAGAATTGGTTTTGACTTTTTCACATAGCCAGAAAATCCTGAATACATTTGAATAGCCTGATGATAATTGAAAGGCTTGAAAGACTGTCAAACAATTGTCAGTCATTATAAACAAAAGTGATTGAGCAAGAATTAAGTGAAACACCTGGGACTGTAGTCATTTTTCAAATGGTGAGCTTAAACACATGTTAGAGGGACTAATTATTTGTGATGTAGAGAAGCCAGCTGTTGCAAGAGACTATATAAATTACTGTATTTGTAAACCCCATAATGTTTTAAACCAAAATTAAGTATGACTGCTATGTATTAACCAAGCATACTTGCAATTTATCACAATCTGAATTAAGCTTAAAAAAAAAAAATTCTAATTACCTATAAATCTTTAATTTATCAATGTTTTACAGCTATGATACATAAGTAAATTAATAGCTAATTATTATTAATGTTATAATTAATACTTGGTATGATTTCATTTTTAAACTATATATAACACAGGTCAAATGTGAAGAGAATGAAATGATAACTTGTGTGAGACTATAATTTGTCATCTAATTCCAAGACAAAGGACCAGATTCAAAGTTTTAGCGGATCCGCTAAAACGTGCTATGCAGAGGTGCGTGTTTGAAACGCTGCCCAAGGGTATACATATGCCCCAATGACAGTAGAACTGTCATTAGCGTCAGAATGTCCTGCTTGCAGGACATCAATTTCTACATGTCCACATGCGTTTTTTTTACCAAGAAAAACCAGCCCTACCCTTTATAATTTTTACTATGGGGGCATTTCTGTGACGCAGTGGGCCCTGGCTGGCAGGCCATGCTGGCATTTGTGGTTCTCTTGCCGGGAAATGGTTCCTTCTAGTTTGCATTGAGTCGCCACGCTACTACAGTTCATGTGTGGCACCCTTGCACTGTTAGGACTATAGATGACAGGTTAGTGTGTGGGACATTGCTAGGCAATGGTCAGATGGTGAGATTTGAAATGAGCTGTCTCTAGAAGCTTCTGGGGGGAAAGTTTCTGAGGTGAATGTGACTGTTGGCAGAGTTGGGGAAAGTGAAGTAATATTAGAGAGTCGTAGATTGAGAGTGAGAGAGACATTATGGGTGAAAGCTGAGAGCTAGTGAAAGAGTTAGAAGGAGCTATCAGAGGTGCTGAGAGGGAGCAGTAGTGGAGCCGCAAAATTAAGGAGATAGAGGTAACAGAGGGAGCGAGTGAGCTGAGGAGAAGACGGGACAGCTGAGAGGAAGCAGTGGTGGAGTTGTTGTTTGGAGTTGTCGGCGGTGTCAGAACGGGACGGCAGAAGAAGAAGTGAAGGAGGTATCGGAGTTGTTGGGAGAGAGGAGATAAACATTTAAATGCATTAGAGGAGCTGGGAAGTTTCACACTATCCATTGTTGGATAGTGTGAAGTGAATAAGGAACATCAGGGACTATAAAGAGTGTAATAGTTTGATATTTAATGGTCTTAATACTGTGATTATGAGGTGAAAAGTAGTAATTGCAATCCTTTATGCATTCTTGATGGGAAATTAAGCATAATTTGTTAATATAAAGAATTGTATGATTCTTGTTAGATAAGAAATATTAATAAATGAATATAATTTAAATGCTTTGTATATAAATAACAACAACATAGTTTTGTAATAAACTGTTTATTTGTGGTAATCAGAATGTTTTCTGCCAAATTAAGGCTTTACTAAAATATATTAATTAAAACTAAATTTATTTTATTTAAAGTGATTCTGAGTTTTCTTACCTTGCCTACACCTCTCTGCAATCCACATTCCACCATACCATCATAGAACCGGTAGCTCTTACCACCCGGGTACCACATTTGACGTCACGAACAGGATGGCTGAGTCCAAAGTGAGGCAAGTTAGGAAAATCAGAATAAGTAAGGCACCAGCAACTTCAATTAGCAGAGGAGATTCAGCTCCAACTGTAGCACAGATGACTTCAATCACCTTTCCCTATTACTTTGGGGCCCCATGGCTCCCCACTTACACTGGAGAAACACCCGGCATGGAGGGAAGCCCTCTTTCTGAATTCAAAAGAAAAATGACATCCCTGTTCCGTTTGTATCCGTTAAACGACAAACAGAAGGTTGAGGTGCTTATCGGACAACTGAAAGGCTCAGCTCATCGTGAACTCATGTCATGGCCAATTGAAAAGAGACAGACCGTTGAACAAATATTTAAACCATTAATTACTATCTTTGAATTTCAAACACTATCTGCTCTAAAATTGCGGTTCTATGCATGTAAACAGGCACCAGGAGAGAGCCTGCGTGACTACACTCTTATCCTCCAGGAGGCCCTCCAGGCAATTCAGGCCGTTGACCCGGATGGAATAAGGAACGCGGATGAAGCGTTAATTGCCCAGCTGATTGAAGGAGCCCACGGAGAGTTGATCCAAACACAGCTAAGAATGTTGCATTTACAACTCCCACATCACACCTTTTTAGACTACAAAGAAGCAGTCATAAAAGTGCTGGGTACAGTTGTGGAGCATAAGATAGACTTTTCTGAAATGCCAGGACTTTCATGTCAAGACCGTCCAAAAGATCTGACTTTCCAGAACTCATATCGACATTTCCTGAAAAGTACCTCCCAGGGATCACAGCTGTTATCCTCTGACCCGCTACAACTGTTGAAAAAACAGTTGGAAGAATTGACGTTAGGACTGGCAGAGATACGCAGAGAGGTACACAGCATGGTCCAATCACCAGTGTCAGATTGTGAAGATATGAGTTGGAGAAACAGACAGCGAAGAATTGATAATCGGTGGGAACCACCTCAAAATTGTAGAAGAAGATCCAATGATCGCTATGATGAACACGGCCGTCCCATCTTCCGGAGGTGTCAGGAAGCGGGACATATTGAGCGCTATTGTCTCAGACTCCCTCGATCGGTAGTGGTGAGTGGACAGCAGGGAGTTCAAAGACAGCAACCCCTCACCTTGACAAGCAAGAGCAACTCGGAACAAATGGCTACCATGGGAGAAAAGAAAGTCCTTGCCACCAAGGTTTTGGGAATTGTCAAATGGTTCAATGTGAGTAATGGATACGGCTTCATTAATAGAAATGACACCAAGGAACACGTTTTTGTTCATTATACTGCCATAATAAAGAACAACCCAAGGAAGTATCTTCACAGTGTGGGAGATGGAGAGATAGTGGAGTTTAATGTAGTGGAAGGAAGGAAGGGTACTAAAGCAGCTAATGTCACTGGTCCTGATGGTGTCCCAGTTCAAGGCAGTAAATATGCAGCAGATCGCAATCACTACTGGTGCTATCCACGATACAGGGGTCCTCCATGTAACTACCAGCAAAACTACCAGAACAGTGAGAGTGGAGAGGAACCCAGAGAAATTGAGAGGGTAGCAGAAAAAGAGGGTACTGGTCAGCAACATCCATATTGGAAACATTGCTATCCACCCTACTTTGTAAGACGACCGTATGTGCATAAACTGCAGCATTCCAATGCCCCAGTACAAGGTGAAAAAATGAGGGGTGCCGACAACCAAGAAGCAAGAGACCAAGGCAAACCAGTGCACAAGTACATATACAGTGGAAATAAACCTAAATCTAAAATGGAAAAGAAAGTACATTTTGCGGATGACTTAGAGTTAGAGTTGGAGGTTATACACGACTTTAGACCTGAGGTTAAGCCTTGTCAACATGAGAACTTTGTGCAAGATCAGCGAAAAATTAGTGAGGATTTGAACATCTGTGCTGTACCATTGGATATAAGAATGTCGGATGAGAAACAAGGTAATCGTAAATATAATAGACTAGGTTCTTCATGGGAGTCCGACTTGTTTCAAACTCTTGATGAATCCAAAATAGAAGACACAGTTTGTTCAACTGGAAAAGAAAATGGGGAATTTCCAGGGATGTTGAAAATAAAGAGTCTCCATCAGTTGGTACTTTATAAGAATGCCATTGAGAATGTTTTGGCCGATTGTAGCACTTTTAGGAGCTCCTGAGCAAGTAATAGATTTGCAGAAAACTTGTTTGGAATATGTTTTATGGTATATTTAATGTTAAAAAATTTGATGTTCATATTTATTAGTTTTGACTTGGATATTTTCTCTGAAATGTTGTAATGTAAAATTATGCATGAGGACACGCATTGTTAAAAGTATGGGGGAATGTGGCACCCCTGCACTGTTAGGACTATAGATGACAGGTTAGTGTGTGGGGCGTTGCTAGGCAACAGTCAGCTGGTGAGATTTGAAATGAGCTGTCTCTAGAAGCTTCTGGGGGGAAAGTTTCTGAGGTGAATGTGACTGTTGGCAGTTAGTGTGTGTGAGGGAAGGACGGAGGAAGGAGGCAGTGATGCTGAGGGGGAAAGTGAAGAAGTAATATTAGAGAGTCATAGATTGGAAGAGAGAGAGACATTATCGGTGAAAGCTGTGAGCCAGTGAAAGTGTTAGAAGGAGCTATCAGAGGTGCTGAGAGGGAGCAGTAGTGGAGCCGCAAAATTAAGGAGAAAGAGGTAACAGAGGGAGCGAGTGAGCTGCGGAGAAGACGGGACAGCTGAGAGGAAGCAGTGGTGGAGTTGCTGTTTGGAGTTGTCGGCGGTGTCAGAATGGGACGGCAGAAGAAGACGTGAAGGGGGTATCGGAGGTGTGGAGAGAGAGGAGATAAACATTTAAATGCATTGGAGGAGCTGGGCAGTTTCCCTAGGAAAATTGGGGCAGATCCTGATCTACGCATTTTCGCGAATTTACGTGTGGTGGACACGTAAATTCGCAGATTTGTACGCACTGCGCATGCGCACCGCAGAAAATACGCACATTCACGTAGCGTATTTTCAAACGTATGGATAATTCACATATTGCTAACGTAAATACTTACGTGTGGGCGTGCCAAATTTACGTTAGTGACCAATACGTGCGTTTTACGTGAAGTAGGCGGGGGGTGGTATTTAAAGTGTACAGTATGGGCGTGCTAAGCTGCGTACGTTCGCGTAGTCTGTACGCCCGTTAGCGGACATATTCTGTTACGTTAGGAAAAGTTAAGGTAGGGTTTGGGTCGCGTAATTTGAGAAAATACGTCCGTGCAAGGGGTGTGCCGTGGGGAGTGTATTGACCTTAGGTGTAAGAAAATACTCACCGCTAAAATACGTACGCACACATGCACACACGTAGTTCAGGATCTAACCCATTGTTGGATAGTGTGAAGTGAATAAGGAACATCAGGGACTATAAAGAGTGTAAAGGGAGTCAGGAAAATTACTTCACTGAAAGGGTGATAGATAAGTGGAATATTCTCCCATCTGAGGTGGTTGAGGCCAATACAGTAGAACAGTTTAAACATGCTTGGGATAAATATAAGGTTATCCTAAATTGTAAACTAAATTGCGGGTAAATAGGGTCTAGGGTCAGTATAGTTTTCAATAAACAAATGGGCAGACTAGATGGGCCATGTGGCTCTTATCTGCCGTCACTTTCTATGTTTCTGTTTCTATGAATATTCGGAAAAGACTGTCTGAGGAGCCATTTCTGGGAACTAAATGACCTGAAAACAAAATCTTCCTACATGTGAGAGAGTGAGGTGTAATAGCACAGACTGCTTACAGAGCGCAGACTATGATTTAAAGTTAATAGTAATTGTAAGACTGTCTTAAATGTGCACTGGAATTGCATTTCTGTATGTGTATGTATGGGGTGTTTATATGAAATGTACATTACAGTAATAGTTTGATATTTAATGGTCTTAATACTGTGATTAGGAGGAGAAAAGTAGTAATTGCAATCCTTTATGCATTCTTGATGGGAAATGAAGAATAATTTGTTAATATAAAGAATTGTATGATTCTTGTTAAGAAATATTAGTAAATTAATAACATTGTTTAAATGCTTTGTATATAAATAACAACAACATAGTTTTGTAATAAACTGTTTATTTGTGGTAATCAGAATAAGTTTTCTGCTAATCTGAAACATTTAGGAAAATATCCTGAAAAATATTTATTAAATCTAAAATTCATAAGAAAATATTTATTAAAAGTAAAATAATTTTTACTAAACGCTGGTGTGCAGTTATTCTGAGTTTTCTTATATTGTTTACATCTCACTGCCATCCACCATACCATCATAATACCTGTAGCCCTTACCACCCGGTTGTCACAACAGCACAGAGGGACTAGAAAGGATATGCCTTGTGGTAAGCTAATTATTACTGGGCAGAAGGAGGCTCAGTGATTAGCATGCACATCTTACAGCGTTGAGGTTATAAGTTTGATTCCCGGACAATGCCTTATCTGTGTGAAGTTTGCGTGTTCTCCCCCTGTCTGTGTGGGTGTGCTCCAGTTTCTTTTCCCAAAACCAGGCTAAGAGGTATATAGGTTGCTAACAAAATTAACCCTAGTGTTGTTTGTGGTAAGGAGGGCTCCAGGGGGTCGAGTGACAAGTGTGGGGGTGCGTGATAAGTGTTCTCTGTATAATAACTGGAGTGGTAAGTTTGGGTGAAGTTTGAAGAAGTGTTGCTTCACAGGAAGGGTGATGGGTGGAAAGGGCGGAGTAGATGGGCCAAGTGGTTTTTATCTGACGAAGTTAATTGTATTCTTTGCATGCAGGGATATATCTTTAAAATGCTTACTGCACACAGATACTGACCAGCTTTACTATCAGACTGTTATTTAGACTTGGGATAGGAAACATCACCTCTTAACTCTAATACTGTTTGCAACAGATGAAATATGACTCCCCTGCAATCACCATGGTTTAGCCCTTGAGTAACTAAGTTCATGCACTTAACAAGGTCTGGATCCAGCCCTTAGTACAGACAGTTGTCAGTTTAAATCCTGGCTGAGTCAACTGGCCAAGCTTTTTCCCAAGCCGGGAATCATTTCCTCCTACTACTTTGCATTTAGTCGTCCCACGACTATGGTTCATGTGACCTGTAGTGCTGTTATTATTTATTTTAGTTATAGTAGCGGGGGAGAGGGGTTGGAGGGATAAATGAAAATGTATGGGGTTTTTTTTCATACTAATTAACTATTTTCTTACAGCTTCAGGACCGGATTCAGAGTTCCGGCTACGTGCGATGCGGAATCTCACAAACTAATTTGCCTACGGGCTATTCAAGGATGCACTTCCATGCATCCCATAGCCCACTCTGAATAGCACATAATGTGTTGTTCAGAGTAGTATGCGGATGTGCAAGGCCTTAATGGCTCCACCCATTTGTTTTATTTATTTTTTTCAGTTAAAAAAAATGTTTAAAAAAAACACTTTTTTGTTTTAAAATGAACCCGTTCCCCCCACCTGCCCCACCTCAACCTATGTTTAAAAAATAAATAAATAAAAAAGTCCCGGCCAACAGGGCATACTGCTGCTAGTAGAACAACAGGCACAAGCATGCCCATGCCCATTGTATTTTGTTTATGTAGGGGCATATGTGGCATTGTATTTTATTTTTGTAGGTGCATATGTGGCATTGAAGTTTGATTATGTAGGGACATATGTGGCATTGGAGTTTGATTATGTAGGGGCATATATGGCATTGAAGTTTGATTATGTAGGGGCATATGTGGCATTGAAGTTTGATTATGTAAGGGCATATGTGGCATTGGAGTTTGGTTATGTAGGGGCGTTTGTTTATTAAAGGGCATATGTGGCATAGGCGTTTATTTATTAAAGGGCATATGTGGGATTGGATTTTCTTAGTTAAGGGGCACTTGTGGAATGTTTTTTTTTTGGGGGTAGCACGTTATGTTTTTTTAAACTAAATGGGCATGTGTAGGGATTTGGGACAGGGCATGCTGCCGATAGTAGTTCTACAAGCGCTAGCATGCCTTGTCATTCATGGTTGCAGTGGCGGGGCATGCGCGGGGAACGGGGTTTTTTTTAACTAGTTTTTAACAAGTCGGATGTGCCTTGCACATCCGCATTCTACTCTGAACAGCACCCTATGTGCTATTCAGAGTGGGCTATAAGATGCACGGAAGTGCATCCTTGAATAGCCGTAGTCAAATTAGCATGTGCGATTCCACATCGCACATGCTCGTGACTCTGAATCCGGTCCTCAGTGATTACTTCAGGGGATAAAATAAGTCAGCACAGCACAAATGTGCAAGGAAGTTTTGCATCCGGAGTAATAGAATGAAGTCAGGACGGAATGACAGAATCTTCACAATAATCCATTTACACTGGTACTCAAGGAAATACAAAATGCAGGACCCAAAGAAGTCATGCAAAAATCTAACAAATTCATGATAGTAGTACAGCATACAGATGCAATAATCTGTCAATTACAGCAGATATTAATCTTCTGGATTTAAGGGTTATACCACCACTAGGCACAGCATCAATGGAAAAAACACCAATAATAATGTTGAAAACTGCCCTTACTGGGAGCTATTTCACAGAGGTTCCAAAATGGACTCAGAAACAGTGGTCCTGACTCTGGAATCTATTAGGGAACCTATGTGATCGAGGACTTTGGACATCCCCAGGTCCCCTTGAACCCCCTTTTTCTTGGACTGAATGCTAGGGATATTTTGGAAAGCAGGCCCAGTTTTGATAACTTTTACAGCTGATTTATATCAATATTAAATCAATCAATTATGGAATTGTAACTTAAGACATGCAAACATGCAGTCAGCAATAAAATTCACTGAAATAATTATTAAACCTTCCTTATTTATTAGAAAAATATTAGCAATTTTCAACAATACCATTTATTATTCATCAATACCATTAATTATGCCATATATATAGGGCATATTTCATAGGAATTTTAAAAAAATGAGCAACACTTAAATGAAAAAACACTTAGCATAAATGATTGAACACTATTATACTGTGTTCTATAGAAGTGTAGAAAATTATTTGAAGTGAGCAGCACCTCTGAGTGCTTATCATTGATCACATTGATGTTGGTATTAAGCTAATCATACACTGCAATGTCATTGCAATACAGTGAGTGGGTGAAGCCAAGTGCATTATTCTCTCCAGAGAGGTTTGACATTTGCCCAAGATGGTAAAAAGCACCAAAACAGCTTTTTAATTACAGAAATTATTTGGTAGAAACAGACAATACTGATTGTATAACTCATAATATAGCCTTTTATTATGGTCAAAGTATCCTTATAATAGGCCTCTATATTCCTCAACAATTAAGATCTATATGATATAGAGCCCTTTAATATAAAGATCTATTATGGGAGATCATTTATATACTATTAATAAAGAATAAAATGCTTTATTATGAAAAATATTGTTGAATAAAGGTTTTTATTTCTCCTTAATTGTGTGTGAATAATCTCTAATAAGAGGCCGTTATATTTACCTGTTTTACTGTAGGGTTTTTATACCCCTGTGGTTATAATTTAAGATACACAAATAACTTAAATGCTATAATTGAACCTGTGGTTTTTCACAAACCTCTATGCTTTATCTCAGTCATATTTATCTTTCTTACACTTTTCTTGCTTCTTTGTTTTATTCTTTTCTTTCTTTTCTCTTCTCTCTTTTTTCTTTATTCATCTTTCTTCTTTCTGCCGCCTGCTGCTACCCTGCAGTATCAGACACAGATCCATGGCCTGCTAATTATGATCTATGGCTAACCACAGTCTGTAACTGAAGCTGATGGGGAATAGTAGCAGCAGGTGTGAAGCAATGGTGTCCTTCCATAAATGAAGAACATTCATTAGGTCACTGCTCTGGTGGCCACCTTTGGAGTGCAGGACCCAGGGCAGGCACCACTGTTGAACAAAGCAAAGGGCACCTGTGACCCAAAGCATGATTCTCCTCCCTATACAGTATATATTTGCAACATGCAAAAGAGATCCAGTTTTCCTGCATTAACCTCTTTTTGTAACACTTGACAAAGCTTTGGATTAAGTAAATTAATTCACATCTGTTTCTATTTATATCACTCTGAGGCCACTTTTATCACAGATGACTTACAGAATTGGTGTTTGGTCACTGATTACCAGCTGCAGCCTTGGTGAATTTCACAATATTACAAATGACAGTAATTTTATGCATTACCAAAAGTTAATTCTGCATGCATAAAATGTATAAATACACGTTTCAAGGGGTTTACTTTACAAATGTGACAACTGAATTTGTGGTATTATCACAGAAACTTATTCACTTTCATATAAATATCTAGACCTATTTCCTATTCCTAGTTACTTTGTTCTTGTGGTTTGTCATGCCTTGTAATTCTGAGATTTTGTTGTCCTTTCCTTTGTGGAATTATTGGAAAAATATACAGTACTTCTTGTGAATGTCAATAGTGTTTTTAAAGAAGTGTTATATGCTGTATATTTTTAATTTTTGATGGATGATTCTGCAATGTATCTAGAATCCATAGGCTTCCGTAATGTATATTATCTGACACTGGCAGAGAATATAATATATCAATGTGTAATAAACTGTTTAAAAGCAAACAGCAGTCACTTTCTAAATTAGTGTCTCAATTTATTTGGGCCCCAAAGTACTGATTGTCCTTTTGACATTTACAGCTAAAGCCCTTAAAAGAATGACCTATCATCAAAAAACAACAATATCAACATCCATTTTGCAATTACATAGAGCAGTTTTTTTTAGCTTTCTTTTAATTAAGTTCAGAATGTCACACAATCTGGCCATATCACTATTTTAGATCAGACAGACACTTTATAAGAAATAAGTAAAACTGAA
The DNA here is from genome assembly GCA_011038615.1 of Limnodynastes dumerilii. Classification (NCBI taxonomy): domain Eukaryota; kingdom Metazoa; phylum Chordata; class Amphibia; order Anura; family Limnodynastidae; genus Limnodynastes; species Limnodynastes dumerilii. Next base: position 389,700 of record WWET01000670.1, on the reverse strand, counting down.
GTTCTATTATTTCTTATATCCACTATTGATCTTTGTAACCACCCAAAGGTAATAGAGAATAAGTGAGAAGCCTGACACAAGACAATCTACCATATGTTTATAATGGGTCTCCTAACGTTAATTAAAGTTAATGCCATTACTTTGATATATAACCCCCTGCAGTTTCTATATAACATATTATAAATTAAGCATTCAGCTAAACTTTGAATTTATCTCATTTAGAGAATAAACGTTTGAAGCTAAAAGGCAGATGTCTCCTCAGGGGTCCAGTTCAGTTTCTTCATTAAACTTCATTCAAGCATACATTGAAAAAATGCACAGGGTTACGAAACAGAATTTATTTCTTCCTTATCTTTTTCTCATACAACCAGGGATGCCACTTGCAAATAAATATTCTCAGTTATAAAACATTTTTATTTCTGGATATTAATATCTGTTATTGCTTTCATCAGAATTGATGTCATGCGGAGGAGGTGTCAGTTAATACAGGTCTCATAACAACATGCTTAAAAACAATGTAAGCTAAAAGAAAAAAATGTCAGTTCATCTTTAATTAGAATGTATCTTCAAGACATACTGGTCGTTAGAATAATCCATAGCACATTTACAGAGATTTACAGCATTTGGTGTGTACTCAGTGTACCACATTTTTACATGAACCGTTTTCCTCCATTTTATACACAGTAAAAGTGAGCTAATGCAAAACACAAAGAGGACTAATAAAAGACCACAAAAGTGTATTTCCTATCATTTGGGCTAGGTTCTTGTTGCTGGTTTCTTACACCTTGCAACCGCATTTAATATATTTTACACTTGATTTATTTGCAGTTGAGTGTTGCTTATTGCTTTATTTTTTATGTATACCATATGTGTTTTTTGTATACTTTTAATTAATCAGAGGGCTAATACAAACAATACGACAACGCTTAAAACGTGAGGTAAATACAAGTCATTTCTCTGTCTGTGGAATTTACCTGTTTACCGGGAAAGCTGCAAGTGAACACAATTATTAATGTACATTTTTTATTTTATCTTTTTTTGGGCGTTGCTTATGGAGGTCTTCATAGATTTTTTTTTTCTTTATAAGCACCATCTTACTTTTTCCAAATTTGTTCATTAGGAATGTCACAGTATGTTAATGTCTGCTGCTTAGAAATAAAAGAGCCTTGTTTGTCATATCTCCTTTTCATTCAATTCTATGACGTTGGTTGTAAGTGTGGGCTACTAATGTGCCATAACATTAAATGTTCAAGGCCCTTTCATATTTGAATCTTTGGCAGACTGGGGAGCAGCAATAGCCTGAAGACTGCAAGAAGATGGATCACAGAATCCTGCTATGCCAGCTGGTCCGGGGGGTCCTGGGATTCCAGGTTGTCCTGCAGGGCCCGGTGGGCCTCTCTCCCCGTCCCGCCCTTCTCGTCCATAGCTTGGTTTACCTGGTTCACCTGTGAGAAAAGAAAAAAGAGTTTTAAGCAAGATGAAGGTACTTTTTTTCCATTCCTTCAGAATATCTTTAAATAAATGTGCTGGAAAAAAAATCACGTATGAATTATTTTCTGTGCTGAGTGACATTATAATTTAATATCATGCAGTGAGCTCCCTCTCACACTTCTTTGGCTGTATTTCACTGGTACTTATATTACGTCTAAAGTAAAGAATTCAACTAATCTTAACATTATTACAAATATTAGAAGGGTCTAGCAAGTAAAAATGCTAAATAACTGAAGGAGCTTGTATATCATGAGTTTTAACAGCCTGCTATAAAATCTTCATTTATTAGATAGATTTTTTATAATGAACGTGTAATACAAGTAGTTGCCCAGTCCTGTTTCATGGGGCAGTTTGTTAGCCTCCCATGGTAGAAGATGTTCAGCACTCAGCATATTTGTAGGTTTGGATGACAGATGCTACAACATTTTATATATTTCTTTTGTACTCCTTTTCAAGTATATTATTTGTAACACTAAAAGGCAAAATGGCAAAGTTTTAATATCCAATATTGGACCGTATTCACAGTTAAGAGTGCGTTAAATGCAGACAGATCCACACCTAACTCACTCTTCCAGCTCCTAACCCGCCTCTCGTTTTCAGACGACTTTGAGAAAGGGCTTTTCCCACGCGAAACGCGTCAGAGGGTGCTCCGGTTTCTACTGCAGTCCCGTTTTCCAGCTGCGAGTCGAGAATGACCAGGAATGTTCCATCCAGCTACCACCTGTGTTCAGTAACTCCCTGCAAATCTCCTCTCCTCTTGGGTACGAGTACTGTTTCAGTTGCATTGTGTTGCTGCTATTAGTTATTTATTATATATATTATACTTTTATCATGTGTTTCAATGTATCTTTATTAAATAAGGGACATACCTACACAGATCTATGGCATTGGATTTTAATACCAAGATCCCCACAAGACTGCTTTCTGCCCCGAACTTTATCTAAGTGCTTTAATGTCACTTGGACGATACACCAGCGCCTTTTTCACCACTATACCATTTTTTGCTATCCCCGTTTTAAGGTACCTTATGGCACTTACAAGTGCCATAGGACTACCTTATTTAACCATGCAATGTCCATATGGACTTTGCCTCGACCC
>WWET01000670.1:365804-383680 GCA_011038615.1 Limnodynastes dumerilii | reverse complement strand
ATTTCCTGCACACTATATATATATATATATATATATATATATATATATATATATTATACTGCATGCCGCCTTTGAATTCAAGCACTGTAGTCTGCCATTTTATTCACTGTAAGATCAAATATACGTATCAGAGTATGTGACCAATGCCAGCTTTGCCTATCCTATCGCCACATGAATCAAACAAGTATTTGTTTGATTCATATGCACCCTTTCCCACATCCAGGACCTTGTTTAGTACCAGTGGGAGTCCCCGCCGTGAATGCTATCTATTATAAATAGAGACAGTCCATTATTTTAGAATGGGTAAGTATGGTGATCGGCATAATTAAACATTAATTTTCAGAAGCCGCCGCCAGACCCATCGTACCTGCCAACACCAGCCGCCCTCCACGGACCCCACCGAAGAGGTGAGCAACCTCTCCGGGGACTTTTAGGGTTAGGCTCTGGCAAAGGGAAGGTTAGGGTCATGGAAGGGGAGACTTAGGGTTAAGCTGCAGGGAAGAGAGGGTTAGGGTCAGGCTGCAGGAAAGGGAGGGTTACAGTGGCACACCCAGGGGGGGTTTCTGGGCAACCAGAATGAAAATTGAAGAAAAAAATGTTAAAATGTGCAAAAAAAAGTAACATTTCAAAAAAGGGGCGTGGGTTCACAGGTGCCATGAAAGGGGCGCGGCCTAGCGGCCATGTGGGGTAGACTGTCATGGAGGATGATGGTCCTGGCCTGTGCTGCAATAGGAAAGCCGGTGAGGATGGTAAATGTGTCACAACATATTCAACAGTGCTTATGCACTGACACAAGCTCTGATCCATTGTGTAATGTGCTCTACTAATGCATTGTATACTGCTATTGCTATTAGATCTGTTCCTGAAATATAAAATTACAATTTTTATGTGTAAAAGAAGTAAATATAAATTACTTAAAAATATCAAAAACAGGACTTGTTACAGACAATAACAAAGCAATTCCTTAATGTAGATTTATTTTATTTTTTATTATTTTTAAATCTACATTACAAACTTCCTTCTTTCACAAAGAATGTTAATGGGCGTCTTACATATTTTGGCAGTCAGATAGTACGACCATATTATCAGTATTATCATTTTACATATGTTTTTTTTAACATCATATTAATTAGCTCTTTACAATTTTAAACAGTACTTCAACCTCTGCCGCATTACAGTCTAAGGGGTAAATCCAGAACTATGTGTGCAATTCGTTTCCACGCGTAATGTATTTTCGTACGCGTATGTTCTATACACTCCACTAGACACACCCCTTGAATGTACGTATTTAACCGAGTTCCGCTTCCCAAACCCTACCTTAACTTTTTTGCGCGTAACAGCGTACGTCCGCTAATAGACTACGTGAACATACGCTGCTTAGCACGCCCATACTGTACACTTTATATACAAACCTCCACCTACTTCACGTAAATCGAAAGTATTGTTGACTCATGTAAAATTGGCACGCCCACACGTAAGTATTTACGTGACAAATACGTGAATGGCCCATACGTTCGCAATTACGCTACGCTAATGAGCGTATTTTCTATGGTGCGCATGCGCAGTACTTAGAAATAGGCGATTTTACGTCTCCGCCACGCGTAAATTCACTCCGATGCGTTGTTCTGGATCAGGCCCTAATTCCCTAAAACACACGCTCATAGTGGGGGCAGGGCGGGAGCACAGCTTGAACGGGGCGGAGCTTATTTGTCACGTTTTTGGCCTCCAAAATGTTTGGAGATATGCTAATATACCCCACATGTATTACACATATTGGAAACCCCCCTTTCAAAATCCTGCGTTTGCCACTGGGTTAGGATTAGGGTAATGGAAGGGGAGGGTTAAGGGTAATGATTAGGGAAAGGTTTGGTGTCAGATTTAATACTTCAATACTATATTCGGTGCTCTGGGGATTGATTGCTTTGCCTCTTCGAGGCAGTTCGGACCTGACTGGGAGAGAACGGCCCCTTTAAATCCCATTATCCTATTATCAACAACAACCCACACAGGCTAGTTACTGGGATCAACCCATGGGTGATAAGAGCCAGGTGTCTTTCCAGATGATACCTGCGATTTTTGCACGTAACACCTATCATACTAAACAGAGTTCCAGATTTACATACAAAGGGGTGGTTCTTCCCCTCCGCCCACCAAGGAAGGTGGGAGGGAAGACTACAGTATGGACAGGGTTTACTAGTTACTTGCGGGTCAGCAGTTGTACTGACCACTGATCCACACATTTGTGTTAAGGCTGCCTTATGGCAGCGTATCTGACATAAGTCCGCACGACAGAGGGAAGTGATAGAGAGAGTTGACTCCCCTCTTCCATGAGAACTTTACGACCCCCTGCACGTATGGAAAGCATACGGGGTCTGGATCAGGTCCAATGTGAGGTTGATTCACTACACATTTAAGGGTTGGAATCTTGCAGTTCCAGCCCATTAGTGGTTGAGGTGACCATTTTTACTGGGTTAGACTGTAGGCATCAGTGACCATAAATAAATAGATCATAAAGATGACGTTGGACCTGATTTACACTTAAGAGTATAATTGCGATCTTACCTAAATATACGCACACGAAGAATCCACAATACCGATTCAGAGAAAAGAAAGAAACCGATTAAGCACTCCTCCTGTGTCGGGAGTAACGTAAGAACGGAAGTCTTTCCTGAGTTTAATTAGGTAAGTGCTGACTTTATAAGCTGTGAAACGGTAGTGCGTTTAGATGCTTAAACGCACTACCGCAGATACGTAACTAAACGCACTGATTAGGCTTTGGAAAAGTAAAGGTTTTTTTTTATTAAAAAAAACTTGCACTCTCATTAACATATATAAACAAAACTAACCATTAAAAATACAACTTGAAATACAATAATCATGACATAATTTACAATACACATAATAGCATACTGCATGAAGTTGCAAATACAATGATTCACTACATACAGAGGCTTTCATATAACATTTAAAAAATAAAAACAACACAAACAACCAATACAGTTAAATACAAGTAAATGTAGTGGTGTTTCTTCACAAAATTAAAAGTAAATAAAAAATAAAAACCTTTACAAACTCTAACAAAATAATGGCACCAAATGGATTAAATAAATGTGCCTTTATTTGATCAATTTAAAAACACACATCCATTGATTATAAAGACGAAACAGGTGTGACCTGAACTAAGTAGAAAATGCATGGCCTCACAGCAAATAATACAGTTCTACAACTTACGAGTAGTCGAGGGCTACCTTAACTTTTCACGTGTGTATTAGTTTATGCAAGGCTCTCCTACCTGTGATTCAGTGTGAATACGTTCCATTGTGAATAATGTTAGGAGCATGTTTATTTTATTTATTAAACAGATAATTAGTTCATACCTGTAAGACCGGGCAGTCCTGGCATTCCTTTAGGACCCCTTCCAGGTAATCCTCTCTCTCCTCTTTCACCAGACTCACCTAAATACACAAATTATAACTTGTAAAATCATTTTTACCCAATGTCATTTTATTTACTACTAAAGCATTCTGTGTCACACAAACACATGTGTGCCCTTTATGCAACTGTGCAAAGCAGTCACAAAGCCAGTAGTGAAATATAATCCTAAAATAGCAGGGTCCTTTAATACAATAGATCCAAATTAATAGTCATGGTGGAAGAGAAATAATGTAACAAGAATAACACAACAGCTTGTAAATATTCTGACAACAAAATACTCATTCCAAATTTATAAATGAAAATGTAATTGTGGCATCTTTAAGCTAAAATCTATGTTTTGCCCAATGCTGTTCATGTTACTTTGTAGCACAGCTGATATATGTACACCTTTATATTAATAAAATAAACTACTGCTGATATATATTGCAACTTCAAAAGCCATTATAGTAAAGCATCATAAAGCTTTTACAGATATGTTTTAAACTTGACATAACCTCATTCTGACAGTCTGTTTATCTCTATATCTTTGGAACCACATACTAAAATTTAGCGGAGACACTTTTTATAGATCACATGACTGGAAATATCCATCAAATAGAAGCTAAATTACAAACACTACACAGCTGCTGCTTAACTCCAATATAAGTAACCGAACAACATAAATCCAACAGAGGATTTTGGGAAAGGTATTTCAAATACTCTATACATGCTAAAGCACATAACTATATATATCTATGGAAAGCTCCCATCACAGTACATACAGTATTGTTGCTATTTTATGAATTTGTTCTATTTTTACATGCAAAGAATAAACTCATTTCTAGTTAATATCACATTGTAACTTTGTAGCTGAATCCAGATTTACAAATATTGGGGTAGATCCAGAACTACGTCCGTCTTCCATAGACGGACGTAATTCAATGAACAATAGCTACTGCGCATGCGTAGTAGCTATTGTACTTAATCTGCGTATCGTTTCTATATGTAGATTGCGTATATGCGGTCTTTTAGACCGCAAATACGCAATCTACGTATCGGAACAATACGCAGATTACGTACAATAGCTACTACGCATGCACAGTAGCTATTGTTCATTGAATTACGTCCGTCTATGGAAGACGGACGTAGTTCTGGATCCGGACCATTGTTCTACTTCTGTGTATTGTCATGTTGCATCTGCTTTTCCATGTTGCACTTGCTTGTGGATCAAAGCTAATTGATCAGAAGTCGTTCAAAGATATTCAAGCAATAACACTTTAAACAGAAGGAGTTAGTTGAGTTTTCTTAGTCATTTTACAATTCAGCCTCTTAGGGCAGAATATAGAAATAATAAAGTTGTTTGCGTATGTCCCCTGACAAGTAATATCAGATGTTCTGCAAGTGTACCTTCTAATGCCGCTTTCACATCACCAACTCTGAAAAACCCGGGTCTAAAAACCTGGGTTTTTCCGGGAAAGAAATGCTGAGTCAAAAAAAAAGACACCTTTTTAAACCCTAGCCCTAGCAACAGTAGACAAATCTCACCAATCGGGAAGCAAGGTGAAAAACCCGGGTTGCAAAACAACCCTGGACCTTTCACATCACCATCCTTCCCAGGTAGGACCCAGGAAAAACCCTTCTTTTTTCCCGGGTTGAAATCCCGGGTCTTTCGACCCGGGTCCAATGGAAGTACCCCTTTCACATCACCACCAAATACCCGTTTTTTTGCGAAAATCCCGGGTATTTGGTGGTGATGTGAAAGGGGTATAACATATGGAGCTCAGTTAGAAGTTCAAATGAAGGGTCCAGTCCTTCACTTACACATGACGAATCCCTGCCATGCAGGCATCTGCCCTTTTGTTATGGTTAAGACAGACACTGACATAACAATGCCACGCTACAGCCATCTTTACTGGAACACTTTTTTTGTTAAAAAAAAAAATAGGGATTTATTTCACCATTAAAGTACGATATTATTTTTAAATTTTTAAACCGCATATAAAATATAAATGTTAATGGAATACAAAACAATACTTTATAGAAATCGACAAACTAAAAAAAAGATGAGGTGGAAATTATTTATTTATCTTTTGTATTCTGAGAGATATAAACTGCCTATAGTTATTTTGAGCATAACTACTTCACTCCAAGAGATTGTTTTCCCCGTGGCACAAAATGAATAATAATGATTTGCAAATGATTATCCTGTCAGTTTGGAGGAAAAGTTAAAGGGGTCTCCAGTGTGGAAAGGTCATTATAATTATAACTAGTTCACTTATGTTCCCTTGAGAAAATCCAAAAGATGTGCAAAGTTAGCATGGATAGATTTTCTACCAACGGCTTTATTTTCAGTTTACTGTCATGAAATAAAGGCTGTCATTTAATAATGATCACAGAAACTTAAGTTATTGCTGTGGAAATGTATTTTTTCTAAATAGGATATGAAATTCCAGGCCTACACAAATAGAAATGGTGTGGTATGTTCATGGTAATGCTTATGGTAATACAAACTTTATTAATACAAATAAAATATCATACCTTTTGGACCTTTTAGACCAATCTGACCATTGGGACCTTTGAGCCCAGGAAGTCCTCTTGCCCCAACATGTCCAGGTAGACCATTATCTCCTGGCACTCCAGGAGGTCCTGGTGGACCTGGCCGCCCAGGAAGGCCAGCAGCTCCAGATTCCGGTCTTCGTAGACTGGCTGCCAAGTTTGCTAACTGTTCTGTAACAAAAAGTATTTGAAATAACATGAAACTATATTGCCTACAATCAGCAGCTTACAAGCTATACAGACAAGTTATAGTTATATAATGTGTTACCTGAATAATATTATATTGTGAATATGTCTGAATCAGAAACATAATGGTCAACATGTAGGACTGTTAGACAGCATACATGATTACATATACAATTGTATGTAAGGAACAAGTTGCATGTTGTCCTTGAATCAATTGATTACTAAAATCATCATGAGATAAGTGGGGGGTTACTTCTTACCTGAACATGTCCATTCCTATGCTAAGATGGCTGGCAGAGATTTGTTAACCCCATTGCAGAATTGCAATACAGAAGTACACTGTGTGGTTTCATAGATTCATACACAGCAGCATGGTCACCGTTGCTACAGTAACTAAAATATCTCTGTAATCAACTACTTAACCTTATGACATACTACTGTGCGTGGTCCCAGGCATAGGGAACTTCAGCTGTCTATATTAGAGATAATACTTGTGTACTGGATTGAAAAAATAGGAAAACAAGTGGAACCCCCTGAATTTCCAACCCACTTATGCATAATTAAACTTAAGAAGATCTGTTAGTCTGGCTAATTATAATACTGTAAGTGTTAAAATACAGCATTTGTTATTAATACCGCAAGATGATTAAAAAAAACAATTGTTCCTAATAATAAGAATTCAGATTATATTTTCATTTTTCTAGTTCAGTTTGTTAAAGTTACATCTAAATAATTGCAATGAGTTACTCTTATGTTATCTTGAAATAAATGTCTCCCAATATATGTCTGAATAAAATAGCATCACTGAAATATCTATTTAACCATACATAGCATTTGAGCAAAAAGATTTTTCTGTATATTACATATTGTGTAACTACTCACACTGCTATGAATAACATAAATGCAAAGGTAAGATAAGTAAAACATACCTTGTAAAACTCTCATGCAGACTTGCTTAATGTGCTGATCTGTAGGTTCTCTACCCTAAGTAATGAAACAAACGATTGGTAAAGAGCTAATTAGTTATATAAAATGTTGCAGGCAGCATAGGTAATTTATTACTCAGTGGTAGATAACGTAGGTATATTCAAGACAGTATTTAGATACACAGAAGTAGGTAAAAGATATATATAATGAAATGTCAAGGAAAATGTAATAGAGGTTATAGAAGTATCTAGCTACAAACATTTTATGTATCACATAGAGGCAGATTACATGCACAAAGATAGTAAGAGGCAAAAGGTAAAGAAATGCACTTTAATAGTGGCACATAGGCATCAGAAGTAGTAATTATAATTACAATGGTAGCCGCACATGGGTATCAGATAAATAGTAAATACGGTAAATAGTATCAGTAAATAGATACACGTTGGTAGTGGTACAGTTAGGGTTACCACCCATCCAAGATTATTCCGACAGTCTGGAGGAGTAACATTCCTACACTATACAATGTCTGGAAATAGAGAGATTTCACGATAACATCACTTCTGCCCTCCAATTTGTCAATTTGCCTACTTCCTGTTCAGTGATCATTACAGGCTGGCTGCCAGTCTATAATAATAACTGAACTGAAAGTGTGCAGAGTGGAGGGTGGAAGTGATGTAATCATGAAATCTCTCTATTACTGGATATTGTATGTCTGTGACTGCCGTTCTAGTGCAAAATGGGCACTGGGTGTGCCTATAAAGAGATTAATTTAGTATGAGGCACAAAGGAGGACCATATAGATACAGGGGAGAAAGAAGGACCGTAGACATACTTTGTGACAAAGGAGAACCGTAACCATATAGGGAGAGGAAGGAGGACCAGAGGCATACAGTAAGAGGAAGGAGGACCAAAAGAATACAGTTACAATCACAAAAGTTTAAGGTTCAAAAAAAAATTCCAAACAGCAATAATAAAAGTATTATTTCCAAGGTTTTTCAAGGGGGAGGAGGGAGTGTTTGGGAATGTAACAATAAAAAGGTGGTAACCCTAGGTACAGTGGTATCACATGACCCATTCAATTAAGTACAAAAGGATTTTCTTCTGAAATATCAGCTATTAGTTACTATGGTAATCACCTGAGTTACAGAGAAAAATGTTTTTCAGATATCAGTAAATAAATAGAAACCAAGTGATTGTGACAGCTGGATGCCCAGAAGCAAAGTATTTTCTACCTAAAGGAAGTAGCTACATAGAAGGGTCTGGATTTAGTGGTACAGACAGGGCTCGAAGTGATGGGTATACTGTCACTTCCCCCACGGATTTAAATGAAGAGCAATAAATCCCCATTCACTTCTATTATTTCTTTAGTTTCATAGCGCCACTTCTAAATTTCCACTTGGGTACAGAGGTATCAGAATTCATAATTATATATACAATGATAATGTGAAAAGGGAAAAACAGCCACATGTTCTGAAAGGATAAACCCACAGGAAGTCTAGAGGACGTCGCCCTTCCCCTGCAGGAAGTGGGATATGCCCTTTAATGACCCTCCAGACCTGCTAAATAATGGTTAACATTAGGGAGTGTTGCATGCTGCTCCCAGGAAACTACGAAGACTGATGCTGTGTTTGTAATCTGACACTTGTTGTGTATACCTGTGAGTGCACATGTGTTATTTGCTGTGGAACACAAATTTATTGAATTGGATTATAACTGTATGCTGACACTAAAGCTACCGCAATTTGCTTGATAACTGCCCTTGCTCCAATGCTATTAGCCACTTCAAATGTAAGTAAAAAAAACAAAGCAATTATAAAGACACAAGAACACAAATAATGTCCAAATAAAGACTTACTGCAGGGCCCTGACTTCCTGGTAATCCTGGGGCACCTTGTTCACCCTGCATACCACGGGGACCAGGTCCTCCTTGAGGCCCTTCTACACCTGGTTGACCACGACTTCCTTCCGGGCCACGATTACCAGGCTCACCTGGGCTTCCAGTCTAAGTAGACAACAGTAGAAGTAGCTTTCATAGTATGCTGATAATACATGGAGTGTCAGATAAGAAAGTGCAATGTTCTGAGCCTGCAAAGCAATTGCTATTTTACAGAATCATGGTATACTCTTATTTATGGATGAATTCTTCCACTTTCCTGGGATATAATACTTTCTTTTCTTTGTCATTTATTTTTTATTGCTACTACAACATTCATCTAACCTTCCTTTCATCTATAACTGTAGATAACTTGTAATGTTCATATTACGGATATGCATTTACCCACTGAGTAGTAATCTTTATAACAGCTTCAGCAAGTGAGTAATATAGAGTTTAATCATTTGTGTAGAGATTTCACTAAAAGAAAGAAAATATAAAAAATATACTCTGGTGCTCATGTTGTAAGCTGCAAGAAAACTAAATTGGAAAATAAATTTGCACGAAAAAGAATATTTATTTACTTATCAAGATACACCCAGCTGTGCATCAGTAGTATCAGAGGTCAGAGCTTAGCATTGCCTGGCTCCATAATACATTTTATTTAGGGACCAACAATGCCCATGCATCCTTCTGGTCTGACTGAAGAAAGGCGTTCTTCTTTACCGGTCAGAGAGAGGGCACCTACTTCTAGGACACACAAACCTTGCATCTAGTTATGCCATGGCTCATGTGGGTCACCGCTGAGAAGGGTCCTTTTATGCAGAGAAGCAATTGATCCACCAAAGAAAGAAGATGCAGCGTGAATGGTGAGTATTAAAGTTACCCAATCCCTTACCCTAATCCTTATCCAAACATCCCCTTCCATTACCCTTACCCTCCCCTACCATTACCCTAACCCTCCCCTTACAATAGCCTAACTCTAAACCAATCTTCACTGCAGCCTGACCCTAAGGGCCTAATTCAATTGAGCGCATATTTTTTTTTTTTAAATACGCACGTATAAAATACGCACCGTTCGCACAAAAAAATAAGTGCGATTCAAGTAGAAATGTCCCCCCGCCTCCAGCGCGCATTAATTGAACCATGATTGAGCTCATGTTTGAGCTTCCCTCCCGTTATAAAATACGCACGTGTATTTCTGTATCTTTACCCATGCAATAACAAATGTCAGCACAATCACTTCCCATAAGCAGCCCTGCCGTCATATGTCTGTAATAATCTCTTTAGGACCTTCTGCACTTGAATGTCAATAATTAGACTGCAGCAACTCAGTAATTACGTATTATTGAGAATAATAGAAAATAACTTTTTCTGATTGTTTTTTTTTTTAAACTTCTGCGTCATTTCACTTTTCAATGTTCTCTCCTACTTTTTAGTTATTTTTTAACCTACAGCTATTTAACAAGAATGTGGCATTATGTAACCATAAAAATCCTACCACCAACATTTTCTGTATTCCATCTATTCCATCTGCTGTATACTTCAATTTATTTGAGTTGCAGACTACATAGATTTATGTGGAGTATCACATTTCTGTTGCCACTATGCTGGAAGGTGATCAACAGGAGCATAGAGGAGCTGTACACTTCAAAGCTTTCATAAATTTCACCCTCACGTGTCATCATACGCACCTTGATGAGGTGCGCAAAAAATGATGTAAAATAACGTGCAAATTTTAACGCGTGTAACTCAATTAATTGCAAATATCCGCAATGCATTTAAATAGGGACAAAAAATACGTGCGATAAACCAAAAAATATGCGGAAAAAAACAGAATTGAATGGGGACCAAAAAATTTGTGCGCAAAAAAATATGCAAATTATCAAAATACGCGGAAAAACGTGGAAAAAATACACTTCACGTTCAATTGAATCAGGCCCTAAGACTCCCTTCTCTGCAGCCTGACCCTAAGTCACCTCTCTGCAGCCTAACCCTAAGACTCCCTTCCCTGCAGCCTATCCCTAAGACTCCCCATAGACTTCTAACCATTAAAACTACCCATAGACTCCCCTGTAACACTCACCTGTCTGGAGGGTCTGTGGTGGTTTGACGGGTCTGCAGCTGTGGTTTCAGAATGAATGAATGGGTAAGTATGCTGATCAACATAATTACCCATTCATTAATAAAATCTCCTAATAAGTGCTATTTTTTTGGAAATAGAGACAAAGAAAATTAGCTTTCGGCTGTCTCTATTTCGTAAACAGCATTTTCAAAGCGGTACCTGCATCCCTGCCATGGCATACACAACATTTCCAAAAATCAGAAAGAGCTATCTAGCTAATGATGTAATCCTCATCACCTTTATTGAGTCCCCAGGAATCCCGGTAATCCCCAAATATATAATTCTAACATGTACTATATGCGCCTATGTCGCTAGGAAACTTGAGAAGTTGAGAACTAAAATAACACGTAATAGGACATGTGCGCCTAAAATGACATGAGCCCCAGTATGCACATAAAAGAGTTATGCATAAATAGAATATATTTTATATCTAATGCTTTGATATAGTACTTCTATATTTATGAAGGGTATTCATGAAAGCACATCTAGGTGATTTAAGTCACTGATTAGAATATTGTGTAAATTGATTGATACAAACAGATAGGTAGCCCAAAATACTGTATGTCACAAATAATAATTATGACTCCAGAATTCTCTATTGTATCTATTGTTAACTTTTAGAAGTGACACACACACACACACACACACCAATACACACAACAATATGTAAAAGTAAGCTTAAAATAATGTTTACTTACAGATCCCTTTGGACCCGGGCCTCCTACATCACCCTAGATAAAAGACACCATGGTCAAATAACACAAAGAAGTAACAGTTGTATATAACATTGTTACAAAGACCATAGATTGGGAAAACAGATATTACATATAATAAGGTAAATCCTACTTTACTATATTCTTATTATTCCATTCTATTTCTATTTATTTATTATATATACCGGTAATTATCCTTCCAATTATCCTTCCTAAATTATTCTTTATTGCAGACTTCAGAAAACCTACATGTATATTAACACCAGGAGCCGGATTTACTAAGAGGGATTTGTAAAAGGCAAATCATCTTAAAATCGAAAAAAAGAGCTGGGCATGAGTGTCAATTTTGTTAAAATTTAAACCCACTTAAAAACGAAAAAATAAACAAAAGTTTACAAGCAACTTTCTATTATTTATATACATGCCGAATCATGCTGCAGCATGCCATCAAGCATTAGCACATATAGTATTAGAAGGTACATCATGCCCACTTGTGACAGGGCATGTTGTGCCTTTTAGTACCATAAGCGGCAGCATGCCAAGTGCTAAAAATAGTTAATAATCATTCCCCCTTTAAATATGTGATCCATTATAATATGCCTCCTAATTATGTGATCTTTTATGATACGCACTCTGAATATGATGTCCGTCCTAATGCGCCCTATATAAAATATAATGTTGCCAAATTGCCGAATAATCACAGCGATGGCTGCTTAGTAAATCCGGCCCCAGGTGCTAATGGTTTAGCCCTCACTATCTGTTTGCTGTCAATTTTCTTAACATAGCACCTAGACTAAGAGACCAGATGTGGCCTTGTAAGCCGGTTTAAATTGGATAACATGAAACTGCACTTTTAAGTATCTACATCTATAGGAATAGATGTTACCTCTAAATACATAGAAAATAAATAAACAAGTTTATAATGTGTGTACAAGCAAAACTCATTTAAGAAATTTAAGTCTAAGAAACTATGGGCCGGATCCTGAAGAACATACGTGTTGTACGAAATTCCCGTTTTGAAGGTTGTGCGCATACAGCCATTGAGTACGTCGGCTGTTACAAAAGGGAGCTTACCCCCTTTACACATGTCGTATCTCTGCCGTAAGGCAGAGAAAGACATGCAAATTAGGGGACGGGGTGGGGGAAGCCCCGTTATCATCATCTATGCAACCTTAAGGCCGCATAGCTGATCGTAAAAGTTAAGGTAGGAATCTGGACACATAAGTGTCCACATTTACTACCGCCAGCGGGGAATGCACAGGGTGTGCACTACCCACTACGATGCCAGCCGTACTGACCTCAGAATCCGGCGCTATGTGCTCATTCTGAACTAGAATGTGAGTCACATGCATAACACAGGATAAGAGCCACAACTAATAATGATAGGATATTTACGTATGCTAAGTACATACAGTAAGTCTCCTATCAGTCTGTACTGCACATGAGCTGTACAAAGGAATTCTTCATCAGATGCAACGGTATGAGATGCACATTGTGGGTGGGCTATGGAATGGTAATCGCACAGTAACAGAGTTACAAAGCCCTTACGTACAATCCATTGTTGCGTACTTGAGCCTTCTGCACGTGGAGACTTAGATTAGGGTCCTGCATGAGAAAGGCCCAAACGTGTGAGGTAGGTGTAGGCGATGTGTACACCCATCACACATACGGAACTTTGAATCTCAAATACCATACGTTAGCCTTTGGAGGAAAACGTACAGAATTTAAGGGCGGTTCTGGTTCCGGCCCTTAGTTACACTATTTGGAACTGATCCAGAGTATTAATACACCGGGTTCGCAGACCTGCTGTTTGAAATGCATGCGACCTATCCAGAGTTCCAACATTAGCGACTCTAGATAGGCCATACTAGAAAGGGCCACTAATAAGAAACAAGTAAACTGATTTGGCAGATGGCTGTGTGGTGTATTGCAGCAGCCTATAGAAGTTTGCATGTATCAAAAGTATTTCTTACTTTGTTGCTTTAGATAAAAATGATAAGTTAATGCTTACATCTGCCCTGAGCTGGTGCAAAATTTTAGGAGGAAGCGCAGGGAATCCGGTCTGACACTACTTTCATCACAGCACTAAACCGCCCAATTTCTCAGGTATGTATAGTGGAAAACCCTGTGTGCAGAGTACACACAAGCGAACACAGGAGGATCAGATATTTGCGTCAGCCTTCTTGTACTCGCCGCTATTCTGCACAGGCGCAGTGCAAATACGTGCTGCACTTACACTTAAAAATTAGGCAACAGCACAGCTCTGAATAATCTCCTTTGTGTACACTGATGTTTAATACACAAGCTATTTACATTCTGCCTCTTTACACATCTTTACACACAAACCCTTGTTTGGCTAGAGGAAATCAATTTTTTGTTAACTGATTAATCTCCATAAAATTATAAATGATGGCCTTTAATAAATGTCCCCAAATCCATACTGCATGCTTAGAGAATGAAATTACAAATTACACATTACAAAAGCACAGATCTCTTACTTGTTCACCCTTATCTCCTCCAAATCCTTCTTCTCCAGCACTACCCTGAAAATAGCAGAAAAACATTAAAACACACAAATATAATTTACTATATTGCTTCATTAAAGTTAAATTCATTTATAGAACACAACACTTACCTGCTCCCCTTTAGGTCCAGTCTCACCAACTCCACCCTAAAACACACATCACAAAATAAACACTGAGCATTGCTTTAATACAATAATTAAGATACACTACTTAGATACAAAAATATTGAACTATTATTGTAAAATATATCATATATAAAATGTTTCTTATAAGTACAAACAATAACTAGCATGTGAGCAGTTAAATATAAATCAGGAAAAATATTGACGGCTAATAGGCTCCATTTCATTATAGTAAATATTTAGCTTAAAACATTCTTTTTTAGTTCCAATGTGTTTTATGTGCAGCAAATTGATTTCTGTCTGCAAACACAAACAAGAAGAACGGAGGAGGAGATGGGGAATAACAGAAGAATTAGTTGGATGAACTGATTAAATCCCAGGAGAAAAACTTCTATGAGAATATTTCAAGCATCCTACAATTATCAGGAGCGGTTCTAAGCATGTGTTCACTAATCAGGGCAGTTAGAAACTGTCGCTGCTGGATTTCATCTACAACAGTCTAAACTCTCAAATCAAACAAACATAATTTTATTACAAGTCCCACAGTCCCTCACAGCTGAAGAGATGACACTTAATGATGGTTTGAAATGGTAATAGAAAGTTAAACAAAGACAAATAAATAGGGGGGAAAGGACTATCAAATTATTATAATGAGCATGTGATCTTCCATTAACTATCAATTATTTGTGATGGTACAAAGAGAACATTTTGTCATTAGAGAACAAACAAACAAACAAACAAAACCTCAAAACACATAGTGAGCCCCATGTTAGTTGAAATTTCCACATGTCGAGAATACACAGATTACAGAAACACAGAACAGTGTAAGGAGCAAATAACTGCTACTTCTTGCTAAACAGTGAAAGCTTTAATGAGGAAAACTTTTATTTGATGTGGGGGGGGGGGATTGATGGAATTGATGGAATTGCTAAAGTTTTCTAATGAAACAGTATCACTAAACAAGAGCAAACCATCCAGCATGTGCATTGTGTTTCTTCTTCATTATCTATTTGAATAGTTAATGGATAGCTGCAGTGTAATAAACTGAATTGTTCATTTTTTCTGGTTTTATTTCACCTAACCTTTCTTTTAATTCTTGCTACTCCATTTATATGTTTTTTGTTCAAAACTTTTGTTAAAGTGTGCTGTATACTGTACCTAAAGTACAAGTGGCGTTTAAAGAGTAATACGTGGTTTCCATGTAAACTGCAGCAAAACACTGCCCACATTCTGCAATTGTCTGAAGAATTTTGCACATGTTAAACTGCGTACACAATGGAGGGTTATCTGAAATTATCGTGCAGATAGCTCTGACATATTACCGGTGTGCATTATATAAAGCTGGCCATACACAGCGCATCGGCGTAGGTCTGGATCAGGCCCATTGACAGTATGGAAAGTGAGATAGTATGGATAGTAAGACTGACAGTATGGAAGTAAGATAGTATGGAAAGTTAGATTGACAGTATGGAAAATGAGATAGTTTGGATAGTGAGACTGACAGTATGGAAGTAAGAGAGTATGGGTAGTGAGACTGACTTTATGGAAAGTGAGATAGTATGGGCAGTGAGACTAATAGTATGAATATGATTTAGTATGGACAGTGTGAGTGATAGTATTTACAGTGTGATAGATTGTATGTGCTGTGTGATGGATTGTATGAGCAGTGTGATAGATTGTATGGGCTGTGTGATGGATTGTATGGGCTGTGTGATGGATTGTATGAGCAGTGTGATAGATTGTATGGGCTGTGCGATGGATTGTATGGGCATAGATGGGTGTAATAGATTGTATGAGCAGTGTGATGGATTGTATGAGCAGTGTGATAGATTGTATGGGCTGTGCGATGGATTGTATGGGCAGTGTGATAGATTGTATGGGCATAGATGGGTGTAATAGATTGTATGAGCAGTGTGATGGATTTTATGGACAGTGTGATAGATTGTTCCAAAGCAGCCATTTTAGAGGCCTTAAGGGGTGTCTCCTGAGGTAAGTTTGGCTCTCAATTTAAAAACATATATATATGTCCCAACATTGGGGCTCTCATTGTTAGAGTTAGGACCACCATATGCAGAAAGGCCTTGATGGTAGCTGGTGGCTTATCATATACTTGCGCAAATTATTTTGCAGATAGACGGTATAGTCTGTTACTGGTTTATGGCAGTGTTGCTGAGGCATTTTCTTTCTTTTGTTTCTGTGGCTAGCAGATTAACCCCTGCCTTTAATGCACCTGTTTGCATTTACCTATAAATTGATTGAGCAACTTCCATTTTGTGTTACAAAGTAATGTGTCAAAAGACAAATTTTCTAAGCGGCGAACCACACCCCTTGGAGAAAGTAACTTACTGGACAAAGAGATTGTCAGGCCTTTGGTTTTATGCAATCTCAGAGATAACACCATGGTAATGGCAAGATACTTAGGATGATTATGAAACACCTAATGCGGTTCATCCACCTATACACTGGATCAACAATGAAATTTTGTTAACCCTACAGTGCTCCAGTGGTTTACTGAAAACCACCCTTTAAGGAAGAGGCAATTTCTTATGCGCCAATGATGCAGGTTTGCCTCACAGGCTAAAATTTGCCAGTCAACACCTGCTATCAGTTGTGAGTAATTCTGTTAGAAATATTGTATTGTTAGAAATGCTGCCAGTGTGTACTCAGAAGTGGAGTCTAAACAGCTCCCAGTTCTTAAACAATTTGAATGTACCTCAACAGAGAATACATTTTTTTATCATCTTTACTTCTCTTAGTCATAGTGCAATTCAAGATTTCTGTGCGTAATCACTAATATATTGCTGAACCCTTATTTTTATAATATTTATTATCATTTTAAACTTACCTCTTTATTATTTGCTGTTAGTGTATTTACATATTTAAATATTGCTGTTCTAAATGTGTTAGGTGTTTCTTAACTAAACTCTTTGAACACTGAGCCACTTCTGGTTAAACTTTTAGCATGGCTGGATTTTTATGTAAACATATTCATCTGTACACATCAGAACAAATCTCTGTGGGAGATTTTGCTAGCACTGTAGGTTTATAGTAAGTAAAAATGGTTTTGACATATTAAATACAAAGAACAGCATTATGAAGCATGCAATGAGTAGGTGTTCGTATTTCTATCCCAGTGATGTTTTAATTCTACTATCATGAAAATGGAGAATCAACTGCTGGAGATGGAGATACTTACAATTACTTAGTGAGTGATTTATAATGTAAAGAATATCTGTGGTGAGCAGTTTCCATCTGGTACATAAAACAATATGCTGCACAATTCTGGACAATGTATCTCAATGTATCTATTGTTTATTTCATATGGTCCCATTTTTTAAATCCTACACTAAACTGGAGATGTGATCTTACTTTCCAAAACACTGCATTGTGGGTGTTTTTATTTTGGGTGTTTAAATTGTGGGGCCCGGGACTGAC
>WWET01000670.1:346412-359502 GCA_011038615.1 Limnodynastes dumerilii | reverse complement strand
CACCAAAAAAAAAAAAAAAAAAAAAAAAAAAAAAAAAAAAAAAAAAAAAAAAAAAATATATATATATATATATATATATATATATATAAAGATAAACTGTCCAATTAGATGATTTCTGACAATGGATATGGAAACCTGCAAACCGTGGAAACACTTAGAAAATGGTCTTCCGATTATAGTAGTGTATGGATTCCATGGATGCTACATTGCTTTAGTATATGTTCAGCTGAAGATCATCTTTAATCTTACTTATTTAAAGAAGCTGGCATTAAAATGATTTGTTGGTGTACTATCTTTACAGTAATATAAGGTAATATCTAACTGGATCGTATGGCCAGTAATGATGTCAACATGTTTTTATAGCTCAAATACACTAAATGCATTTTACATGTAATCTTGTTTAGTGGTTCTATGTAGAGACATCACTCCATAATAATTAGATTAGTTTGTCCACCTACCGGAGGTCCCATGGGTCCTAGTGGGCCAACTTCTCCTTGAGGTCCTTGATCACCCTGTTTTTTATCATAACAGAAAAATGAGTAATAAATATACATAAACAGTAAATATAAGTGTAATTGGCAGACTTTGGGCCGTATTCAGAGATCCGTCAGCGAAAGATTCGCAATTATACGCATGGACGTTGCAAGGCAAGACCCATGACACTACCCTTATATGGACGGGTTATCCCTGACTTACGAGTGCCTCGACCACCCTTATCTTTAAGTGTGCATTTCCGTGCGTATAATACTTCCGTACGTGCTTATCTAACTAACCACTCCCTCACCGTGCCCTCAATGGTCATTTAAATGCCTCCCCCCACCCACTTTCATGTATCTGTCTCCAGACGGATTACAACCACACCCCTCCGTACGGATTTTCTCACGTGCGATTCACAAGTGTGTGCCTAATAGACTTCCATGTGTAAAATCAACGTAGATTGCTTAAATTTAGTTATTACGCATGCGCAGTTCATCCGATCCTAAAAATACGCATGGAAATTCCCGCAAAAACGGTTCTCTGAATACGGCCCTTTGTGTTTAAAGCATAAGCATACACCAGGTACTAGTGCAGCTGTAAAACAGAATCCATTCAATCCATAATTTGATGTGATCATAAAAAAAACCATTGCAGAGAAAAAAATAAATCTTACAGGTTTACCAGAGTTTCCCATTAGGCCAGGCACGCCAGGAGCGCCGGAATTGCCCTGGAATAAACGGAAAAAGAGTAAGAATTTTAAAATAAGGATTAAACAACATTTTTATAAAACTTCCATACAATAAGTCTATCTTTACGTTGAAAGTGTATTTTGTGAAATAATGTTTTCTAACTCTGGATGATCCAGAGTTTGAAAGTACACACAAAAAGAATAGGAAGTGTACACCTCAGCAAGAGCATGCTGAATTGCAGGGGGAGGAAAAACATACTGATTTTGCATGCAGGGGAAATACTCTGTGCTTACTTATTTTAAACTGTAATTTATATTTAGGCTAAGAAGCATCACCTTTCAACTTTATTTATTTTTATTTATTTTATTTATAAATTTGCCTCCCCTGAAAATTTAACTTGGATTGCTCAGGCATACATTTGCATGTTTTGTTCTTATTCTCAGACTATGGCTTTTATTATTATTATAATATTATTAATAACATTTATTTATAACGCACCACAAGATATCCACAGTGCCGTACAAAGGCAATAGTTACATATCCAACACAATTAACCGAAAATGTATAAGTTCAAATAAATAAGGAATCAAATACAAGTACAATGAAAAAATAACATACAGTACAAAAATAGCAGAGCAATATGTATGGACAATAAAGATGCTTGCTATGTGTGTAGAAGCAGGTGAATAAGGGGAGAGATAGACAGCAGAGAGAAAAGGTGGGAATTATTGAGGATGAGGTAGAGAGGTGATGACAGGGGAGGAGGGTCCTGCTCATAAGAGCTACCATGCTAAGTGGGAGGGGGTGAACAAACAGCAGACACAGGGATGGAGATGGGGAGGGCAGGTAAGCTTAGGTGGAGGAAGGGTAGGCTAGCCTGATGGAGGAAGGGTAGGCTAGCCTGAAGAAGTGGGTTTTGAGGGAGCGTTTGAAGGTTTGGAGTGTTTGGAGGGCTTAGTCCCTATAAGTGCAATATTTTTCAAGAGCCTTCACAAATGAACATACTGTAGATTAAAAAAAAAATAGTTACCTTTTCTCCAGATGTTCCTTTTGCACCTGGATTTCCTGGCAAGCCCTAAAATATGTAAAACATATGTATTCAATGATTACACCAAGAAAATGTCACTATGAACCTTTTTTTTTTTTTTTAAATAGATGACAGCCCTAAAGGTAATTTTTAAGACACCACAACAGAAGCTGTTGCTCTTGCTATAAATAAAACACAATGGGGTAGATCCAGAACTACGTCCGTCTAAAAGACCTCATATACGCAATCTACGTATCGAAACGATACGCAGATTACGTACAATAGCTACTACGCATGCGCAGTAGCTATTGTTCATTGAATTATGTCCGTCTATGGAAGACGGACATAGTTCTGGATCCAGCCCAATGTTTTACTATACGAGCACAAAAACTATAACATCTTCAAATAGAGTGTGTGTGCGTGTGTGTTTGTCACAATCAAAGCCGTTTGGTATCTATAGTATCTATACTATCTTCAGTTCTATCAAACTCCAGAAACTTTCACATATAAATTTGGGACTTTCTTACATGAAATAATATGCAGATTAGGTTTAGTGATCCTTTAACTTGAAAGATTTATATGTGACAGGGAGGATTTTAACCTGGAGATAATTGGAAAGCAGCGAATAGATTTGTATCGTGGGCTGACATGCAGGTTGTGCTGGCTTAGATAAATGAGTCTTGAAGCAATGTTTTGTAAAGACTCAAGTGGGAACATATGTTTTATTAGGATGCCAAATAGGAACATTTTGCATCATTTGAAGTATGACATGATAAGTGGTTTTAATTAGAATCTTAGCACAGATTCAGAATATGTTTTACAAACACAGGTAGCAGGGAGTATAAATGAATGAGATAGTGAAAGACATCTGACTATAATTTTCATTGTCAGATATATATATACCAGTAAATATGAAATTGGAAACCTTTGCTAATAATTTGCACTTTGCTACTACCCTGGGACCTAATTCTATGTGTCTGTAGCTATGCAAGACTTGATTTGGTGTGCAGGGCTCTAGTTTGGTTACAAACAGTATCTGTGAATTCCTTGTAGGATTTTACATCATTCAAACAATATGAATCAAACAGATGTTTCCTTCTGAAAATAGAACATAAGAAATATAAGGTGGGTGTTATTACTGCTACATTCTGTATCATGACAAAGTTTAAAGTTTTTTGTGTATCTTCAGATTTATTGACACATACCTTATGGTACCATTTTAATGATTTCTTTCATTTGTTTTTTCTTCTATTTAAAACTAATAAGTCAATGTGCAAGTTAGCCATGTGAAAACTTTTCTGCCTCACCCAAAATATATATACATTTATTTTGTAAGTTTGACATAAAAATTTCTTATTTATTTCTTTATCTAAATGTATAAGACTTGTCTAATAAATAATAAATATGTCATACAAACATATATATTTATAAATCTACAAAATGACAATAATATGGCTGTGTTTTATTTCTGTTAATGTCCACACCAATCAATAGTGTTGAATGTATCTGTCAGCAGACATCAAACTGCACTATAGGTGGATCATAACTTCTATTTTTTCCCAAAAATCTAAAGGTTAGACCATAGCTGGATCTCTCCTGTCCAAATGCCACAGAATAATAAATCTGAGGCATGATGTCACTGGGTTTAGTGGAACTTGTTTCTTGTTTAAATCTGCCCAGGAAGTCCAGAACATAAATTCTGAACTATTTACAAATAGTGGAAAAGGGTTTATTATAATAAAGCAACAAGGCAAAAAGCTGGAGTTGGAGCTTTGCTACTGATGTTGACATTTAGGTGCTATTTGTATGAAAAAGGAGGTATAGTATAGTAGTATAGTATAAGGAAGTATAGTCTTTTTCTAATAAATGTGCATTGATGACACTGATGACACTGATTTAAAGAAAATAGTTTTGCTAAAAAGAAAAAGTATCACTATAACAGCTAATAACAGCTGCAATATAAAATAAGGCATACTGCACCTATTATTGGAATACTAAAATATGTATTGTTATTTGTATCACTGTTATTTTATAAAAATGATGATAATAATAATAATCAGAATAATCTCCAACTATCAAATCCACTAGTTAGCTAATATTGCGTTTGTTTATTAATGTTCTTAAAAGGTAACAGAATTCTTATTCCTGTGTGTTTGTACTTACAAGCAAAATGTCCATAGCACTATTAAAAATATTTTATTCAAAATTTTCCTTTTAATATTTTATAAAAAAGGTTTTAGAACTATTAACATTCAGTCAAACAGTGTACAAGACTAAGGATTTGCTTTGTTTGTGCTTCTGGCATAGCTGAGCAATTAAAACATATACAAAATTCAGTAAAAAACATTTTATCAAAAGAAAATGACCTACTTCTGAAGCATCAGCTCTTTCATTTTTAGCTATCTGAACATAATGAGCTGGATCCAGAC
Source organism: Limnodynastes dumerilii (assembly GCA_011038615.1). Lineage (NCBI taxonomy): Eukaryota > Metazoa > Chordata > Amphibia > Anura > Limnodynastidae > Limnodynastes > Limnodynastes dumerilii. Next base: position 354,880 of record WWET01000670.1, on the reverse strand, counting down.
TTAAGTAAGTGCATGAAATCAGTTACTCCTGGGCTAAACCATGTTGATTTCAGGAAGAGTCAAGTTGATTGTATTTTCTGCATGCAGGGATATATCTTTGAATTGCTTACTCCACACAGCTACTGACTAGCTTTATTATTACACTGTTATTTAGACTTGGGATAGGAAACATCACCTCTCAACTCTAATACTGTTTGCAACAGATGAAATATGACTCCCCTGCAATCAACATGGTTTAGCCCAGAGTAACTAATTTCAAGCACTTTCTTAAGTTTGGATCCAGCCCAATGAGATTTGTAAGACACATATGTAAAAGCGGCTGACAACATGGGAGGGATGGTTGGTTATGTAAAAAAAGACATAGAACTGATGCCAATCTTTGCCTGTTATATAAATGGCTCTATGCAGGTCACCAGGAGAATTCAGTCTTAATACCAGGGTTGCCGATTCTCCCGGAACGTCCGGGAGACTCCCGGAATTCGGGGAGACCTCCCGGACTCCTGGGACTGCACCCTATTCTCCCTGAGTCTCTGCTCAGATTCTCACAGCGTTACCAGGAAGTGAGGCGCTGTCCATCCAATCAGCAGTGAGTATTTCTGGACAGCGCTGCACTTGCTGGTAACGCTGTGAGAGTCAGAACAGAGACTCCCGGCTCTTACCTTCTCCCCGTCTCTGTTCAGACTCTCACAGCGTTACCAGCAAGGGGCTGGACACATGATGGATACAGGGGGCTGGACACACCATAGGTAATACTGGACCTTGGTGGATACTGGGAGGCTGGGCACATGATGGATACTGGGGGCTGGTCACACCATGGGTAATAGTGGGGGGCTGGACACATGTTGGGGGATACAGGGGGGCTGAACACACATGCTGGTGGATACAGGGGAGCTGGGACATGAGAATGGACAGAGGGCTGATATTTCACATGAGAATGGACAGAGGGCTGATATTTCACATGAGAATGGACAGAGGGCTGATATTTCACATGAGAATGGACAGAGGGCTGATATTTCACATGAGAATGGACAGAGGGCTGATATTTCACATGAGAATGGACAGAGGGCTGATATTTCACATGAGAATGGACAGAGGGCTGATATTTCACATGAGAATGGACAGAGGGCTGATATTTCACATGAGAATGGACAGAGGGCTGATATTTCACATGAGAATGGACAGAGGGCTGATATTTCACATGAGAATGGACAGAGGGCTGATATTTCACATGAGAATGGACAGAGGGCTGATATTTCACATGAGAATGGACAGAGGGCTGATATTTCACATGAGAATGGACAGAGGGCTGATATTTCACATGAGAATGGACAGAGGGCTGATATTTCACATGAGAATGGACAGAGGGCTGATATTTCACATGAGAATGGACAGAGGGCTGATATTTCACATGAGAATGGACAGAGGGCTGATATTTCACATGAGAATGGACAGAGGGCTGATATTTCACATGAGAATGGACAGAGGGCTGATATTTCACATGAGAATGGACAGAGGGCTGATATTTCACATGAGAATGGACAGAGGGCTGATATTTCACATGAGAATGGACAGAGGGCTGATATTTCACATGAGAATGGACAGAGGGCTGATATTTCACATGAGAATGGACAGAGGGCTGATATTTCACATGAGAATGGACAGAGGGCTGATATTTCACATGAGAATGGACAGAGGGCTGATATTTCACATGAGAATGGACAGAGGGCTGATATTTCACATGAGAATGGACAGAGGGCTGATATTTCACATGAGAATGGACAGAGGGCTGATATTTCACATGAGAATGGACAGAGGGCTGATATTTCACATGAGAATGGACAGAGGGCTGATATTTCACATGAGAATGGACAGAGGGCTGATATTTCACATGAGAATGGACAGAGGGCTGATATTTCACATGAGAATGGACAGAGGGCTGATATTTCACATGAGAATGGACAGAGGGCTGATATTTCACATGAGAATGGACAGAGGGCTGATATTTCACATGAGAATGGACAGAGGGCTGATATTTCACATGAGAATGGACAGAGGGCTGATATTTCACATGAGAATGGACAGAGGGCTGATATTTCACATGAGAATGGACAGAGGGCTGATATTTCACATGAGAATGGACAGAGGGCTGATATTTCACATGAGAATGGACAGAGGGCTGATATTTCACATGAGAATGGACAGAGGGCTGATATTTCACATGAGAATGGACAGAGGGCTGATATTTCACATGAGAATGGACAGAGGGCTGATATTTCACATGAGAATGGACAGAGGGCTGATATTTCACATGAGAATGGACAGAGGGCTGATATTTCACATGAGAATGGACAGAGGGCTGATATTTCACATGAGAATGGACAGAGGGCTGATATTTCACATGAGAATGGACAGAGGGCTGATATTTCACATGAGAATGGACAGAGGGCTGATATTTCACATGAGAATGGACAGAGGGCTGATATTTCACATGAGAATGGACAGAGGGCTGATATTTCACATGAGAATGGACAGAGGGCTGATATTTCACATGAGAATGGACAGAGGGCTGATATTTCACATGAGAATGGACAGAGGGCTGATATTTCACATGAGAATGGACAGAGGGCTGATATTTCACATGAGAATGGACAGAGGGCTGATATTTCACATGAGAATGGACAGAGGGCTGATATTTCACATGAGAATGGACAGAGGGCTGATATTTCACATGAGAATGGACAGAGGGCTGATATTTCACATGAGAATGGACAGAGGGCTGATATTTCACATGAGAATGGACAGAGGGCTGATATTTCACATGAGAATGGACAGAGGGCTGATATTTCACATGAGAATGGACAGAGGGCTGATATTTCACATGAGAATGGACAGAGGGCTGATATTTCACATGAGAATGGACAGAGGGCTGATATTTCACATGAGAATGGACAGAGGGCTGATATTTCACATGAGAATGGACAGAGGGCTGATATTTCACATGAGAATGGACAGAGGGCTGATATTTCACATGAGAATGGACAGAAGGCTGAGATTTCACATGAGAATGGACAGAGGGCTGATATTTCACATGAGAATGGACAGAGGGCTGATATTTCACATGAGAATGGACAGAGGGCTGATATTTCACATGAGAATGGACAGAGGGCTGATATTTCACATGAGAATGGACAAGAGGTTTTAAGTAAAAAATTCCAGTTATGAGAAAAAATAAAGTACGCCCCTAGACCAGCCTAATAAATGAATTTATCCAATCAAGAACAATCAATGTATATTTTAATGTATAAGAATTTTGATACGCATGTTAACCATTTGATGCACTATAAATAAAGCCGTATATCGGCCTCTCTTCGGTCTAGAATTGGCTGATGAGTTAATACATAACTTCTGTGTATTGTCTCTCAGGACTCTAGCTGATACTGAAAATACCTGACTGATAATCAAAGGTAGTTGAGTGGTTGAGTACAGAGGTCTCTGTACCCCGACGATAGATAGATAGAGAGAGAGAGAGAGAGAGAGAGAGAGAGAGAGAGAGAGAGAGAGAGAGAGAGAGAGAGATAGATAGATAGATAGATTAAAGTTTAATGGACTATTTGGTGATTTTTTTGGTCACAATTTAAGTGTTTATGTAATTACAATTATATGTGTGTAAAGCATATTATAAATAATTAAGATCCCATTATCATGAATAAAAGCAACAAAAAAAACCTCAATATGCTCAATCATTTTAACGACTTTACGTGTCATATTGGTTCTAGGCCTGTAAGATCATTGTCTCAAAGTGTTTTACACCTCTTTTAAGTAATTATCATCAGCACGTAATGCCAGAATAGGTTTTGATGATATAATAATGGAAAGTATCAATCAAGTTCTATTCAGAGACTTGTGACACTTCTAAGATGTCATTAACCTTGCCAGCTTTATAATTCTGCATCTAACATTTGACACTTTATAACACTAATTTCATATGGCATGAGCATTATAGAATGCAGTATTCAATAATTCATGTTTCATGACATTAATGTCATGTACTTGATATATGGCAGCTGTGATATCACTGAGTTAGATCAGGTGCTGAGAGGATAAGTGCCATTCCAATGAATTCCTTCTATAGCAATGTAACTATGTTAATTACATTTATATCATTTTTTAAATCATTGTAATGTTTACAATAATATACTTAAACAAACTGTGCACAAAATCAAATACTTAAAGAGCGTCCCACAGTTTTAAAACTCAAGCATGAATGCAGACAAATAAAGCATGAGTTCATTCATTTAAACCACATCATACAGTGTTTGCTTTTCCTTGACACCTAGGCAGTCTTCTATGGATCATGTTCATAGAGATTAATACTCGGGTGATCGTTTATTGCTCTTCAGTTTACCTTTCCTCCTGGCATTCCAGGAATTCCGTCGCGACCATCAACGCCAGGTAACCCCTACAGAAAAACATATTATTACACTCTATGTAAATAGATTTATGACACCATAATACATACAATGCTTGTTTTATATAAGTGATAGTGACGGAAAAGAGTGAGGTGTCAATTTTTATCTTAACAAACTATTTGTGATCCATATTTCAACATTAGCTTTATTATATGTTTCATGCTATAAAACTGAATTATTAATTTCATGCATGACAATAACCTTCTTGCTATTGTATTTTTTTATGCTCAATTGTTTGAGAGGTGACCTTTCCAAACTACAACTTGATGTAATATAAAGATGTATGCTATTTATATGTACAGTGTGTAGCAGACACAGAGAGTAAGGATTATTCCGTTCCCATTAACAACATTTGGCATCCCAAAAAGAAAGCCAAAGAAACAACATTAAAGCTGCAGTGATATGAACCCTGTGAAATTTCCATAAAAAAAACGTATAATAATGATAATAGTTACGAAGGATCGCATAAGAACATACTGATTCTCCTTTTGACCCTGGCATTCCAGTGATACCCCTTGGTCCTGAAGGCCCCTGCATGGAAATAAAGAACATTATTGAGTTTATTGTTCAATTTAAAGAACTGGCTTGGCTTTTCTGAGTAAAGACAAATAGTTTTAGACAATTTAGAATCACTGTCACAGTGTCAGTGATCTGATAGCACAAAATTATGTCAAATTAAGTCACTTTTACAATGTAAAGTAGGTCCAAAGATTACCAATAAATACAAATAAAACTGGTACTATCGTCTACTTACTCGGTCTCCTTTTGGCCCAGATTCTCCTATTGAACCTCGCTGACCTTGGTCACCCTAATAAAATATATATATATAACAATAGAGATTAGTCCTATACAGAAAATATAATTTTTTATTGATTATTGTCATATTGTTTGGTGTGTTGACTGTGACTGTACATTTGTGTACAGGAATTTACTTTAAACAATAAGAATTAGCACAAAATGTGAGTTTAGCTACAGTGAAGCTAGAAATCCAATATTTATCACAGTATAACTGCTGTGGAAAGGAATCACTGTTAGCAACAAACGCTTCACTGTGCTCTTTTTTTGATTAGCATAGATCTTCATAAGGGGAAAGGGTCATTCTAATTAATCAACTAACTTTAAATGATTTCAAGTCCTACAAACTTAGTCAAATTTGACTGACTCTTATGACTGCAGAGGACTTACAAAAGGAGGAATTGTCTGTACACATACTGAAACAGGAGTTAAAGACTTATCTATGGGAGACATCTTGATGCTAGGCAATTAAGCTTACCTCAATATTGTGAATTAAGGCTAGATTTATATGACACATTGAGATATATATAACTATATATTGTTTGGTACAGAGTACAAGACTTTTTTCCCTTGAAACTTAATTAAAAGTTTACTGTTACATTTTAGTAGGAAGATTTTGTAATAACAATATTAGTGCATAACACAGGTTAAAAAAGTGCAATAAGTATATGTCTATAAAAAAAGAGTACCTACAACATAGCTTTTCAGATAAAACATGGTTGGATGAGAAGAAAAACACTTCACATTGATAGTTATGTCAAAACTCACTTGTAACTTTTAAAAAGATATAAACTTATGTGAGACCAGAAAATGGGGCTAAAATAAATTTTTATGTATATGTTCTTGTGTCTCACAGTGCTGAGGTCATGAGTTTGATTCCCGGACTAAGCCTTATCTGTATGGAGTTTGTACGTTCTCCCTGTATCTGCATGGCTTTCCTCCGGGTGCTCCGGTTTCCTCACACACTCCAAACACTTGTTTGTAAGTTAATTGGCTGCTGAATAAATTAAACCTAATATGTGTTTCTATGTGTTAGGACCTTAGTATGTAGCCTTAATGGGGCAGGGTCTGATGTGAATGTGAAAAAGTCTCTGTAAAGTGCTGCATAATCTGATAGTGCTATATAAAAACCTTTTAATAAATAAATAAGCAGAGTTTCTTATTGGCAGCAAGGCACCCACTCCTGAATACATAGCATAAGCTACTAAGCAGACTTGACAAAGCCTGCGACTGCAAAACACACCTTTGTGCCTGCTGCCTCTTAACAACCAATTTATCATCTCCTTCCTACAATCACTAACTTCACTTTTCAAGGCATTTATTCCCTAGACACCTGAAGGCTGCACCTTAATCTGCCGTAGGGGTGCACTGCAGACTGTGACTTCTCAGAGTGCTTTCTATACACAAAAGCTATTTTCATAGACAGAATATCACTTTAGTACTGATACTGATACTATCAATATCAGTAGTACCTCTACAGGAATATTTATTGCAGCATGGGCAGCACTGTTGCTCCCATTGCACTAATGCTATTTTTTATGTTGTAAATGTTCATGTTACATATTTAACATATTTCCCTGTCATACAAGGTGTCATGAGTACATGTATTTGCACATTAAAACATACAATTGACCACAGAGATTGTAGTTGGGAAATTCTCTTATTAGCCTCAATATATTGTCTGTAGTGTACTATGTTTATCTACAACAACAACAGAGATTTACCATATATCACTGTCAGTGTGCAGAATTCATTTAATGTGGATTTTATCTTTATTTTATACACAGTTTTTTACACTGTCTTCACATCTATGTTTATAATATGTTGTCTTCAGATTTTAATATAATAATTTAAATAATTAACATTTTTATGTAACATAGAGCATGTAAATGTATAAATGCATCTATAAATAGACTCACTATCTCTTTTTTTCTATCTACAATCAAGAAAATAAAATATTGGAAGAGACTTTCCCTTGAGGCACAAAGGAATTCTCTCCAGATTCTACTATGAAACAGAGAGAAGTGTTTCCCTTTAGGGTAAAAGAATTCCTCTGCAATATAATTATACAAATTTGTAATGAAAACTGTTTATATTTTATCATCTAGTATATTAGGCTTAATATGCACCATGATGAGCCTCCTCAAGGTGCATTTAGTAAAATGTTCATACTCAGTACTTATTATTAGTAAAATAATCTAATTTTATGTGAATGAGGAAAGGGGATTTTTTTATTTATTTATTTTTTATCTACACATTCACAGTGGAATACATCATGCAGCAGTCATAACCTAGAGATTACATGACCTAGAATTCAATCAATACTTTATACTTACAGCTGCCCCAGCTACACCTTGAGGACCGGGCTCTCCATCAACTCCCCGAGCACCCTGATAAGTGGATAAAACAACAATATCATACAACAAATCACATGTTAAAAAAACAAACATTTATATTGCTTGTGAGGATGCTGATTTCCTTTACTGAGCATAGGACTTTATTATGGCAACTGCATGGACAGTGTTTGCCTAGGAAAAGTTTGATGGTTGTTGGCACGACATAATTATTTTGAAATAAATGTCAATAGGATATTGTTCTACAGGGTTGTTTTTATATTAAGGGATCGTATAATATAATAATATGAGTCAATTAACATCAGAAAATGACAGAAGATTTGACATTTTGTATCAAATTTTCAGTTTAAATTGCTAGAAAGAAAACAGTTTGCAGTGGCTGCATATGGACGCAGCTACATTTGTGGGCCGAGAACCCTATTCCAAAAGGTTCTAGCCCTTTCAGCACATGCTTCATGCAACATTTTAGGAATACTTTGGTGCCAAGATTGAAATACTGACTTGCAAAGATAAAAGTATCTGCTAAAATTACTACAGAGACCTAACAAACCCCTTTAAAGATGTTACCTTGCATACATTTCCAATAACTGAATCAATTATGCATAGCATCCACCATTACTCTCTACCTATATCATTAACGTGGCCTAAAGGATAAAGAACCACTCTATAAATGCCTGCATTTTATACTATTTTTGGTTAACAGTTTAAAACACTTACCTTGCCACCTTTTGCTCCCATTACACCAGTTATTCCTCTTAAACCTTGTGGTCCCTAAAAATAAAATAAATGCAAATACACTGATTAGGAAATCTGTTGTCATTTAAATATATATAAATATATGTATATATAT
>WWET01000670.1:323541-341994 GCA_011038615.1 Limnodynastes dumerilii | reverse complement strand
CAGCAGTAATTTTTTTCTGTATCATACAAGTCATAATAGATACCGCAAGTAATCAGGATCCAATTGCTGCAATAGCGACACGTAATATTTTCCTCTAACCTTAACCCTCACCCTAACCCTACCCTTCTATCAGCCTTACCTCAATGCTCCATGTTCTCCAGCCTAACCCTAACCTTCCCCTTCTAATAGCTAGCTGTAGCCTGCCGCAGCTCATTTTACCATCGACACAGCCACAATCTAGCTGTGGGATGTATCAGTGTAAAAATTCAACTAACCAGACTGGCAACTGCATCCCGAGGCAGTGAAAGGACTTTATAAAAAATGTTTATAGTAACAACTAAGAACATAAAACTAATTTCAGAAACTTTTAGCCTGTGTGAACAAGGGATACTGGTTATTGTGGATCTCCATAGAAACTTGTGATGTCTGTGTTTACTTTTTTCATTTGCACACTAACATTTGTACTTTTACTTTGCTTTATATTTATTGCTGTAAACGTCATTACTTTATGCTTTATACAACTTTACCATTTGTTGGAATTTTAAACTACTTTAACACTGGAAAATTAGTAATGCGCTAGAGTTATTCTAAGGAAACCACAATGAATGTAGCAAACTCGGCAGGAAGGATGAACTTCTGATGAAATTGCCCGAGTCGGCAAAGAAACGCGTCAAGGCTTTGAACGGACCGACGTTGGTCTCTTTGTTACTCCAACACCATTTGGCACAAGCTTGTTAGCTATTACCAGCCCAACTTTTGTTACAGCACACGTCAGCTGAGTCATATTTCTCACAGCTACCACGGGCTGCTCCCCTCAGTGGTCGAGCGGCATCACACACACGTGCTCCCTCTATGTGATCACTAGCATTCGCTTGTCTGGTGTAAAGACTGCTTTGCTTGCTATATCAGTGCAATTCTCCTGCCATTGAGATCTCTGTGTACAGCACACAACAGCTGAGTCACATTCCTCACAGTTATTACGGACTGCTCCCATCAACGGTTGAGCGGCATCACACACGTGTATTGCCTATGTGATATAGGTAGGTTTCAACTGTCATTCCAGCGCATCTCTGGTCTAAAGGCTACAATTGTTACCACCTAGAGTTTCAGGACTCTTACAGCAACCAGCTTATGATATAAACTCAGCTACATTTTTGCTACAATTTACAGATTGCCTGCAGCCTTTTATTGAATGACTCTCAACTTATGGGACATTAATTATCTCATTTGAAACTACATATTGTCCACCTTGGATTACAACTCTCCATACAGATTCAATCTAACACGGTGGCCCCCAACGTTTATATATCCCTGCATGCAAAGAATACAATTAACTTGACTCTCCCTGAAATCAACATGGTTTAGCCCAGGAGTAACTAAGTTCATGCACTTAACAAGGTCTGGATCCAGCCTATTGTTGGCTTGCTGGTATATGTGCTATATTGCACGCTATCTTGCTTTGTGCTTTGTTTTTCATTCATTATTTATGAGTGATTTATCTTCTTGTCGGTCTATATTATTCATTTTTATTTCATTGTTTTTATATTACTGTTTATATTTGCAATTAACTATTAAATACATTGTTTTCTGCTACATTCATTGTGGTTTCCTTAGAATTACACTCGCACATTACTAATTTTCTAGTTTCCTTTTCTAGCCAGTATTGGCAATTCTGGCTTAGTGATAGCGCTCTGGGTATTCTCACAAGCCTCCAGTATCTAGCTCAGGTTCTCAATTTCCATTCTACTTTAACACTGAGAACATTTCTTCTATAGTCTGTACAGTCTTCTAATAATAATATTCATTTTTACCTTATGGCCTTGTCTCCCGGGTTCGCCTGCTTCCCCTTTTACACCTTTGTGACCCTAAGATCAAGAACATAATGCAAATAAAACATTACACATAACAGTTTATGCACATGTTTGTCGAGAACCAAGCACAACACACAAAGAATTAAAACAAAAAAACCCCACTGGCAGCATCCTGATCACAGCGGCTCTGAAAATGTGCAATATTCCATCATTTAAAGTGGAGTGGTGCATGTGTGAGTGAATCATAAGCACAGTGTTGTATGTTGACAGCTGCTGCAATACAGCCAGGTAAGTAGTGCTCACTAGTGCTGTGCAGTCTTCAGACCCCTAATATATGTAATACATAAGGGGAATTTTAGAGGTCTGGAGATGGAACACTATATAAAGAACGTGTGTTGGGTGTTTAAGGGGCATATACTAAAATATATGTGGGTGCATATTAGTGTTTGGGAATAGAATATTGTATGCAGTACAGTGGGGCTCAGATAGAAGCTTTCTTATCTAAAATGCTTTTTTCATGACATAGTGGGGAAGCTAGACTATAACTCTTGGTAAATCATAAAAATTTTGTTTACTTACCACTTAACAGCTTTAGGCTTCCTGCAGAGATTAGATAAGGGAGCTGAAATCGCCCATTCAATTCACAGGATGAGTCATACACTCTCTCTGTAGGACACTGAATGAGTGATATTGTTCGGTTTCTGCAGGAAGCCAGTAGCTGCTAAATGGTAAGTAAACAATGTTTTAATGATTTCTGTAGCCCCATTCAACTTTATTCAGCAGGTGGGCCCACCATGTATGGCAGACTTTTACCTGTTTTGGGAACGGTTTAACTGGGCACAACTGTATATTCCAAGACCATTATTTAGCCCACATGAACTTTATATAAGGATCCATTCAAAAACCTCTAAAATAATAGTCAATACACTATATAAAGTACATTTCAGGTATTTTATAAACCACAAATATTATAGTATGTTCCATTTCCAGACCCCCCTAATATACCCCAAATGTATTATAGTATATGTCACTCCCAGACCCATAATATAACTTACATGTACTTTATATAGTGTGCCATGTCAAGACCCATATATATTCCAAATGTAGCATAGTATATTCCACTATCAAACCCATAATATGCCTAATAAGATCTTTATATAGTATGTTATGTCCAGACCATAATATACCCCACATGTATTATAATTATTTGAAACTTTAATTTAAAGATCCTGGGTTTGCCACTGCGCTCTCCCATCATTTTTAACACATACAAATATGTTTTACTTAACATGAAGCTGTAAACTATTTCTTAATGTAAACATGATTTTACCTTCATTCCAGACAGACCTGGATATCCCGGACGGCCTGGCGGGCATGCATTAGGGCACTGAAAATAAAATAACAGTCTTGATAAATAACAAATTGAAAGAAAATAGAACATTGCTGCAACTGTTAATTCTTTTCACATATAACTCACCAGGAGATCTCCTTCAGGCAGAGCAACTGTCCCCTGTTGAAAACAAAAATAGACATTTTCTGTATTCAGTCAGAAACACATCACGAAACACAAAGAAAATCAATTGTAATTGAAAATCTGAAGAAAATAAAATACTTGCAATGTTTCATGTACAACCACATTATTTAAGTTCTTGAAAACGTTTGCTTTATGATTACCGCTTGCTTGACCTGGTTACCATAGCTTTGCCAATATAATATGTCTGCTAGAAGGAATGTGACTAAACGGCACTAGTATCTTATAAAGTAAGTCTAACACCTTAATAAATATGGTACAAAATAACAAAGTAATAAAACTCTATAAAATGTCTATATATATTAATATGCCCAATCCCAAAATTGCCCTTGACATTGCTATGTTCACAGAAAACATACCTCATGAGATCAATTCTGATATCAATATTTATTATAAAAAACCCTAATCTGTCTATAATGCCTAATCTGGAAATAATACAGACTGAAACAACACATCATTATACATAAAGGTTCCATGCATATGGCTAAAATTCAGTACATGAATACTTACTCTAGGACCTGGTGGTCCTGGGGGTCCTGGTGCACCTCTTCCCCCGGCATCACCCTAAACAAAAACATGTATTGTTATATTTAGCATTTTACATAACCTACTGCACACAAATCTCACTTAAGTGCCATTGCTTCCCATAATTTGATGTGTTCTTGTTTTATCAGTTTAAGATGAGTCCATGATCTGTAAATGATTAATCCTACATATTTTGTCAATGCATCTAAATTACTGGCCCCGCAGAGATGCATGGAGACATACAAACACACACACACACATAAACATACACAAACACACACACACACACAATACACTAGAGTATTATTCCTTTCATATAGGAATAATAACAATTTTACAAAAAGCTTCAAATTGATTAGAATGACAATGAGTAATGATACCATAATATTGAAGAGATAATCTTATTCTATTGAGTACACAGCAATGATGTAAATGCCAGTCTTCCTTTAAGAAAGTTTTGAGAAAGATTCTCAATATCTTGCTTTATTGCTACATTAGTCCTGATGGTCAAAGTTTAGGTACTTACCAATGTTTATTGAGTTATTTAATCAATAGCTCAATGCTGCATTGAAAACAACCTTTGTGGGCATTCAGCCTCTACTTGTGGGTCAATAGATTTTATGACCCAGACAAACCGCTTCATTAATTAGTACATCAGTTCTACCTTCTAACAATCATTCTCTTGACTAGATGGAGATGAACCACTGTGGAATACTACCCTCTTTAAGTGACATATACAGAGATAAGCAGACTGCAGGACAATGCTATCCAGAATAAAATGCTTTTCATTTCTCATTTCAATCTATGTGCAATCTGCTCTTGTCTACACTGCTGTTAGTTCATATACACCAGCCTGAAGGCTTTATCAGCAATGATCAAAGTTGGATTATATCAAAATAAAATAGACAGGTACTTCTATACTCCATGTTGTGTTATCGGTCTAGTGTTTTCTCTGTTCTTTACAGTGGTTGAAGTGGAAATTTAGAAGTGATGGTATGGACGTTTAGAAGTAGAAAATGATAGAAACGATTGGAGATTTATAGTTGCTCAATGAATTCAGTGGAGAAGAGGCAGTATGGCATACCTATGTATAGACCAAAACCAAGAATTCAATGTAAGTAGCATTTCATAGCAACACAAGTCCTGACTAACCACATACATGTGGTCTTCAACATACTCTTTAATGCTACATTTACTTCTGCATGTCAGTGGAGTTGTCTTAATCAAAAGATAGTAGAAAATCTTACCACTGGACCAGCACGGCCTAACTCTCCTGAAAGTCCAGAGGTACCAGGAGCTCCCTATGAAAGGATCAATAACAAATGATTAGCTATACATTGCAAGTGTTATAAACAGAAAATACACTGTCATTGAAATCAGTCATTAAAAGCAGCATAATTTATATTGCTTTGTATTTGTTGTTTGATTTAACAGATTGTTAATGCTTTGTTTTTACTATATGTATTGTTACCAACTGGTTTATTTAAGATGGCCAAATGCCAACATTGTATTCCCTAAATTTCAGTAAATGTTATTAGCAAAAAGTAATGGTTTAAGTAATTGATAATGGTTTAAGTAACTGTTATGTGTTTTTAATAATGATATGGGCCTCAATTACATTTGTGTGACACAAAAATGTACATTTCCATACTACAAGACTGCAGGGTTTAGGGGTAGTAGTGGGTATTGGGTTGGAAGGAAACAAAGTAGCTGACAAAGATGCAGACATTCTTGGTGGGGTATATAAAGCTTTTAACTGGTCCTAGCAGTTACAGCACATGAATATGCAGAAGGGTTTAATATATGCAGTAATCCTTAGAGATAGTGGTGCTGATTCAGAGTTTGGGAGTAAGAGTAAAAAAAGGTGTAAGTAATAAGCTTGGCTAAACCATTTTCAAAGTGAGGTGTGTTAATTCATTTAAAATCTTTTTCATGCAGGGAAAATACTTTACTTTTACACATAGAACTCAAATACTGCATATGTTTATTCTATAATATAGAGTTCAGCTAAGAAGCTTCACCTCTTAATTCTAATTCTGGTTTCACGATTTAAAATTGCCTCCTCTTGCAATTCAACATGGTATTACTCAGGTTTATACTTGCACCTAAAAACAGGTTTAAGCGCAACTCTGAATCAGCCCCAGTCACTTCAGAGTACAGATTCTAGCAGGTTACAATTGCCAGTTCTGTGAATAATACCAACATTTGTGGGCATTTAGATTTACACAGAATATTTTAGATTCACTGCATGTATGTAAGAGGTTGGATCTCAGTTGGTAAATTTAAGTTGGGCATATAACCTTACATGCAGTGTGACTTGGTAGCATTTCTTTATAAGCTTTTAAGGAGTCATCACTTTTTCTAGTACAGGAGCCTCAGTGTAAAAAGTCATATATTGATTATGGTGACTCAAATATAAGGGATTCTGACTGGATGATAAACCATCAAGAATAAACTAAATATTTCATTACTGTTGTGGCTGTTTAGTTGCAGTCATTTATTCACATGTATTACTGGACTACAATAGCAGTAAAATCTGGATATTACAATGATTGTATTTAATTACATTTTATATGGAAAATGCACCTTTTTATCTCTTATCTTTCCTGTGATGAAACGCTTACTGTTTTACACTATACACCAAATAACTTAAATAAATTATATGGTTATGTAATCCATGTAAATTGAGGTAAAATAACACTTCTTATGCAACTAACAAAACAAATCTCCTCTATATTTTAAACAAAATGTATAAACTGTAACACAACAGTTATGTCACTATATACGTTAAAGAATTACTGCAGAATTGATGTTACTGAGATTAAAGGATTAATTGATTGATTGAACTGAACGCTTAGTGGATTTTCTATTCAATTTGAAACTGTCTTAATGTATTATTGATAATTGAAGCATTTGTAGACATGGGTTGAATTGCTAAGCAACAGATTTCATTCATTTCTCAAAAGAAATGCTAAAAATGTCCACTTACCCGTGGTCCTGCAACGCCTCCTCCCTTTAAAATATAAAATAAAACATAATTACATTTTAGTCAGGATGATGGTCAATGCAGTAGCACACTACACAAGTGTCCTGACTGATTTATAGACATAGTTGCGCAAATATGTTCATTTCTTGCATGTAGCCTTTGTGTGCAAAGCTGTGTTTTGTGATCAGCAGGGCCGGTACAATGTGCTTCGCAAGGAGATGCGTGCAGACCAATGTCAGGTTGCAGAGGCGCCTGTCACTGTTGTCAGAGCTATTAAAGACTAAAAACCCTGCTTACCTCACTCTTATGTCAGTCTTATGAATGTCAGTTTGTCTGAGAGGAGCTGCATTGCCTATGATTGACACACTGCAGGAGTAATTCACTCTTGTAAGTGTACCATGTGACCAACGCTGACATGAAAGATTAACTACCTCTCAGGAGCTTTTTATCTATCCTTACTCTCCCAGTTACATGTGTGATTTCTTACTTTAACTTTAATAACAATACAAGGCTGGCAATGAGGAATATTTCTCTATAACAAAGAATATTTAGGCAACAGGGGTTACACTAAAAGTATTTTATTCCAGCTACATAACTGTGTAATAGTATTAGCCATCCATTATTCAGCATACTCACAGCCATTCACTACCCTGATTGGTTGATAGCTTCAGCCATCCACTAATCAAACGGCTATCAGCATGCTGATTGGTGGAGGGCTGAAGCTATCCAACAATCTGAGTACTGACAGCCATGCACTGCATGAACAAATGTGAAGAGAAGACGTGGAACAGCAGGAGGGGTATATTATCATTTATTTTTTTTGTAATTTGGTGTGTGTATGTATGTGTGCCCTCACTATCAGATAGTGTGCCAGTGAGGCACCCTTTAGGTCACACAGACATAGGCCACATCAGATAATTCACATAAACTGTACTGGTTATACAGGGCTATGGGAGCCCTGTAGGACAAAATGAATGATGCTGATCCTTAAATTGGAGGCAGCATCACTGTTATTTAATTATTTATTTGTTTTTTATTTAGGCTGAACAAACTGAAGGGGCCAAAAGGAGAATGGACACATTAAAGGGGCACAAACTAAAGCTGGTCACACAGAAGGAGCAGAAGTGGAGGCTGGACATGCAGAAGGGGCACAAATAGAGGCCGGAAACGCAGAAGGGGCACAAATAGAGGCCGGAAACGCAGAAGGGAAACAGGTATAAACTGAACACACACAAAAGGGACACAAATGGAAGCTGGACACACAGAATGGGCAAAAATAGAGGTTGGACAAACATAAATTGCACAAATGTAGGTTGGACACACAGATGGGACACAAATGGACACACAAAGGGGACAGAAATAGAGGTTGGATACACAAAAAGGGCATAAATGGAGGCTGGACAAACATAAGGAGCAGATATGGAGGATGGACACACAGGAGTAAAGACATAGGCTGAAAACATAGAAGGGGCATAAATGGAGGATAGACATATAGAATGGGCACAAATGGAAGCTAGTCACACAGAAGGGACTGAATTGGAGGCTGGACACACTGAATTAGCAGAAATGGAGGCTGGAAACACAGAAGGGGCACAAATAGAGACTGGACACACTGAAGGGACATAAATGCAAGCTGAGAACATAAAATGGGCACAAATGGAGGCTGAACAAATAGAAAAGGCACAAATGGAAGCTGGTCACACAGAAAGGGCTGATTTTGAGGCTGGACACACTGAAGTAGCAGATGCAGTCCACATCAGATAACAAATGCAGTCGGTATCATTCACATAAACTGTACTAGTTATACAGGGCTACTGGAGCCCTGTAGGACAAAACCTGTTTCAATGAATAATTTCAATGAAAAACGCTCACCTCACATTTGAGGCCGCATCATTCATTCATTATATAATTATTTATTTGTTCTTTATTTAGGCTGAATAAACAGAAGGGGCACAAATGGAGGCTGGACACAAAGAAAGGGACACAATGGAGGCACATAGAAGTAGCAAAAATGGAGTCTGAGCACACAAAATGTGCATAAATAGAGGCTGGACACAGAGAAGGGGCATAAATGGAGGCTGTACACACAGAAGGGGCACAAATTGAGGCTGGATACATGGAAGGGGCACTAACAAAGGCTGGGCATTCAGAAAGGGAAGAAATGGAAGCTGGACAATCAAAAGGGACAGAACTCAATGTTGGACACACAGATGGGGCACACATGGAGGATGGACAGACAGAAGGGGCAGAAAAGTAGGCTGGACTCTCAAAAGGAACACAAATGAAAGTTGGACACACTAAAGGGGTAGGAGACTAAAGGGGCATAAATGGAATCACATAGAATGGGCACAAATAAAAGCAAAACAAACAGGAGGGGCAGATATAAAGGCTGGACACACAGAAGGGGCAGAAATGGACACTTAGAAGGAGCACATATTGGGGCTGAATGCACAAAAGGGGCACAAATGGAGGCTGGACTCATAGAAGGGGCCTTAATGGGAGCTGGTCACACAGAAGAAGCAAAATGGTGGCTGGACACACAGAATGGGCCTGATCCAGACCTGCGCTCAGATGCGGTTTTACGCTGATCGTAATCATAAAAACTGCCATTTGTACTTACTGCACATGCGTGAGGCAGATGATACGCTCATGTTACAGTATGAAAATCTTTGCGTATGGGCCTTAATCGTAACCGCTTCGTATTACCGATCATGGGGGCGTGCCTGCCATACGAAAGCCATAACCACGCACCGAGGGCGGGGTGAGGCATTTAAATCATTCAGTATGGGCATGCTAAGTGTCGTTAATACACAATGAACGTACGGATCGGGTACGAACACAAACGTTAGGGTAGGGTTTACCGAGCGTATGGAAGCTAAACTAGGTACGAGCAAGGGGAGTGCCATAGTGGTATGTTCGGTGATAATACGCTACGCACACCAGCGTAGGTCTGGATCAGGCCCAATGGGTGTAAATAAAAGCTGAACAAACAAAAGGGGCACAAATAATGTCTGGATACACAGAAGGGGCATATATGAAAGCTGGGCACACAGAATAGACACAAATGGAATCTTGACATACAAAAGGTACATAAATGGAGTCTGGAGACACAGAATGGGAAGAAATGGAGGGTGGACATACTAAAGGCTTGACACATATAAGGGAACAGAAATGGAAGCTGGACACACAGAAAGGGCAATATTGGAGGATGGACGCACAGAAGGGGTACAAATGGAGGATGGACACACAAATGGGGCAGAAAAGGAGGCTGGACACACAGATGAGGCACAAATAAATGCAGGACAAACAGAAGGGGCAGAAAGGGAGGCTGGACACACAGAAAGGGCAGAAATAGAGACTGGACATATAGAAGGGGCACAAATAATGGCTGGATACACAGAAGGAGCACATATGGAGGCTGGGCACACAGAATAGACACAAATGGATGCTGGACATATAAAAGGGACACAAATGTAGGCTGGACACATATAAGGGGAAGAAATGGAGGCTGGATACACATAAGGGACACAAATGTAGGCTGAAAACACAGAAGGGACACAAATGGAAGCTGGAAACACAGAAAGGGGAAACAAATGTAGGCTGGACACAAAGAAGGGACAGAAAAAGAGGTTGGAGACACACAGAAAGGGCAGAAATAGAGGTTGGACACACAGAAGGGCACAAATGTAGGGTGGACACACAGAAGGAACACAAATGGAAGATGGAAAAACAGAAGGGGCAGAAATAGAGGTTGGATACACAGAAAGGGCAGAAATTGAGACCGGACACAATGAAGTGACAGAAATCTAGGCTGGACACACAGAAGGGACAAAAATGGAATCTGGACAAACAGAAGGGGTAGAAATAGAGGTTGGACACACAGAAGGGGCACACATGGAGGATGGACACACTGAGGGGGTATAAATGAAGGCTGGATACATAAAAGGTGCACAAATGGAGGCTGGACACATAGAAGGGGCACCAATGGAAGCTGGTCACATATATGGGGCTAAATTGGAGGCTAAACACAAAGAAGTAGCACACATAGAAGGGGCACTAATGGTGACTGGACACACAGAAGGGGCACAAATAAATGTAGGACAAATAAAAGGGGCAGAAATGGAGGCTAGAAAGACAGAAGGGGCAGAAATAGAGATTGGACATATAGAAGGGGCACATATAATGGCTGGATACACAGAAGGGGCACATATGGAAGCTGGACACACAGAATAGACACAAATGGAGGCTGGACATACAAAAGGGACATACATGGAGGCTGGACACATAAGGGGAAAAAATGGAGGCTGGACACACATAAGAGACATAAATGTAAGCTGAAAACACAGAAGGGACACTAATGGAAGCTGGAAACACGGAAGAGGTACAAATGGAAGCTGGACATACAGAATGGGCAGAAATATAGGTTGGACACACAGAAAGAGCAGAAATGGAGGCTGAACACACAGAAGGGGCACACATGAAGTATGGACACACAGAAGGTGCATAAATAGAGGATGGACACACAGAAGGGACACAAGTGTAAGCTCGACACACAGAAGGCTGAGATAGAGACTGGACATGCAGAAGGGGAAGAAATGGAGGGTGGACACAGATGGCAGAAATAGAGGCTAGATATGTAGAAAGAGCAGAAATGGTGACTGGACAGATAGAAGGGGCACAAATGGAGGCTGGATGCACAGAAGGGGCACAGATGAAAACTGGAGACACAGAATGGGCACAAATGGAGGCTGGATACACAAAACAGGCAGAAATGGAAGATGGACAAACACAGTAGAGGCAGAAATGGAGGCTGGACACACAGAAGGAATACATACAGTAAAAGGGGGAATAAATGGAAGCTGGACAAACATACACGGGTTCGGAATTGGAGCCGGAGGGAGCACCAGAATTTATTTTCCTCCCTGGGCTCTGCTAGCTCTGACGTTCTGTCATATAGTGTACCATATTCCCCTTTATGGTACTGTGCCATATACCTCACTGTCATAGTGTGCATATACTGCTCTTTCATAGCATGCCAAATATATCTCTGTAATAATGTGCCATATATCTCTCTGTTACATGGGACCAGATTCTCGCTTCAGAATATTGCTTCTTAAGTGCGTAGTTACACGAGCAGAGCTACTAAGCATGTGTAGTAACTCTTTTACGCTATCTATGTACCATTTTGTTACGTAGATTGCGTATGTGCTGTCTTTAAAGGCCGCACGTACGCAATCTACATAATAAAATGGTAAGTAAATAATATGCATGCATAGTAGCTCTGCTTGTATAACTACGCACTTAAGAAGCAATATTACTGAGTGAGAATCTGGCTCATGGTGTGCATACAGTGTGCCATATACCATGTGAATCATTCTGAATACAGCAATTATTTGAAAAGATTGAACTAATGAAGTGTCTATTGTAAGATGTTTGCATGTTCTGAAGATATTTCAATGTTTCTGAAAGCTTGTGTACCAGATCCAGACTCACTACAAGGGGGCATTTTCCATTTATTATGTTCGGAAAATAACTCCTTTTGGAAAGTAGCTCATGTGCGTGCACCACTTTCCTAGGACAGATATGGATCCACTAGATCCTGAATTCTGTACTGGTGATATATCCTACTATATTCCAAAGCCCTTACGTGAAATCTGCCATTACATACGTGCCCTTCCGAATACAGAATATGCAGAAGAACCATATGTGCGAAGGGAGTGCAGGGGGGGTGAACTTCCCTCTCATATACAGAGTCTGGATCACAAATTCTGTACATTAGCCTCCATTATTAATTCTGGATTAAGCCCTAAGTGAATAACACAAATCTTGTTGACAGTGTAGCAATAAGAAGGTCAACCGGGTGAAAATCAGTGTTCATGAGCATGAGGAAAGTGAAATATTAGATGTATTATACCCATAATTTGGGGTTCTGATAGATCAGATATATACATATTCCAGTTTTATTAAATAGTTATGGCAGTTTCAGAAGTCATGTTACTTACTGATAGTCCACGGGAACCTGGTGGTCCAGGTTCACCCTGAAAAAAAGAAAGGAACAATTTCAGATCCCCAGAGGTATAACTAGATTACTTGGCCCCATACTTAAGCACAATAGTGTCTCCCAGCTCTTCCAAACTCTGCCTCTAAAATCATTCTTTATTATCTGCTCAATCTAAAATCTATCATTAAGAATGTAATAACACTTATTACATCCTTAATGATCTACCTAAGCATTCCTTTTATCATTTAGTAACTATAAAATTGATATATTAATATAGACCTACATGGATGGAGAGCTTAGAAATCTTAATATACTTGTTCATATTTTTCTTTACTTACACAAATATCTCTACACTCCGCTCTACTAATTTGTATCACTAAATCCAGGTGCTTGAACCCGCATAATCTTGGCTCTAAAATTACTGATCTCCCAATCCTAGTTAACACGCTTCCACTATAAGACCAGTATTCTGAGTGCTTATATAAGGGTTATATGAATATTCCACAGGAACTCATTTTGCTTTTAAATAGACATATGAAATGCTATATGCAACATGGAATTTTATTTTCAACTTTTGCACAGAGTTAAACATTATACTAACCTTTTGTCCTCTTGGGCCACCAGGGCCAGGTACCCCTTCTGGTCCTGTCAGTCCCTGTTATAATGAATAATTAATTTCAATTGAAATGAGCCTCATAAGGAGTAAGATAGATAGATAGAGAGACAGATAGAGAGATAGATAGATAGATAGATAGATAGATAGATAGATAGATAGATAGATAGATAGATAGACTAATAACCCCTTGTCCTTGACGGTTATTGGTACAAAAAAAGTAAATAAAAAAAATCGTGACATTGTACTAGATACATTGATATATAGGAATGATTAAATACTTACTAAATGTAGTGAACCCTTTTTAGTTCAGTGAGTTGTTCAACACTGTGCCCCATATTCAAGGTATGATGTAATTATTGCCACATAAACGGATAAAGTTATTGCCATTGTACAGCCCAGTTTGCTTAAACTTGTCATTAGCATGTTACTATACTCCCTAATATAAATTCATAAATCATTCATAAATCATAAATCATAAAATATCATTTTTCTGAAAATTTGTTTCCAACAGTCAAAAATTAGTAATGCATAATATTAATTTGGGCTCTGTTTTAACGCTTTCAAATGGTGCATAAACACTATCACTCACAAGTTAATTGGGTAGAAAAGATTGTTTCTTACTACTAATATGTCAAAACTGTAATTTTTCAAATCACCAAAAGCACTTTAAATACACATTGCCTTTTAAATGGTTATATGATTGAAAAGGAAAGGCTTTCAGAAATGTCAGGGTTGTATCAAACTGAATTGTACCTCCCCAAATGTATTACACAGTTTCATAACATGTCTAGATTACATGCAAGAGAGGACTAGATAGAAAAAACACGATTTTGCTGCATTCAGATCTTCAAACCTAACACGAATAGAGATTTGCTTTCAGATTTCCGCTGTATGCACGAATCTTCTAACCAGTCTGCACTTCTAGCTTGTGCAGACTTTCAACCCCATTAATATTTCCGACTCTCATACACTTAATGGGTCTGATCCAGAGCTGCACTTAAACCTTTTTTTTTACATGCAAGTTTTGACCTGAGCAATACCAGGTTGTACAGCAAGGGGAGGAAAATTTATATTCTGAAAACAGAATTGGAATTGAGAGGTGACGTTGGTAAGAAAGTAAGTAATCTATATTATACATTCTATAGATTTTATAGATATTTGTAAAAGTAATGTATTTTCCCTGCATGCAAAATAATTCTAATTAATTAGCACCCCTCACATTGCAAAATGGTTTAGCTGAGCTGTACACTTGCACCTCTTTTGCACAAACACTAGATCAGACCCAAAATGCAACCTGGTCCCGTCAGAAGCAGACGGAAGTGTCATTGGCCGGGTGTCTGGATCAAGTGGATTGTGCTCATAATTACAACTGGATAAGGTATAATCCAACTGCGCAGAAAACAAACCACGCAGAGTGCCATTGTCAGAAGTCTAGAACTGATCCAAAATTATTATATGACTCTATTTAAAGTTATATTAATCAATGTAAACTCCGATGCTTGCTAAATGCAAGACAAAATTAAGTCTAAACTCAGAAAGGTAACCTAGAGAGTATACTTAGCGTAAAGCCATTTCTGGTTTACAGCCCATTCTCACATTCTGAAAAATATCACAACACTTCAGCTCTCATTCCAAGGTCACCATTCTATAGGAGAGTAAATACTGAAAGATCATGTAGAAGGTTTTATCTTAAGGATACAAGCCTTTATAATGCTCATTGTGTCAAAGTATCTGTATTCTATATATAACATGTATTTTATAACTCCTTCAAAAGTCACCATTGACCACTGGAAGTAACATAACTTCAACAAAGTTTTACAAAGATGGAGAGGTGTTTGTGATTAGAGGGCCCATGCAGTTACATTGCCTGGTGGCCAATTCTCATTTATCCTTGTGTCCCTACAGCTCCCAAGGGCTGCCATAATAGACTGGAAACTTGTGTAATTTTGCATCTATGTACTTGATTAAATACAACACTAAGGGGTATTCAATTCCCACAAATGTGGTCATTGGCACACCATGCGTCCATTTGCAACTTGACCAGTAAACAGAAGGAGCATAAATCTTCATATATCCTTATGAGACATCTTAGGTTTGAAGCTACATCCTCTTCATGAGATTACAGCAACCCAAAATGTGTACTAAGCATTGGTTGCAGTGAGCCTCTCCTGTTTCTCTTCTAAGGAAAATTGCCAATGTACTGGTGCCATTGCACTAAATTTCCCAAATGGGTTTTCTACAGTATTTTCAGTGTGGAATACAATTGTTTGGTTCAATTAATCCATCATCCCTGCTCTCCCTCTATCTGTTGTTCCTGCCACAGTCACAGAGCAATCTTATAAAGATAATGAATAAAGATATGCAAATGAACAACATGTTCCGACACAGGGGGTCCAGATGGATTATATTTTCTGCTACTACGGCTTCATTTGCATGTGCTATAGAAATAATGGGCAGCTTTATTATAACACTGAGAAAATGCAGCAGTCTCACCACAGAAATGATAGTTGAAAATTCCTTGTCCTGCAGCATGACATAGTTTTGCCAAGGTGCAAATTTACGCAGAGTATTAGGATATAATCCTCCTTAGGGATATCTGATTCCTGACTATATGTGAGTCTGGCTCATCACATTACAATGACAGTGATTAGCTGCATAGTGACTGAAAATCCCCAGGATATTTAATCTACATCTCTGGTTCCTATGAAGCGGAGAAACACCAACAGAAACCCCTGTCTACAGCTATATACAATAATTCTTAATACATTGTATTTACAGGTTTACATTAAGATAACAGCTAACTAAATGTTAATTAATATATCATCAGAAATATTTCAAAATTTGGCTGCATGCGACTGTTCTTGTGTGTAGTTACTGCACAAAACCAAGGTCATCAGACGTACTTTTAAAATAACTCACGGAAGGAAGAACTCTGACAAAAAAAACCAAATACCACTGTTGTATAAAAACTGAAATATATATAATCTAGATGAGTAGAGAGAACAGTCTCAATAGACCAGTTAGAATGTACAATACTACAGCAAATCAAACACTGGTCAAAATGTAAAATAGAAACAAACTGCTGCAGTGCCATCTAGTGGAAGATTGTAAAATCACACTTTAGAATTTTGGAAATTATTTTCTATACATGTGTAAACTACATAGGAACATTCAGACAAAAACTGTAAGCTGATATAAATACAAGATGGAAATATACATATCAGAGGGAAACATTTTTCCATTATGTAATAAGACTATAGTCAGTTTAGCATGCAACATAGCAGTAAACAATATAACATATTAGTGTTTTCTGGTTTATCTGGTTGGAAGTAGACAAAAGATGATTATTATCTGAATATGAAGGACAACTAGTTATGTTTATGTGAGATAAATGACTAGCACATGTTAACTCTTATAACAATTCTCATGGAATCTAGCACATGAGTTTCTTGTTAGTTCCAGTTTTAAATAATAGGCTAAATGTTTACTGAAATGGATTAAAATGCAAGGCAAAGTGGGTCATATACTGTACCTGTGTCTGAATTCAATGATCTATTTACAGCTTTTATGTAACCTTGTAGACCACACGTCAGTCACTGAGGCCATTGTCTTCTAGACACTACTTTTCCTCATTTCATATAGTAATACTTAACACCTTGTGTAAGAATTGTAGCAGAGAAAAATACAGCCCTGATGATTCTTGTGGACTTTAATGTCATTGCTTGTGTCTACCATCTTCTTTTTGTGTTGATGTTAGATTTGCTTGCTAAAGTTGTTAAAGTGTGTAATACACATTTAATATGCCTTAACAAGTCAAGACTGGGTGGTAAATGACACACTGGTGGGTAGGTAATATTGATGTATCTTTATTTAATTTAATGCATTGTTTGAACTTATTACCATCAGTAAAGGTAATGGGGGGCCCATTGGATGGTTAGATTTCCCCTTAAGTGTTTCAGGTTGCCCCGAATTGCCCTAAAATGTGTAATTTTTTTGTAATACATATAAATGTTTTCCAAGAATCTCACTCACTGATTTGTTTTCTTATTATCCTCTAACAGGTTCTCTGCAAGTTACAGAACTATCTACTACATCAGCGGTTCTCAATCTATTTTTTGGAAGTAACAGTTAACCACTATGGAATCATATCAAGTACCTTTCCATTTCATGTAGACACATGGCCATAACCCATATATATATTTTAGTTTTATGTTTTTGTTGTTACTGTTTACATAAATTCTATTATGTCCTCAGCCATTTGGAATTGTACCTCCATACAACATTGCCCAGTTGCCCTGTGTACCACTTGACAGTGGTCCAAGTACTATCAACAGTATTAGTACCACTGGTTGAGAACCCCTGTACTACATAATGTAGCTATTGAGAGAGAGAGAGAGAGAGAGAGAGAGAGAGAAAGAGAGAGTTTATCAGTTAGTAATCTAATTTGCATATTTTAATATCTTTGATGTATAATGTATGTATACAATATAGGCATAAATGTATTAAGAATGTATACAAGAATGCATGCTTTCTATGAACGCTCAGATAATTGACTGAACAAGTATATCAGTTGTGACTTATTAGATCAGTGCTTGAGTCTTATTTAAATCATGTGATGTACATACATTGCACAAAACTTGCTCAGAAGCTGTTCCTCTCATTGATCTGCCCTATTATTAGCAACTGTGTTGCCCATTTTATGCTGGTCACACACTGTACCATGTCACCTGCTAACAAAGGCTACAATGTCCATAGCAATAGACCTAGTTATGTGTAATGTGTTGGAAGCAATAGATTGATTTTCTTTACCAACCTAAGCCCATACACTTTCGACACAGATCAGCAGTGTGTGTTTCGCCTGATATGTGTGGCCAATTTAACTTTGTTTTATATTTGTTATAAGGGGAAGTGGAGAAAGAGGGGACTAGTATACTCCTACTACACTGAAGATATTAAAAGGGAAATAACTATATATATAAATAT
>WWET01000670.1:279691-308788 GCA_011038615.1 Limnodynastes dumerilii | reverse complement strand
AACCGCTCTCCCTTTGCTAATTCACAGAATAATTAGAGTAATAAGGAAAGTTTAGCCAGTAGAGATTATAGCTGTGCACCTAGTGATACATCCATTATAGGGCTGAGCTTCTGAGCAGCACAAACGCACTACTGAAAATGCATGTGTCCAATACAACTTTTAAACATGGATATATCTAAGAATTTGGACATTTCTGTTAAGCGTAAGCCACTGGCTTAGACTCATTTCACATTAGACTTATAAATAGGTTGTTATTGCCTTTGGGCCAGATTCTGACCTTTCTTCCATGAGTGAACTCTCCTGTCACTCCCCTCTTGTGTGGTTATGGCAGCACTTACACTTACACTTACCATAAACCTACCTTAAGCGTCACATGTGGATCAGTGGTCCGTGCGGAATAGTAGTCTCTTGGAACACCATACTTAAACCCAGCCCCTACTGTAAAATTTACATATTCCCTGCCCACCTTATGCAGATTAGCCAGATAGAGGAGAACGGAACCAAGACGGATGGAACCAAGGGGTGTGGGTCCCCGCTTAGAAAGTGTGATTTTCGAAAAATCAGACTTCTCGATGAGGCCTAGCAATCAATCCATAGCTCCGTTCAGCTACATGGTAAGTAAAAATAGTCCCTTCCCTAATTCTAACCCTAACCCTCCCCTCTCACTACCCTAACCCTAACCCTCCTTTCCTGGCAGCCTGACCCTAACCCACCCTCCCCTGCAGCCTTACCCTAACCTTCCCTCCCCTGCAGCCTGACCCTAACTCTCCATCTACCGCAGCCTGACCCTAACCCTATCTCCCCTGCAGCCTGACCCTAACCCTCCCTCCCCTGCAGCCTTACCCTAACCTTCCCTACCCTGCAGCCTGACCCTAACCCGCTCCCTGGAGGTTACTCACCTTTCCCTGCGGTCTGGCGGTAGCGGCGGGCGGCATACTCACCCATTCTAGGCAGCCTGACCCTAACCCACCCTCCCCTGCAGCCTTACCCTAACCTTCCCTCCCCTGCAGCCTGACCCTAACCCTCCATCTACCGCAGCCTGACCCTAACCCTATCTCCCCTGCAGCCTGACCCTAACCCTCCCTCCCCTGCAGCCTGATCCTAACCCTTATCCTAACCCTAACCCACACAGATAGTTTACTCACCTGTTCCTGGTCCGGCAATAGCAGCGACAGAGGTGCAGTAGAGGGATATCGCAGACGGCAGAAGAATAACGGTAATTGCGAAAATGAATTGGTAAAGTATGCCAAACGGCATACTCACCCATCCACTAAAAAAAAGTAAATATTCTAAAATGGGACTTTCTAAAAGAAACTTTCAGAAGTCCCATTTTCGCCAATTAGACTCTCGTACCGGAGAGTGTAACCGGGAACCAAGTTACTAAGGTACGTGCACCTGGAGATCCATATTGTAACATCTGGCATGCTGCCAGAAAATCACCCAAATTCTGCAAGCACCTTGCGGAAGTCAGGCGACATACGGAACTCTGATTATTTTTACTGACACCATGAAGGCTATTAAATCCCTTTTGGTTGACTCCTTTGTGCGTGCCTAATATTCTAGAGTAACCACACTCAATGCAGGGGGACAGCCGCACAGCAGCATCTCAACATACAAACAAGTGGAAGTGATAACACAATGATAACATGTGAACAGATCTAGATTTAGGAGTTGGGAGTGATTTCTGCACACTGAGTGTGGAAAACGTCATGTGCACATGCGCAAGCAACAGAATTCCAGCACAGATCTTGATCCTCAAGATACAGATTTCCTTGCTGGAAGCTGGTCCAACGGGTAGTGGTGGTGGGGGGTTGTGATGGTGTGGTATGTATGGGCAATAACTTCTGCCCCTATATATGCCCAGCCACCCATTTGTGCTTCTTGTATATGCCCAGTCATCCACTTGTGCCTCCTGTTTGTGTTCAGCATTCCACTTCTGTCCTCTGTATGTTCCCAGCCATTCACTTCTGCTCTTGTATATGCCCAGACATCCATTTGTGCTTCCTGTATATGCCCAGCCATCCACTTGTGCTCCTTGTATATGCCCAGCCATCCACTTGTGCCTCCTGTTTGTGCTCAGCATTCAACATCTGACCTCTGTATGTGCCCAGCCATCCACTTGTGCCTCCTGCCCACTTTCTGGATCTCCAAATTATAAAACAAGGCCATTTGCTTTCCACCAAGATGTTTCAGAAACCCACTGATAAGAACACTATGGTGCATGCTCGGAGTCTCCATCCACCAGCCCTTTTAAAGGGTTTACCATATGCACAACTTATATGTACCAGAAGAATCAACGGCAATGTGGTAATTGCTGACATACAAATTAATAAGGGCGCTTGAAAAATTGCCAGCAGGGGCTATAGCTCTGAATGCCTGCAATTAGCGAGACAAAAAGCAGAAGGGAGGGTCCAGGTTGCCAGAGAAGGGGAAAGGGGGAGTTAGGGTCAGGCTGTGGGAAAGGGGGAAAGGGGAAGTTAGGGTCAGGCTGCGGGGAAGGGAGTCTTAGAGTTAGGCTGCAGGGATAATAGAAGGGGTTCGGTGCTCCAGGAATCAATTACTATGCCTCTTCGAGGCTGAAGCAATTGTTTTCTCAGCCAGTTCCAAACTGGCTGGGGGCAAACGGCACTACTGAATTAGGGCTGTTCGTAACAGGGACCCACATCCAGACTGCAGGGAGGGGAGTCTTAGGGACAGGCTGTGGGGAAAGGAGTCTTAGGGTCCATAAGGGAGGGTTATGGTAATGGAAGGGGAGGTATAGGGTGAGGATTAGGATAAGGGTTGGGGTTGGCTAAATACTGACCAGTCGCAGCTGTGGATTCATGCTGGGGATCTTCAATTTCTGCACTCCGGCAGGGCAGGAGCAATTGATTTCAGGACCATGTCGAAAATTGCCCTTTCACGAAAGGGCTGTTCTCATCGCTGACCCACACCCCTATGTATATATATATCCAGAGAGATTGTCACTCCTCATAAAAAATAAGCTTGCTCCCAGTGTGCACTTCAGTAAATGGTATACAAAAGGGAAAAAATAGAAATCTCTCAAGAGGCTGGTTAAGTGGTGCAAAACAAGTGCCTGTCCAGAAGAATTTATATAAATTATGACCAACGGGTAAACGCTGCAATCGTGCTTTTCGTCATGGCTAATGTATTTTTCACACCCTGACGAAAACCGCGATTGCAGCTGTTGAAACGTCTCCTGTGTGACTTCTATTTTTTGACACACACACACACATATTTTTATATATATATATATATTTATAAACAAGACATGGGCTGGCACTCTAGCCATTACTCAGTTACTAATCATGAACTTCTATCTTTAAAATAAAAATCAGATAATTAGTTACAAATATCTGCAGATATGTGATAAGCTGTTCACCACTTACAAGGCTTCTCTGCTTAACAGTCCTAACTCTAATCTTAACTCTAAATAGAGCCCCAACTTTGGGTCACATATCCAATATCTTTCTAAACCAAGAGCATACCTCACATGGAGATTCCCAGCTCGCCCAAACTGCTACTCTGAGACCACGGACCCAAAGTTGGGGCTCTATTTAGAGTTAAGATTAGAGTTAGGACTGCTCAGCAGAGAAGCTTTGTAAGTGGCGAACAGCTTATCACGTATCTGCAGATATTTGTAACTAATTCTCTGATTTTTATTTTAAAGATAGAAGTTCATGATTAGTAACTGAGTATCGGCTAGAGTGCCAGGCCATGTCTTGTTTTTTGTACAAATTCCCCTTGCCTTGTGCACCGGTCATATATTACTTTATAAACTGATTTGTAGCTGCCTCCATTTTGGATATGTGGTATATATATATATTAGACATCTAAGATTGCTACATTATATTCTGTATATAGTGTGCCATTTCTAGACTCTTAATGTACACAATATGGGCCTGATCCAGACTTAATAAAGATAATAAGGACAATTTACGCACACGGCATGTATAAATCTGGCTGTGAGAAAGCAGATGTTACTCATCGTAACACTGATCGCACATAACTTATACGATAGGGCATGCCATCCCTAAGCAAGCCAAATATATGCATTGTGGACGAAGGGAGGCATTTAAATTGTACAGTGTGGGCTGGGTTAGGCACTTACGTACAACAAGGCATTACATGTATGTACAAAGATATGCAAGAAACAGTTAAGGTAAGGTTCTGTATGTAAGTCAGCTAAATTACGTATGTGCAAGGGGAGTGTCAGGGGGAGTGCATTATCCTTAGTAGTGCGTAACTTAGGTACATATGTGTACGTAAAACAATCTTAAGTCTGGATCAGGCCCTATCTGCTTTATATAGTGTGTGTCATGTCTGGCCCCTTAATATACCCCACAAATAAGCCCTTCTGCCGGTCCTGCCCAAGCTTTGCCCCTGGTACCGCCTAAACCCAGCCAATTTCCACCCAAACACCATGCATTTAATCTTAAACCCTGCCCCTTTTGGCACGACCAAGGGATAAAATCAGTAAAAAAAGAAAAAAAATGGGACAACTGTAAGTCGGACAGATCAGTGGGACAGTCACTCGAAATCAGGACTGTCCCAACAATTGGGTGGTGTTCACATGTATTAAAAGCATTGAAAATCCCCCTTTTAATATCTTGCCTTTGCTATTGCTTTCTGACTCCCTGTGCTTTCCCATGCACTGTGATTGCTGCTCTCCTATTGTATAGTGCTGCAGTGTCGTTAGTATCTGAAATGGCCAGTACTGGAGCAGCTGCACCTGTTCTGCCACAGCAGCTCCTTCCGTTTGACAACAGCGGAGTGTAGATCTTTTTCAGAGTCTTTAGACTCATAATGCTACTTCTTTCAAGTAAAATACATTAAAACCGTTTAATATAATGATGAAGGGGTCCACATGTAATTGACCAACCCATACATCATTGGTCACGCCAATAGGTCCTTGATAATATTCACCTCTATGCCCATGAGGCCCTCAATATGGCCCCCATAATCTCCCCTCCCACCATGCATAAGTATGCTGCTTAATCCTGCCTCCAGTGTGCAGAAAACGGCCCCAACTGTTACAAGTCTTTCTAAGAATGGGTCAAATTTCAAGTATGTGATAAAGATTTGAAGTCATAGTGGATCAGATGCAGAATTGGTTGCAAAACAGGACTGAAGTATTTAGTTTATTTCAAACCATGCAGAGATGCCCATCACCCAAACGCAGCATATGCACCTAATTTACTACAAGACATTTCTATTAGCAGCAGATCTTGTAGCAGGAGCAAATAATAGACATGAAAACAGACATGTCTTCAGTCCCATTTACAAGAACACAGCTTTATTGAGTATGAAATACTTTATAGTCTGCACATACCCTATTTCATGTTGTATTTGTAAGTTTAAATTAAGTTTGGAGACACATGGGAACATTTACATACAAGATGATCATTGCAGTGTGAAGCCATGCAGAATAACCAAGTTGGTAGAAAATGTATACTGTAGTGGAGACGTGTTCTCCACAAAGAAAATTATATTTCCAATATACAGACAGCTGATAGCTTATTTTCGCTGGTCTGTATTTCGAATATATCTCTAATTAGAAGGTTTTATTAATGAATGGGTAAGTATGGCAAATTTATTTTTCAGCAACTTACTCATTTATTATTCCCAAAACCCAACACAGACCACAGACCCAAAGCATTTTGCCTTGTGTTCTGTGCTTGCTTCACTTTATTGTATTTCTGTGATATTTTTATAGTCATATTGGGTTGGATCCAGACCTAATTAAGTGCTGCCACACTGGACCCCACCACCACAGACCCGCTGCTTCTGACAAGTTAGTGCATAAGGGTAGTCTTAGGGTCAGGCTGCAGGCAAGGCAGTCTTAGTGTCAGACTGTGGGGAAGGGATTATTAGGGTAAGGCTCTGGGGAAGGGAGGGTTAGGGTTAGGGTAATGGAAGGGGAGGGTTAGGGTGAGGATTAGGATAAGTGTTGGGGTTGGATAAATACTCACATCTCGCCACTGCAGATTCGTACTGGAGCTGTACTTTGCTTGTCATCAGTGAGGCAGAAGCAATCGATTACAGAGCCAGTTTGAAAATGGCTGTTAGAAAACGGCCCTTTAGGAGAAGTGCTGTTCTAACCACCAACCCACACTCCTATAGTGTTATCTATGGGGGTAAAGTCAATTTGTTGTATTTGCTTATTACCAAATAAGTGTAGAAATTCACACAACACTGTTTGCTTAATGTTAATGTTTCCTAAGTTTGCTTTGATTAATACAATCGATTTTCCATGTGCTAGAATAGGAGGTAAAATTTAGGCATTTCTCTTTTATTGATTAGCATTAGTGGGTAACTAACATGGGGCCGAACGTATGCTGAGTGCTGAATGCTGAATTATGTCTTCTCTAAGTTCTTCCCTCCCACATAGTGTGTTAGCTCATGTGAGCAGGGCCCTCCGTCCTAGTGTTGGTTATTCCTCTACCACTCCCCCCTCACTTTGTACCTTTTTGTCCCCCTCTACTACCCTTTTACTCAATCCTCACCTGGTGGCTCCCTCTCAACCTCTCACTGCGCTCTATCATCTGCTTCCTGATCTTCCAAGCTTGACACCTCGCATTTTGCCTTGCGTTCTGTGCTTTCTTCACTTTATTGTATTTCTGTGATATTTTTATAGTCATATTGGGCTGGATCCAGACCTAGTTAAGTGCTTCAACTTAGTTACTCCTGGGCTAAACCATGTTGATTGCAGGGGAGTCATATTTCATCTGTAGCAAACAGTATTATAGTTGAGAGGTGATGTTTCCTATCCCAAGTCTAAATAACAGTGTGATAGTAAAGCTGGTCAGTATCTGTGTGCAGTAAGCAAATCAAAGATATATCCCTGCACGCAAAAAATACAATTAACTTGACTTCCCCTGAAATCAACATGGTTTTGCCCAGGTGTATCCTTCCTCTCTTTCAAGCTCCTTTTTAAGTGTGGATCCAGCCCAATAGGAGAAAGGACTGTTTAGAGGAATAGACTGTATATGTTTTTCAGTCACATTGTATCTACCAAGAATGATTGTGGTATATTAAGTGTGCACACTACAAGTGCTTAGCAAAGAATACAATTAACTTGACTCCCCCTGCAATCAACATGGTTTAGCAAAGGAGTAACTAAGATCAAGCACTTAACTAAGTCTGGATCCAGCCGATTGTATTGAATATATACTATGCTGTCCATCCCTACCCTGTATGTCTCTACTGTATTTTGTTGTATTTTGTATGGCGCTGTGGACACCTTGTGAACTAATAACTATGGGACTGATCCTGATTTAGTAACGACAGGGTTGCCGACTCTTCCGCAATATTCAAGAGACTCCTGAAATTTGGGCAGTTCTCCCGGTATCCAGGGAGAGCCGACAAATCTCTCATAAGCCCCGACCCACTATCAATCACAACTGTGATCCCTAGAGTTACTAGGGATGGGTAAGACTTGATGATGTATTCAAGCCCCGCCCATCCCCTTTAACACTAAAATTTACATGAGTAATTGACAGGGGCGGGAGTTAATGACGCGATTTGAATAAATCACGTCATTAAGACCCTCCCTCTCGCAGTTATCTATGGCTTCAATCCGGGTTCTCCCGGAGGGCAGCTTTCAATAGTCGGTAACCCTGAGTAACGACAATGCTGCTTGCAGTAGTCGGGCGTGTTTCTAGTAGTGTGCATACGTGCTCCTGATGTTACATTACAGATATCCTAGTGTATGGAACTTAGTACTTTAGAAGATCTGCATGTATATGACGTGAAGTGGGCAGCTCTATGCATTTCCGCACAAATTGCGCTCAGACAGATGCAGACCAGTGCAGAGAACTTAAGGTAGGGTTCTGAACACTTAAGTGTCCAGAACTCCGTACATGAGAGGGGAGTGACAGGGGGGCTCATTCCCCTCTCACATGCGAACTTACAAACCTGCGTACGGATGGAGGTCTGCATCAGGCACAATGGGAGCTTGAAATTAAGAGAGGAAATTTACTCCTGGGCTAAACCATGTTGATTGCAGGGGAGTCATATTTCATCTATGGAAACATTATTAGAGATGAGAGGTGATGTTTCCCAGCCCAAGGCTAACTAAGTGTAAAAGTAAAGCTGGTCAGTATCTGTGTGCAGTAAGCAATTCAAAGATATCTCCCTGCATGCAAAGAATACAATTAACTTGACTCCCCCTGAAATCAACATGGTTTTGCCCAGGAGTAACTTTCCTCTCTTATTTTCAAGCTCCTTCTTAAGTCTGAATCAGACCCAATATTATTATATTGTGGTTATAATTTACCAGTATTCTAATCAAAAAGCAGCCTTCTTTTGTGAATGTCATTATTAATCCTTATTAAGGTGCTTTAATCTATTGTGGTATCTTGTTTATTGGTTAACTATTTCTGGAATTGATTTAGATTAACATATATTTATTCTGTTTATAAATACACTGCTAGCAGGGGTACAGCCAGCAGAGGACGACACCTAGTGACATTGGGCCTGATCCAGAGCTACGCTGGCCCGCTCTGGTGCACTCCCCCTGTCACTCCCCCTGTGTGAGCGTAGTTACACACAGTTATGCTGGGTGAAGGCTAGCCTAACTTCAGCCGGCGTAACTGTGTGTAACTACGCTCACACAGGAGCATAATGACTGAAACCCAGCCCTCTTTTCCTAATTACCCTCCCTCCCCCCGCCCAGCTTCCGTAACTACAGCATAGTTACAGAGCTGCCTGCCCCAAAATATGCCCGGCGTATGCGCAGAACGGCATTTCTGCTGTTCTTACGCATACAGCCGCCGTAAAAATGATGGCAGTCGTAGGGCTGTATCAGCCCGATTGTATTTATAAACAACACTCAGCCCTCATAGACTGAGTGCTAAGCAATGCCTAAACTACCAGCCTCGAGGAGGAAAGTCAATTGATTATCCTCAAAGACTGCACAGCGAATGGTAAGTATCTGTTCAACCTTAACCCGTTTCCTAATTCTTACCCTGACCCTCCCCTTCTATTACCCTAACCCAAACCCTCCATTCCCTGAAGCCTGACCATAACCCTCCCTTTCTTTTACCCCAACCCTAACCCTCCCTTCCCTGCAATCTGACTTTAAGAGCCCCCTCCCCACTGCCTAACCCTAACCCCTGACCCTAATAGTGTCCCTAGTACTCACCTTCGGCAGTGCGGCGTGTGTGGTGTCCGTCGGGTTTTCGAATGAATGAATGGGTAAGCATTTTGATTCTGTTTTGATCATGGCGCACATATCCAGAGATGGCGGGGAAGGTGCTAGCACAAGGGGGAAATTGTACAGTATGGACATGCTAATTGTCCATCATGCTATCCGGTCTCCTGATCCATCCCCATTTTATGTGAGGACGAATCAAAAGTATTGGATGGGGTTCCCCTGTCGGAATCCCATGTGAGTGAGATAAGACTAGATCTAGTGGCGCTCCGAAGACAGCGCTAGCATAAGCCTGGATCTGGTCCTTCATCACCAGAATGAGAATTGAAATTAGCAGTGACCCTGCTTGGCAAGCTGTAGGTTTCACGATCCCATAAGATTTCCAGTGGCAGCACTGGTCAGATGTGAGTTAGTTCATTCCCTAGATTTTACTGAATTACACATATGGGAAACATTGCTGCTTTACCTATTAATCTATCGCCATCTTGTGGACATTTGGAAGTACCATAAACAAAAGGAAAAATGACAGAAAATATTCTTATTTGTTGTTTGCTCTTATATCATAGGTAGTACTATTTTGTAACCAGGGCTGTAGCTGGGGGTGTGTGGGAGTGACGATCACCCACAGAACAACTCTGTAGGGAGGCACAGGTAGGTTAGCATTTAAGGTTAATTTGATTGCCAGTTATGGGCTGGGGGGGTGCCAGTTTTTGTTTTTCTCCCTTTCACTAAAATGTCTGACTCTGTATTCATTTTCCCCTACATATTATTCTACTGGTGTAGTTATTAACAATATAGGGCTTTATTTACTAAGAACAATGTAACACTGTAGAATCTTCATATGAAGACTGAATGAAGCCCTGTGCATGCACAGTGGCTCTTTTTTAGGACTGAACATTTCTGCATGCGCAGCATGTTCATGTCAGGACTTTGAAATCTTCAGAGACTAATGTGGATTCCCATTGCGAACGACCCTATTTTGATAGGGCCGTTCGCTCACAGCCAGTTCTGAACTGGCTGAGAAATCGATTGCTTCTGCCTTGAACACAGTGCTCCAAATGGTAAGTATCCCAAACCGGTTCCCTAATCCTTACTCTAACCCTCTCCTTCTATTACCCTAACCCTAACCCTCCCCTACCATGGCCCTAACCCTAACCTTTTTTTCCCCCAAAGCTTAACCCCACCCTCCCCCTAACACTAAAAGTCCCTGGAAAGGTTACCTACCTCTCCTGCAGCGGTTGTGCGGTGGGTCCAGCAGCATTTTTGAAAATGAATGGGTGATTATGCCAATCGGTATACTCACCCATTCATAAAAAATGAAAATCTAAAATGCTAGATATTCGATATAGGGACAGCTGAAAATGAACTTTCGGCTGTTTCTACTTCGGAAAGCCACCTATCATTGTGGAGATTCCTACCATTCAGAGACAGATGCATCGCCCAGTCAGGTAAGTTTTAACACTTTATTTCTTTTCATTTCATACTAAAAAAATTATACTTTTTTTAATGCGGTACTGTCTGTGTTCAAGTGAAAATGGGCATTACAGCTTGAAAATGACTTGAAATGGGCTTTGTAAATAGTCTATATTCTTTGTTTAAGCTTAAACTTGTAAATTTGTGCTAAAAACATAAATATGAACCTATGCAATACTGAATATCATACATTTCTTCATTTTTGCTAAATTCTTTTATAATAAAAAATGTAATGCTACATATTCTTGTCTTTCCTTCTCCTTCTATATCTAGATCAAATTGTTAGATACACATTGAACCCTCCTGTGAATTCATAATAATCAGTGGGCTGGATCCAGACTTAAGAAGGAGCTTGAAATTAAGAAACAGATTTACTAAGCTGTGGGTTTGTAAAAGTGGAGATGTTGCCTATAGCTAAAAATCAGATTCTAGCTGACATTCTTTAGTATGTAATAGGAGAATGAGAGCTAGAATCTGATTGGTTGCTATGGGCAACATCTCCACTTTTCCAAACCCGCAGCTTAATAAATAAGGCCCTAAGAGAGGAAAGTTACTCCGTGGCTAAACCATGTTGATTGCAGGGGTGTTATATTTCATCTATTGCAAACAGTATTAGAGTTGAGAGGTGATGTTTCCTATCCCAAGTCTAAATAACAGTATAATACTAGAGCTGGTCAGTATCTGTGTGCAGTAAGCAATTCAAAGATATGTCCCTGCATGCAAAGAATAGAATTAACTTGACTCCCCCTGATATCAACATGGTTTTGCCCAGGTGTAACCTTCTTCTCTTCAAGCTTCTTCTTAAGTGTGGATCCAGCCCAATAAAAGGACTGTTTAGAGGAATAGACTGTATATTTTTTTCAGTCATATTGGCCCGATCCAGAACTATGCTGGCCGGCATTAATACGCTGGCCAGCAGTGTAAGATCGGCTTAAAAGCCGATCTGCGCATGCACCGGGCAGATGTTGCCCGGCATAGCTACGGAAACAACCGATCGTGTTAGTGCAGGTAGGCGGGGGTAGGGAGGGCAATGAGGCTGGGAGGGCAGTGTTAGCGTACTAAAGCCACCGTCCCAGAGTAGTTACACTGGGTTACGCTGGCTGAACTTAGGATAGCCTTCAGCCGGCGTAACTCAGTGTAATTACGATCTGGCAGGGGGAGTGTCAGGGGAGTGTGACGCTGTTACACTGAGCGTTAGTACGCTCAGCACAACAGCGTTCCTCTGGATCAGGCCCATTGTATCTA
This sequence comes from Limnodynastes dumerilii, assembly GCA_011038615.1. NCBI lineage: Eukaryota > Metazoa > Chordata > Amphibia > Anura > Limnodynastidae > Limnodynastes > Limnodynastes dumerilii. The sequence continues at coordinate 296,916 of WWET01000670.1, read as the reverse complement.
CCAAGAATGATTGTGGTATATTAATTGTGCACACTACAAGTGCTTAGCACCTTGTGTTATACATATATTTCTAACAGTGCCACCCACAATTTAGAGTAATACCCTTCATTAAGGATCTTTGTTAGGGCCTCCTGTGATCCCATTTTGATGATATGCTACAGGACATAGAAACATAGAAAACATAGAAAGTGTTTAATGTTAGCCTTAAATTGTTCATTTTATAGTTGTGTTTATATATGGTCCACTTACATGTCATTAAATAGCAAATATTCCTTCTAATTCCATTATATAATAGAGAAGTCTCTACAGGACTGGATCCACCTCCTGTACGTTTTCCAAATGTGTTATAGGGCCTGATCCAGACCTACGCTCATGAAACGCTCATGTGCGTAGCGTATTTATGCCAGCGTACCTACGATGCACTTCCATAGGCACTCCCCTTGGTCATACTTAGTTTAGCCTTCTTACACCCAGCAAACACTACCCTAACTTTTCTGTTCGTAACCGTGGGCGTCCGTAAGCTCATTGCGTAGTTACGACGCTTAGCATACCCATACTGTATGATTTAAATGCTTCGCCCCGCCCTTGGCGCGTATTTACGGGTTTCATATGGCAGACACGCCCCCTCGAGTGTTGATACGAAGCTGGTACGCTCAAGGCCCCCTCGGAATTTCATAGCGTAACATGGGCGTAACATCTGCCCCGAGCATGTTCAGTAAGTACAAATAGCCGTTTTTACGCTTACGACCATCGTAAAAACACACCCGAGCGTAGGTCTGGATCAGGCCCGGTGTGTTTAATTCTACATGAGAGAGAGGAGTTAACTCCCCCTATCACTCCCCTCTCTCATTCGTAAGAAGTGTTATTTAAACTGTCATAAGGCAGCCTTAAGTTACACTTGTGATCCCCGGTCCATCTGACCACTGATCCGTGTGTAAGAGGGATATCCATCCTACACTGTAAAACTGAAATGCTTCCCTCTGCCCAGAAAGGTGGGCAGGGGGGAAGGAGAGAGAGGAGAGTGAACTCTCCTGTCACTCCCCTCTCACATGCAGAGTTTTGGCCATCTCCACACTGATCTGCATCCATCTGAATGTGGATCTGCGCGGATCTGCATTCTGCTGCCCACATACCTTTATCTGCAGGCCTATCTTCTCCCCCATTGCATGGATTCATTGAGTTCCGTGCCATAGGAGTTCCGTTGCGGTACACTTGGTGCACGCATGTGTGCTGCCTGTAAATTACTTTCTTGATCCAACCCTATGTTAACATGTACACATGAAGGACTTAAATGACATTATCCACTGTATGTGTAAAGATCATGTACTATTATTACCATGGCAATTAGTGTGTTTCACTCATAGATTGTATGACTATACATTGTGGGCTTGAGCCAGACTCAAGCATAAAAAAGAAAGCATTCAGCATTTAGGAAAACCCCAAGTTCTCTTCCCAAGCTCTTAATTGACACTGCAAATGTACTACTATTTAATCTTGAAGAGCACTAATATAGTTATAGTCTCATTAAAGCTATGCTTAATACATCAATATAAAACATACTTGTAGATAACATTAAACAGAGGAACCATCAGAGGGTATGGCCAGTAAACCCATAAGGAGCCCGCTGGCCTGGATAGTTAATTAATGATTCACCAACTATTTACTACGTGTTCAGTCAGTAAATCATTAATTAACTCTTTCAGGTGGCATTACTGCTTGTGATGATAGCTGTGCACTCTGCCGGCCAGTGAACCACCTTAGCTGTCAGAGTATTGTTAGGTGACAGCCATAAGTGCTTTCCAGCCTGCACATTTAATGAGCTATTCCCGCTGGCTTATGAAGTATGGTTGGTCAACAATGCAGGATGGAGCCCTATGATTTCTGATGGTGCCAGTGGCAATACATTTAATTATAGCATTAGGTACAACAGTTTGGACTTACCGGTACAGATATTTCATGGTTACTCTTTAATTTGCCCAAAATGGTGTAGCCATCTACGCTAATTTTCCCTCTAGGAACCAGCTGGAATGAGTCCACTTTGATGCAGTCAATGTAAAGAGTGATTCTTGACTTCTGGACACTGAAGAGAACCTTGTGAAACTTGGTGTCAAATAGGAAAGGGAGATGAGTGAAGCTTATGGTGTTCAGTTTCCCATCTGCTCCTTTGTAAGAGAACTCTAGAGCCTTTTTAGGGCCATTAAAGTTAATGGCAGCTTGTTGCTTTCCCTCTGAGTCTACTATTTGCCAGATACTCCAGTACTTGTTCTTTGTGCTGTCTTTCATCCGGTACGTAAACATAAAAGAATATTCTTCTGGCAGCCCACTGCTATAGATGAGCCTAAAGAAAACAATAGAGCATGGTTATGGCTTAGTCATTTTATGTTCTTGCTGCACATGGGTAAGATGTTATCAGTACTGAAATACATTTTCCTGTTTTCTGAATGTGAAGAAGAAAAAGGCTCTGATTTACAATTACAATGAAAATTTAACTTAGTGCATATCAAGCTTATCATATCATAGTGCTGAGTTCATGAGTTTGATTCCCGGACTAGGCTTTATCTGCGTGAAGTTTGTATGTTCTCCCCCTGTCTTTGTGGGTTTCCTCCGGGTGCTCTGGTTTCCTCGCACACTGAATAAATTAAACCTTGTCTGTGTTAGGGAACTTAGAATGTAGTTCTAATGGGTTAGCGACTGATGTGAATGTGAAATGTTCTCTGTAAAGCACCACGTAATCTGATAGCACTATATAAAAGCCTATTAATAAATAAATATCAAGCTTATGAAAGGTAATGCATGTGTTATTTTTATTACATTTTTAGACATTAGTATTAGCCATAAGGTTGTAGATGCTATAAACTTGTATTGTAAATCAGGTAAGGGACATAGTGGCATTTTTAGACTGTAAAAGTTCCAGAATTGGTGAATGTAACCTTGTTATTTTAATGTTAATATAAAAATGTTAACTATTCATGATTTTTATCACAAACTGAACCTTATGAATTAGCAAAGAAATTAAGCCAGTGGGAAACGTTACTTTGTTCTACAATAATAGTGCTTCGCTTTGCTTCTAGATACTGTATACCCAGTAAAATATTCAAGCATAACCTATACCTAAATGTTATGAAAACATAGTTGTATCTGAAAATATGACAAATTAAATAAAAATGTTTTAATATATGTGTCAATCTGAATGAAAATTGCAGCTAGATACTACAACTTTTTTTGTATTCTTTTGTTCATTAGTGTTTTTTTTTTATGTGTTATATTTTTTAAATAAGATTTTAGCATTGTCTACTTTTCTGAACTATATATTATTTGCAAAAGCAAACTCACTTTGCTGAAAATTGAATAGCCACATGAAAAGTTAAGCACATGAATGAGTTTAATCATGAATGAGTTTAACCACTTTAACCACTTCTAAAATTATTGTTGAACAAAAAATAAATGTATAATAATAATAATAATAATAATAATAATAATATAGTACTGAGCGATTTTTCTGTGTTCTGCCATCATTTTATAGAATTTGAAAATTACTTTCAGCACCACAACATGAGAACAGCACCTGCATATCTTCTGAAGTGTCACTGGGGGGAGCTAGTTCCCAATAATTTAAAAAGTAATAGACTTTTCAAATACAGATTAATATTTCCTTGATGCCTATCTAGCTGCTATTATTATAACTGTAACTAAATGCTTACATTAATAATTAATAAAGCACATTGGATAAACTATAATTAAAGCAGACTCTCAATTGTACAAACAATTTCTATAAAACCTTTGTGATTTTATTTACATTTTTTATCAGTAATTCATAATTGGACAATATGCAACTCACATCATCTAATTATGACGTACATTTTTGAAGTTTAAATAACATCATATTTGCCCCTTACAAGTACAGTTTATGTACATACCTGGTCAAAATCCTAAAATCTACTTTTGTTCCTAACTGATATGCCACTTGGAATGGAGATGTGCCCACAACGGTCTGTATAGCACCAACAGATGCAGCTTTGTCTATCTGAAACTTGGAAATCAGATCAAAGCCTATAAGGGGAAGTGAGCAACAAATGTTTATTTATGCGGAAAAGATAAACAACAGTAAATTACTGGCATCCACATTTGCTTCTAATCTGGAATACATCATATCATATCCAGTGTGTTCTTGTAATTTCTTTCTTCACAATACAGGATAATACAGGATACAGAAGAAAGGATAATATAGTATAATTACTTGGGACCAGATTGTAACTCATATTTACTTTGCCTTTGGATCTGTGATTAACAGATGCATGCACATATAAGAGAGAGAGGGGGGCAAGGGACTGAGAGAGAGGGGGATAGGGAGGGAGGGAGACAGAGAAAGGGAGAGATTACAATATGGGACACATGGGTAATAACATGGGATGGGATCGTAGCTTATAGCTCCTTTGTCCTGGAATCTATGATTATTGGATGTGTGGAGATCCACAATTGCAGGGTCACAGTATCTGTGTGATTGCACTGAACCCTTACCCTCGCACAAACAGACTTCTGATCCATACACTACCTTATGTTTTCCAGTTCTTGTGAACATACAAAGACAGCAATGGGTCTCTGAAGTCTACATACAAAGCAATGACAAAGCACCTCTGAATAGACCGAAATACAGGCAAAGTTAGTTTCTGTTCATGTCAATTTTTATGGGTCAGATCTATGTTGAAAATGACACCGCCACCTATCATTGTTCAAACACATCTTCAGAAAGAAAATAGCTATTGGGAACAGGTACCTATTTCCCCGTTCCCAATAGGCTGTGGTGGTTGCGATGGATATAAGCTTAGTGTTAGACTGCAGCATGTGCGGTGGGTATATGGTTATAGTTATGGCTCACGGGGAAGGTTAGAGTTAGGCAGCAGGGCATAGAGGATTATAGTTAAGCTACAGTACATGGAGAGTTAGGGTTTAAGAAGGGGAATACTAGGGTTAGGCAGCAGGGCATAAGGGTTTAGGGTTATACTACAGTACATGGAGGGTTAGAGCTTAAGAAGGGGAAGGTTAGGGTTAGACTGCAGGAAACAGAGGGTTAGAAATGGGTTAAGGGTAGGGTTAGGTAAAAGCACTTACCTGTCGGCGATGACTTTTTCGCAGCTACAGGAGTCGGATCACTGCTGCTTTCTCAAATGAGGACTGCCAGGAATTACAGACAGTCTACATTCAGTTGCCATACAATGGTCTTTCAGAAAAAAGACCATTATGCCAGCAAACCACATCCAATATTTTTTTATCTATACATGGTATCATTTGCAATAGGCTTTTGGAAGATTAGGGCATTATGTCATTTTGGAGGTTTCTCTGAAGTGTTGCAAGAACAACTTACTACGTAGCCCCATGGCTCTATACAGAGAAAAGATCCCAATTCCACTCTCTTTCTCTGCCTGGCTTATGCCTGGGGAACGGATCCAGATGAACAGTGCTATATCTTGTCATCCATTTAACATTTTCAATTAGTCTTTAAATCATTGATTATCCAAAATAAAGAATGATCATTTGCAGGAAACCCCTTTAGGCTGTGAGAAAGCACAATTAATAGATACCAATATATTCCAGGTTAATGTTACACAAAGCCTTAATGAGATCTCACTTTACCTGGTAAATCATCCTGTCCTCCATTAATGGGGGGGCATTTGTGTTGTACATTGTTGAACTTTAAGTTGAAAGGGAATCCTAAGAAGAAACAGAATAATTATTATTCAATAAAAAAAATAGATATTAATGTTATTGTAATGTTATGTTATGTTATGCTATTAAAGTTTTGTTTTTTTTAAATCAATATAAGGAAATATCACTATCACAGTAAGTCATTCCATGTGATACAGTTTAGGCCTTACCAAGTAAGAACAAGTCTTGTTGTGTATCAAGCTTGGGGCATAGTAATCACTCTGTAACCACAGCCATTACAGTAGGAGTATTAAGCAGAGAATGTAATGGGCGAGGTTCATCATTGCGAGTATCCCCCTCATCAGTGAGAGCAATGTCTACAGGGACTACAGATTTGCTGCAGGCAAGCTGCGGTTTATTGACATTTACAAGAAGTAGAGAGGGGAGATCAAATAAGCGACCACCATTATCAAAACACTCAGTGGTCTGCCTTTCTGAAAGCAGCTGCTGTGAGCAGGAAAAATAAACATTCTTCTTTACAAATGAATTTAATATGACCCAGAAACATTTTGGAAAGTGTTAGTCAGGTCTGGTTTGTGAGTAAAGGGGCCTGCAATGTGGCTTCTGAACAGAGCACCCACTCTTACACAGAGGACTCTTTTTAAGTCATTGGCTTAGTCTGTACAGTCCTTTCCTTTAAACAACATTTGCTGTGTAAAAACACCTTTCAGTCCCAATGTAACATGTACTGTATGTGCAATTATAGCTATCTGGCAGTAGTCCAACCAAACAGGATCTAAGGGCAATTCATACCGACATTAGTGAAAACCGCCTTTTAGGAGTTGATTACTGTGTAGAAACCAGTGGTTGCTGTATACCTGAAAAGCTCAAATCTAGCTTACAGCACAGACATGGCATGGAATGAGGAGGTGCAGTGCATCTCAGGCACTAAGCAACCATCTCTAACACTATTCATCTATCTATCTACCTATCTATTCTATCCATCCATCCATCTACCTATCTATCTATTTATCATCTATCTATCTATCTATCTATCTATCTATCTATCCATCCATCCATCTATCTATCTATCTATTTATCATCTATCTATCTATCCATCCATCCATCTATCTATTTATCATCTATCTATCTATCTATCTATCTATCTATCTTCCCTCTGTTAGTATGTTATTTAATTTAATCCCCACACCTTATTCCTGATATGCATACACATCAAATAAATTGATTAGACATAGAGCAGATATGCTACTCACGTGTGTAATGTTCTATTGTGGCAGATACCAGGGTTCCCAGAAAGCTGACCACATACAAGGCAAGTGGAAGGTTCCTGTTAAAACAAAGTGTGTTTAGTGTACAGTGACAGTGCTACATAAATTGCAGATACACAGCATGAGTCCCTTTTATCCACAGAACAGTACTTCATCTCCTGTCTACTTTCTTACAATGCAGGTGTTAACAATATAAGGAAATGTCCTGTGTTAAATTCACACACAATTGTTATTTGCTTTCTACACTTCTTCACTTCTTTAATAGTTAAACGTGTATCCTTACCAGGTGCCCTTCATGATTCCTTGTTCGTTGGCATTAGATCCGTAGTATCAGTGGGCACTAGGCTTTTCTCAGGGAATTTCATTATTTATGGGATCTGTATAATTGTTTAGCATTTATGCCACCAATGAGAAGTCTTCTGGTTAGCTTTAAACTCCGCCTCCTCTGCTATTTGCATGTGTACAGTGCCCTTGTGTGTGTATGGGCTGCTACTGAGGAGGCTCAGTGAGGGGTCTGTCTAGCAGCTGCTGTGAAGAAAGCACTAATTCCCATTTTTAACAAGAGACTAGAAGATAAACACATTTTTTCTCTATATTTTAACTCCTTATCTCCAGGACAATTTTGGTTTACTATGATGCTCATGAATAGATATATTATTATTAAAACCAGCCTCTGAGCAATATAATCATTAAACATTGTCGTTTGGGTTATTATGCATGCAACACTTAAATGACACGTTGCATTAATGGTATTATTTTAGGGTTGTCAAATCCAAAGTTACTATAATTAATAATAATAGATCAAACCGTGAAAACTAGAACTTAAGCCCCATACACACATTCCAATAAATCATAAGTACCCAAAAACGACCATCAAACCATCAAGTATAATGATTGGTTCTGCTTGTGATATATTAGTGCAATGTCCCTTTAATCCCTTCCCCTTTTCTCTAACCTGTCTGTATTGCAGTATATTTTCGTGTGTGTATGCAGACCTTTGCAAGCTCTTTATCACATTTTCTTTCTTATGAATGTGTCGACTCATTACAAAGGGGCGGATCCTAAACTAAGTACAACAGGGAACTTACGCAAGTCAGATGCGAGCGCCAGATGTTCCGACAGCATAAGTACGTCAGTAAAGTTAAAACTCGTCAGGGGACGTATGCAAGAGACTTGCGCAAGTCCCCGTATGTACTTAAATCTGAATCAGGCCCTAAGTGTCTTTAAATCCTTATAACTAGTTCTGCATTCCTACAGCAAAGTTATAATTATACATTGCTGTTCCAAGTTTCCATTCATGAGCCAATTACTTTAAGGTAAAATAGTATTTTGAAATTTTAAAGCTATTAATGGAATGAAAATGTATCTAGTTTGTAGTTCAGCATTTTAATAATCAATAGTTCGAAAGGTTCCAAAGTTTTATGCCCACATATTAAACTAAACAGTTGGCTTTTATGACCATGGGCCAGATCCAGAACAACGCTTGTGAGCGAATTTCCGCGTGGCGGAGACGTAAAATCGCCTTTTGGTAAGCACTGCGCATGCACACCATAGAAAATACGCTCAGTAACGTAGCGTAATTGTAAACATATGGGCCATTCACGTATGTGTTACGTAAATACTTACGTGTGGGCATGCCAATTTTACATGAGTCCAAAATACGTCTGAAATACGTTAAGTTGTATTTAAAGTGTACAGTATGGGTGTGCTTAGCTGCGTAAATACGTGTTGGCCATACGTACGTGTGCGGATCACTGCGGTTATGTTGGCAAAAGTTAAGGTAGGGTTTGAAAAGCGTATCTTGACAAAATACGTACAATCAAAAGGTGTGCCTAGGGGAGTGTATAGAAGGTACGCACGCATAAATACGCTACGCGAGTAAACGTACGGCAAACGTAGATCTGGATCTACCCCCATGTCTATATTTTTGGAAATGTAGGCTTCCATAAAAGATAAACATTAACTTTTTTCAAAGAAACTGATAGATTAATGTCAATGAAAATGCATTTCATGCCACTACAAGTTCTTAAATTAGCAGTTGTGCTCTAAAGTATGATTCATTTCGGTTAATTCAAAAACAATTACAATAAAAAAATATATACAACAAGTGATCTAACGTTCAACAAACGTTTGCTAAACCAAAGAAGCAATTTGTTTTGCTAATATACCTTTGAACATAAAAGTTTGTACAAAATTGTAAAGTAAAATGTTTTATTATACATTTTAATTACATTTTTCCTCAGATGGAAATGATTTACGTAACCTATTTCATTTTTTATGCATGTGGGAGATAACAGCTATACTAATAAATTTACATAAGAAATAACAGAAATGTACATTTCCTACCTGAAGTTCTAGCCCCAATTATTGTTTGACATTATTCTTGCTCTGCAGTACCTGAACAAACTAGCATTAAACTACTACCCAAAATGTTTGGGTTCCGGGACTCAGGGAAAGGAAATGAGGAGGCTTATTCATTGACAGCAAACTCAGGAGAACACGGTATGGGATGGGACAGGTAAGTGTACAAGAAGTCCCCTAGAGAAGAGAAACAGAACTACAGCACCTGGTAGGAGCAGAAGCTGTAGAAGAGGGTGAAGAAGCATGGGACAGCAAAGAGTTAGTAAGCAGGTAGGTAGCAGCAGAGATAAAGCACTTGGCAGATAACGTACAACTCTACAGTTAGAAGACTTCGGCAGCAGGTGGTACCTTGGATAATTAGACCCTGAGCAGTGATTGATAACGCTGTGATGATCAGATAGATGATACAGTGATGATGAGACACTGAGTAGTGGCAGTTAATTCTGCAGTAAATAGACTCTGAGTAGTATATAGCACTGTGATGATGGGACACTGAGCAGTGACAGATTATCCTGCAATGAAGAGACTCTGAGTAGTGGGAGACACTGGGATGATGGTGTACTGAGCAGTGACAGGTGATACTGCAATGAAGAGACTGACTAGTTGGAGATACTGAGATGTAAAGTACTGAGCAGTGACTGGTTATGCTGTAGTGAGAGGCACTGAGTAGCGGCAGAAATTGTGATAATGAAGTACTGAGTAGTGACAGGTGATGCTGCAATGAAGAGACTCTGAGTAGCTGGAGATACTGTGATGTTGGAGTACTGGGCAGTGACTGGTTATGCTGTAGTAAGAGGCTCTGAGTAGTGGGAGACACTGGACAAGATTCACACTTGCGTGTGTGATCCATAGGTGCGGATACACATGTATCCGCACCTACTTTCTCTGATAGGTGATACTGCAATGAAGAGACTCTAAGTCTAAGACATTGTGATGATGGAGTACTAAGAGGTGAATGGTTATACTGCAGTCAGAGACTAAGGGCCTGATCCAGAGCTACGAAATTGGCCGATTTCGAGCGAGCGTATGACCGTTTTTTGCGTATTTTCGTACGAAATTTCGCACTGCGCATGCCCAGTATGACAGCTTCCGGTCGGCTGGACGACATGAGCGTATAGCGGTCGAGGGGCGTGCGTTTAATACGATGGTCGCCTGGGCGCTCGTTTTACTACACGGAGGCGGGGATAGCCATTTAAATTGTACAGTATGGGCGTGCTAAGCCCGTACGCTCAGCGTATTATGTGCGAAAATTCGTACGGCCGACGGTAGTACCCAGTGTAGGGTATAGCCGCCGTAAGCAGGTACTTTACTATGGGAGTGTTAGGGGCGTGCATGTTTATTCGCACGGTCGAATGTACGCATTCGCCCGCCGTGCGAAATTTCGTAGCTCTGGATCAGGCCCTAAGTAGCAAGAGACACTATGAAGGATGTGGAGTTCACTGAACAGCTGGGTTGACCAAGGAAGCATAACACAGAACATTCACTTGGACTAGTGGAACCAGGAACTGATATATTATAAATGGTATATGTTGTACTGGCACAGGGTGTGGTGTCAGCTGATAGGAGATTAGACAACATGTGGCTGAATAGCAGCACAGGATTGGATTACAGCAGTCAGCTGACTGCAAGCAACATGGGTGCGTCTATGAGCAAGATAACGCTTGTTACAGCAGGCCTAAGGGCTTTCTCACCGGGGGCCCGGAGTCTATGTCAACACCAGGTTTTCACTAGAGCCTCTGATGGTGAGGATAGTCTGGGCTGCTGGGCTGACAGGTCGTGCCCCCGGCAATAGTTCCCTTTGGGGTACTGCAGCGTGGTTAGTGCTATTCAGGAACCCAGGTGCACACAATAACCTTGCATACAAGAAACCGATAGTAACAACACAGATACTCTCAAGGACGATTAAGGTTTCTTTAATCAAAGAATAAGAACCCTCATATACAGTAATAAAAGCAATAGGCATACACTATTCCCTCAATAACATGTACACCAAATAATAACCCACAACAGGATCTAGGAGAGATGTAGGTACTGGAGGATAGCAGGTTGTGCTCCTAATACTGTGGGGAAACTGCACACAGACAGTACTACAAGTCCCAGATGTAAAGGGGAACTACTAACAGGCAGATGGAGATGTCTGAATACACTGCAGGTGGTAAACAGTGGAGCTATGCTCTGAACACACTGGAGATGGCACACACACACAGTGGAGCTATGTTCTATACACACTGGAGATGACTCACACTCAGTGGAATAATGCTCTAAACACGCTGGAGGTTACACACACACACAGCAGAATGCACACTCAGTAAACACACTGGCGGCTAATACACTCGAGCAAGATGACACAACTGCGAGGTAACACAGGAGACCTAAGACGGAACTCCGACACTGCTAGTTGACCCAAGCAGGTAAACACAAGACTTACTACACCGCAAGATGATAACTGCAGGTAATAAGAATCATAACACTGCAAGATGGTAACCACAGGTAACGCTCACAACACGTGGCAGATCTCACACACACACGCCCGACAGGACGGAGCAAGGAGATAGTATTCACTCGCAAACAATCAACAAGACCGGAGCCTGCCCAAGGCTGAGGCCGCCAGCGGGAGTAGCAAACTACTCTCGCCGCGCACCTCACCGTACAGGGGGTCGACAACAAGACAGAGGGTAAACGGGAAGCAAGGGGGTACACACCAGGAAAGCAGGGTATCAGGAAAATGCAAAAAGCAACGAAGCACTCAGACAGCCAGCTATAACTATCAGGAACCAGACGCTATAACCGACACCTGTGGAAGTGAGCAGGGAGTATTTAAGGAGGGATCCATCAATCACCAAACAACCCTGACACACCTCCACAGGTGATACCTGACAGCTGGGGAAAAGGGAGCACATAGAAACTACAGCCTGCTAGATCCTGCCAGTGCAACTACTACGGAGTGTAACAACGCTGATGCTGTAGAACTCTGAACAAGCACAGGTCAATAAACATGGTGGTCTCTAATTCTGAACAGGTTACGATGGAGGACCAAGGCCAGCAATACCAAGAAAGTGACAGCACTTAACCCTGTACTGTGTTTTGTGATAGTCTACAATTATCTAAATCATTTAAATCATTAAACTACCAAAGTGCATAATGCAAGCTAACAGTGCAAATTCCGTTTTATAATATCATTAGCATTTCATTGGGAATTGGATGTCAAGGAAAGATAGTGGCAATAGAAGTAAATACAAACTCCAATCATGTCCTACAATGAAAAAAAGTTTCTGGAACAAGGTAGTTGAAGCCAGGGTTGCCTACTTTCTATTTCTTCCCTCCAGGAGATCTTGGAGTAAAGAAATAGATGCCGGTATGGGGGCGGGGCTGAATAAAAGGATTTAGCAATAGCAAATAGCAATAACCCTGTCCATCACTACTGCAATTCATAGTGTTCCTGGGGGTGGGCGGGGCTTGATGAGAAAAACATGTCAGGGATTGCTGTGAAGAGAAGCAGGGGGCGGTACTTGCAGGAGATTTACCCGCTCTCCCGGGATACCGGGAAATACCAGAATTTTAGGAGTCTCCCAGATATTATGTGGTTAAAGAATTAACACCCCCATTGTAAGTATTACAGAGTTTGAGAATATTGAACAGCTTTAATTTAGTTTACCATTCAGCTACCAAACAATACCTCTCAACTCTAACTCTGTTTGCATAGTTTATCTCCCACTGCAGTTCAACACAGTTTTTCCAACGTATACATTAGCCTCTGGTTTTGCTGTTACTTTAAAACTTTGGAACAGCCCCACAGGTGGTTTCAAATCAAGTGATAAACATAAATATTATCTAGCTTGGTTGCAAGGATATAAAGGCTGAACTGGTTATATGATAAAGTCACAAAGCAATATTGGTCTGGTGACTGAGGGTTTAATCAGTATAGGAATAGAATAAATGCAAATTTTATGTGAAGGGCAAAGTAAATTGTAATAGGATAAATATAATAATAAGGGTTGTTGAGGAATTTGATCATTTTCTGGTGGCGTTTTAAAAATGTACTTGAAGATTTAAAACCTAGAGGAAAGTCTTCCAAGAGGCATTCCACCCAGACCCGTAATCCTGTAATTAGCAGGAGGAGCAGGTAATGCATATGGAAGACAGATGCATATACTGTGCAGAGAGGAAAATAAATTGGGAGATAACTTTAAGACAAGTAAAGATGTGTATCTGAATGTTACCAAAGTTGGGACTGACATAGTAGAGTATCCATAGGAGAAGAAAATGTATCAGACTGTAGTGGGTTGGAGGGACAAGTGAAGAATGTTAGAGAGATGGGACCAGATTCACACTTAAGAAGCTCTGGCTTCTTCAGTGTGGTCTTTTAAGGAATGACCTACGACGCATGCATAGTAGGTTATTCATGCAATCTACATGCCGTTTAGGAACGTAGGGCTGTATTCAGAGAACCATTTTTTGTGGCGAGTTCTGTGTGTAGGTACGTTTCAACTGCGCATGCATAGTAACTTTATTCACGTAATTCACGTAGACTATATGTGCGGAAGTGCCTCACGGACGGACTTGTGAATCGCACATGGGTAAATACGCACAGATCTCCCACTTAAAAACACGCACGTGAGACTTTAAATAAAAATGGGCAGGGGGAGGCATTTTATAAAAATAGGTATTAAAAAATATGAGCATCAGGAAAGATTCATAGCAAAGAAGGGACATCTGTAAGAAAACAGCATAGCGAACTATGACTCGAAAACTAGATAACATACATTAAACCAAATCTAACAATGTAGGACCTGGTAGTAGGAGTCCCTCCCGCGAAAGCCAGAGTCAGAGAGCCAGACTCTGCCGGAGAAGTCATATACTCACAGGAGGGGCGACCTGGGACCAGTGCAAAGGTATCACGCCCTAAAGTCCAGGTAGTGGGGATGGAGGAGCGAGAGGAGGAGTCGCACAGGGATACCTCGGGTAGGGCACCCCCAGAGAATCAAAGCTTGTAGAAGCCAAAAGTCCATCAGGGGTTGAGGAGGAGGAAGACCCATACGGTGCAATAGATCCTGGCCCTCTTGTAGTGACATAGCCGAGAGTTGTTGGTTTTGATGCCAAACAAAGAGGCGGAATGGGAACCCCCACCGATAATGAATGTTGTGGTCCCTCAGAATCGTCGTAATGGGGTGCAAACTCCGTCTTCTGGGCAATGTAGTGGGAGAAAGATCTTGAAATAGCTGAATACTTGCTTCCTCAAATATCAGATTTTATATCTCCTGGCTCCCTGCATAATAGACTCCTTGGCAGAGAAATAATGAAGCCGCAGGATGACGTCTCTAGGCGGAGCAGAGTCAGGAGGCCGGGTCTTGAGCGCCCCATGCGCCCTATCCATTAATAACTGCTCTTCTGGTGCCAACTGAGAGAATAGACGCTTTAGAAATGGCACCAGCATCAGAGGTTCAACAGTCTCTGGGATCCCCTTGAGCCTCAGGTTATTTCGCCTGGCCCTATTATCCATGTCTTCCTGCCTGTCTTGCAGGTCGCCAGCTCCTTGCGGATTTGGGAGATGTCCTCATCAGCTGTGGTTTGATAAGAGATCACATCTTCCACCCTCCGCTCCAGATGATCAGTGCGGGATCCAAGAGCTGATATGTAAGTATGGATTGAGTGAAGCGCTTGTTGTACTTCCGTGTGTATAGATGAACGCAAGTCCTTCAGTTCCTTGAGCAAGGATGCAAAGTCCTTCCTGGTAACTGGAGCAGAGTCGTCGTTATCGTTATCAGACTCTGAGCCCTCTGCGCTACGAGGGGATGTGTCCCTGGAGAGCCTGGGAACTTGCGAGGATTTGTTAGGGTAGTAGTGGGGGATGCCCTTAGGGCGCTGCTTGCCGCTTCTTGGCATGATGAGAAACGTATTCAATCAATGGATACAGTTGGGGGGTTGGTAGCACACCAATAGGTTCGCGTATGGTTGAAAGTGTTGTAAGTCCACCCTCGTTAACAAGGATTACTACATTGCAGGAAGAAGAAGTAGATTATGCCCTTGCATCCCCTGCCATTAAGATGTTACATTGCAGTATGTTAAGAGAGCCTTCCGTTCAAAAGAATGGGGAGCTTGGTATATTCAGCCAGTTGTACTGAAAGGTGAAGCCCAGGAGCTGGAGAGATCTTCAACTGTTATAAGATAGGGCTACCTGCTCTGGTGCTTGTGAGGGCGTTATGCTGGTTGTGCCCACTTTCGATCTGGCACTATGCAGGATATGTGGGACTGCAAGGAGGAATAGTCCAGTTTATGGGTAGAAGAACAAGTTGCAGAGCTGTAATGCAGTGTAGGGGGAGGCATTTTAATGAAGAAGTGTAGGCGAGGTGTGGGCGCGGTGAGTTAGATACGCACTTATAGTACTACTCGACGCACGGAAATGCCCATGTAAAGATAAGGCAGGTCGAGGCACTCGTAAGCCACAGAAAACCCGTCTGTGTGAGGGGAGTGTCAGGGTGTTGCCTTGCTACGTCTGTGCGAATAATAGCAAACTTTTCTCGGACAGATCTCTGAATACGACCCTTAGATTGACTATGTGTGGTCTTTAAGGACCACACATAGGGCCACATCCAATTAAGTACGACAGCGAATTTACGCATGTGCACGGCAGATGTTACTGTTATGACCCCTATGCAAGAGGTGGACAAGGTAGTGGTACCCCAGGCTTACCCCGACAGGGAACCGGAGTGACCAAAGAAGAGGTAGAGAAGAAGCGGGTAACTCACCGGTTTGTAGAGCCTGATTTCCGTCTGAGTGTTCGCTAGAGCCCCTGATGGTGGGGATAGACTGGAGCTGGTGGGACTTCGTCAGGATACGCACCTTCAGAGAAAACCCGGGAGAAGAACCAAAAGAACAGATAGAAAAGAGACAGAGCCAGAAAAGAGAGAGGAGAAAGTGGGAGGAGTCAGGTCAGTAGAAACTGACCTGAGACAAACTACGAGCAACAGATAACAATGACAAAAGACCGAAGACAGGTACACGGGACAGACCGGACTGACACCACGAACGAGGGAGGGGCTATCGCACGACACTCAAACTGGAGGAAATCCCCTAAGGGAAACAGTTACAAACACACAGGAGAGCAAGGGGTTAACCACGAGGAAATAAACAGTAAGGGTCAGAGATGGGGACAGACACAGAAGGAAACACTGGCAGGAACAAGGCAGGACTGATAAGGGGCACTCACTATCGCAGAAAAATATAGAAAGAACAAGGCAAGAGAGAGCAGGCTATATGGCTTACAGAAGCTATAACCGGCGTCTGAGTGAGGGAGACAGGGAGTTTATAAATAGGGGAAAACCAATGGGAGCGGGCTGCGGACGCGGCAATGGCAGAGATAGGCTGGCGTCCAGGTTGCTAGGATACAACCCGACACCAGCCCGACAGAGATACGGAATCGGCGTCCCTAGCAACAAGCCGCGAGGGACGCCAGGGGGAGGAGAGACGCGAGCAGCAGACGCTGCTGATGGGGAACAGAGAGAGGACGTCCATACCGCAGGCCTGCTGCTGCGATCAGGTAAGCTGGGCTCGAGGGAGCGGGTGGCCAGCAAACCACAGAGCCTAACAGCCACAGCCCAACCCTATCGGTCCCCTAACAGCATCCTAACATATCCCCACCCCCAACTATAACCCTAACCATAACACTAATCCCTAGGCCTAACCGTATAAATTACAAGAACACACCTAGTCCATGGGCCTGCTCCAGAGCTACGACGGTGCCGTCCGACGGGCGAATGCGTACGTTCCCCCGTGCGTATAAACATACACGCCCCTGACACTCCCATTGAAAAGTACCTGCTTACGGCGGCTATACCCTACACTAGGTACTACCGTCGGCTGTTCGAATTTTCGCACATAATACGCAAAGCGTACGGGCTTAGCACGCCCCTACTGTACAACTTACATGGCTAT
>WWET01000670.1:247048-270728 GCA_011038615.1 Limnodynastes dumerilii | reverse complement strand
CCTGTATCTGTTAAACTGTTAAAGGGGATAAATTGTTTAATTTTCTTTCCAAAGACGTGCCTCTTGGGTTGGGATTGGTGACACCTGCTAATATGATACAAATAGAGAGAGCTCATCGTTTAGGCCTTGAGAGACAGTGAGATGGTTCATGCCCCCGACTTGTAATAGCAAACTTCCTAGACTATAGAGTCAAAGAAACCAGATTTACTAAGCTGGGGATTTCCAAAAGTGGAACTGTTGCCCACAGTAACCAATCAGATTTAGCTAACATTCTCTAGTATGTACTAGGAAAGTGAGAGCTACAATCTAATTGGTTGCTATGGACAACATCTCCACTTTTCCAAACCAGCAGCTTAGTAAATCTGGCCCAAGGAATCTAACTTAGGTGCGTACAGTAAAACCCCCAGTTGATAATAGCAGGATCTCGCATCTTAATCGTTTAAGACTTTTTTAGTCTTAGTCTCCAAAAAAAGAAAGGAATTTTGTGAGGTCTGTAAGTCACTTTATTCCCAAAATAGGCAATTTGCCTTGCTATATCCAGCTAAGCTGCAAATTATGGCGAATAGGCATCCTCATTACTTTACTGATCCTAAAGCTCTGACAAATTTTATTCAGGCTCATCTAACTTCACCAGCTAGACAAGGGAATGATAAAGATTCATCATGCCCATACAACTTTACAACCAACTTTGGGTCCATCTATTCAGACACAATTTATGGAACCTTACTATTAAAAGTTCTGTGTTGCTTTATAAGTATTTTAAGAGTTTATATAGGTTTTTGTTTATGGTTCCCAGTAGTAGGAGCAGGAGCTTTCATTTTCCAAGCATTGAACCCTGGAGCAGACCATTTCTTGCAATGAGTTAGGATGACCATTACTGTATCTAAGAACACTCAACACAATCTCACACATAAAATGCATTTCAAGGTGGTCTCCTGTAATGTTGAGGGGCTGAATAAACCAATTAAATTATGCCTTGAAGAGGCATAGCAATCAATCCCTGGAGCACCAAAAATGGTGCTCCGAAAAGTGAGTGGCTAAACTAACCTCAACCCTTCCCCTAATTTTAACCCTAACCATCCCCTTCCATTACCCTAGCCCTAACCCTCCCTTCTCCACAGCCTTACCCTAACCTTCTCTTCCCCACAGCTTGACCCTAACCCTCCCTTCTCCCTAGCCTGATTTCTAACTTATGCACCAATCTTTCCACATCATTAGTGATTAATGAGTTGAAGAGTGCCCCAATAGTGATGGGGAGGGCGAAGCAACAGGGCAGTCCCCTTTCTCCATTGCTATTTAATCTGTCTATAGATTCTTTACTGCAGATTTTGGAGTTTGTTCCTTATTTTGAGGGTATCAAAATAGGCTCTAGGGTAGTCAAGGTTACTGCTTTTGTTGATGATGTTCTTTTATATATGGCTAATCTTCGTGAATCTCTTGCTTGTAAACTAGACTTTATTGACCTTTTTGGGGATATATCTGGGTTCAGAATCAACATAGATCTCTCTCTCCACTCCGTAGATTTAGAATGGGGACATTATCTACACATCATTGTCTGCATTGTAATATACCTGAGGTGGATATATATCATTGTATAGACTGGTTGGAGGCGTCACTGGACAAAGAAAATAGAGCGGAGAGATTTTTTTATACATGGGAAAGTTTTTTAGATACATTATCCAGTTAAGTCAAGCAACAACTCTATGATTTAATTATACATCATGGTTTGAGAGAGGTGAAAAATGACCCACCAATATGTTACTAAAAAAGTAAATAAATAAAACTGCAAAATAGCCACACAAATTGTGAACTCTAAAAAATGTACTCATACTTCTTTGGGGATGGAGGGGTATTGGGTAAAATGTTTAATATTTATACACATACCTGAATAATTTGTATCTATATGTTCTACTATCCATTGTACGATAATATTCGAAAATTCATATGCGGAATGTCCAATTTATTCATGTTAATATATTGTGTTGTGTGTGATGTGATGTACAATGCAATTAACAATCTGAACAAAATAAAGAAATATAAAGAAAAAACAGTTTACTGTAGACTGTTTACTACAATGGGGTCATTTTATCAATATATAACATTAGAGGAGTTCTGGTACCTTTCCAAAATTGCACTGCTTACCTGTTTGTAATTGAATTTCACTGCAGATTGAATGAAAGTTCCAAAGGACAGTTTGTAGACAAAGTGAACATGTTTGACATATAGGGGCAGATTTACAAAGCTGTGGATCTGGAAAAGTGGAGATGTTGCCCATAGCAACCAATCAGATTTTAGCTCTCACTTTTCTATTACATACTAGAGAATGTCAGCTAAAATCATATTAGTTGCTATGAGCAACATCTCCACTTTTCTTTTACCCCCGGAGCTTAGTAAATCTGGCCCATACAGTTCATTGTAATGTTAGCAATAGAAATAGAGCTACCTTTAAAGTGTACATTGTATTATCCTTGTTTTAAAAAGAGTAGGAGCTTTCCATTTTTAAACTTTGGAAGACAACTAGGGTGAAATGGCAGAAATGTCATGATACTGAAATCTAAATGAACTTATAACCTAAATCTTTATAACCATTTGGATTGCATTGCAGACTGTTAAGCTGCTATCTGATTGTAATGTATTAGGAACTATGAAGACATAAGAGAAATGACAATTTTGACACCTTCAGGCAAAGGAGTCGGGTTGCGATCACAAGTAGGCATGCCTTGGTATTGCAATATACAGTATAGATGCGCCCTCTCTCTGTGTACCAATCCAAACTTCCACATCACCACTATTTAACTTTCTTGTGAGTCAGAAAACTTAAGGGAGACCCAGCCTAGGAGAGCTAGCAGATACACTGATGTGTGAATATTGTGGTCCTACAATCGTGGATCCCTATACATCCATTGCTTGGAAATACAATCGCATTATATTCAGATCATAGGATCCACTCCTATATGTTTAATTGAATACCATTTTCACTTTACGTTACCCATATGATGATAACTACAGCCAGAACTTACACCTATTCCTGAAATGCAATAGTTGTAGCTCAGTTTCTGTTATGGAACAATGGGCCGGATCCAGAACTACGTCCGTCTCCCATAGACGGACGTAGTTCAATTAACAGTAGCTACTGCGCATGCGTAGTAGCTATTGTACGTAATCTGCGTATCGTTTCGATACGTAGATTGCGTATATGCGGTCTTTTAGAAACGATACGCAGATTACGTACAATAGCTACTACGCATGCGCAGTAGCTACTGTTTATTGAACTACGTCCATCTATGGAAGACGGACGTAGTTCTGGATCCGGCCCAATGTTCTTTTAAGTCTATTTGCCTTTTCAGTGTGCCAACTTTAAATAGTGTTTATTTATGTGTATATTTATTTGTGTGAATATATGTAAATCATTTTTTTACATACATAAAAAATGTATATCTATTTATCCCTAATTGGTTCACATTTTTTTTTATTTTTTTTAGGAGACAAATGTACATGAGTTGTAAGTATATAAATGCACCTTACTCCTTAAAATAACTGAATTAAATACTACTTGTTTTCATTATGGATCTGGATCCATGATATCCTGCATTCCGTAATAAGGAGCTTTCTGATGGCGGGGTAGTAAATGTCCGTGAAGTGCACTTGGTGGGAGGGGGAGGAATGCAGATTGTACAAAAAGGGCTTTTAAGGCAGGGTCCTTTTGGTGGAAATCCCTTGTGTGTGAGGGGAGTGGTTTCGCATCGCTTGCATGGTACATGGAATTTGGTGGCAGACCGGCTTCGGAACTCTGCCACCATTTTGTTCAGAACTCTCACCGCAGCAGCGGCAGAGGTTTGAATCCTGTTTATTATTATTATTTTTATTAGGTATCTCATTTTGTTACTAATCTGTTGCCCCCAAGAATGTTTAATATCCAAGACACAGTTGGCCTGGGAATCAGACCTCAAGTCTACTCTCACTATGGATAACTAGGAAAATATCAGTTCCATATATTCAGGGACTGCCCAATTAGCGGCCCAATCTGGCAAGCTGTCAATTTAGCTAATAAGGCCTCTCCATAATTAGCATTATTACATCTTTTCCCTGCAGTGGTTCCAATTCTAGACATGTCTTGGGTTTCTATTGCATTTTTTATCACAACTCATATGACAATAGCCCAAGACTGGAAAACTTCTGAACATCCCTCCCTTAACAAATCTCCCGCTCCCACTGTAAAACTAACGCCAGCTCAGGCTGCCCTTAGGAGTAAGTATTCCAGCGATGTTCCCATATACACCTCTTTTCCTCACCCTAATAGCTCTTATTAGGGGGATGTTATTAGAGGGAAGAAAAGGTGGGCATGTATAGGGAGACCACTGAATAAACCTATGTGTATAAAGGTAAAACAAAATAAAAATAAATAAATACATTTAAAATATGAATAATTGTAAAAAATAAAATAAAGAAAAAAGCAAAACTTGTCCGACTCTAAAGATACTGAGCATGCGCAGTGTTTTTCATACCGGGACTTGAAATTTTAAAATGGTAAAATTTTGTATGAATGAAATGTCCTGCGATGACATCATCGCGGGACCTTTCAGGAGCAGTAATAGTAAATTTAATGAACGATGCTGCCAGGCTCGCTGTGAGGAGAAGAGGGCATGGATCAGCATCGTTCATTAAAAAACATTGAGGTAAGTAAATAGACCCCTATATACTTTGTGTTGCTAACATGGGGGTAGATCCAGAACTCCGCTTGCAATACGTTTACTCGCGTAGCGTATTTACGCGTGCGTACTTTCTATACACTCCATTTGGCACACCCCTTGAATGTACGTATTTTGTCCGACATCCGCTTTCCAAACCCTACCTTAACTTTTGGCCACGTAACCGATGTCATCCGCTCACGTACGTATGTGCAACACGTATTTACGCAGCTAAGCACACCCATACTGTACACTTTAAATACAAACACCTGCCTACATAGCGTATTTCAGACGTATTTTTGACTCACAGAAAATTGGCACGCCCACACGTAAGGATTTACGTGACACATACGTGAATGGCCCATACGTTCACATTTACGCTACGTTACAGAGCGGATTTTCTATGGTGCGCATGCGCAGTACTTACCAAAACACGATTTTACGTGTCCGCCAGGCGTAAATTTGCTCACAAGCGTTGTTCTGGATCTGGGCCATGGGCTTTACTCATAATGATTTCTGATGTGTTATAGCATTGTACCAGACTCTTAACTATTTATGTCCCCCCTCATGTTGTGTTTCCCTTCTCCTTTTTTTTTTCTATATCTCCTCTTTTTCTTTTAAAAACTTCAATAAAAATCACTGATGATAAAAAAAAAGTCACATGCTTCCATTGTGTCACTGTTGCGTGAATGTTTACAATTATTAACATTCATTTTAAAAATAATACACATCTACTCTTGGCTGTTAAACCTCTTTTCACTTCTCTACAGGGTGTGAAAATATCAATGTTGTCAACACATTCAGAACCCAAAGTTTACTGAATGCCTTTCTCTTTGCTTTGAGGTATGGGCCTGGGCAAACCATAGTACTATGTAAGACCAATTTCCTTTCCTTCCTGTAAACCTAAAGAAAACATATTTTACATGCGTAGGGGAAGAACTGCAAACAGAAGAGTCTTGCTAATTCCCTAGATTTTAATAGCGTAGCTAAGGAAGATCATTCTGCACGCTGTCTTGTTGTGAATGGCAAATTAATGCAATTGCTGTGTGAAATACTGAATATAATATTAAACAAGACTAAAAAATAGTTATAGCAATACTCAAGGATGGTGGGTCTGCTATGAAATGCGACAGGTCAGAATACAGACAGGTCAAGATGTCGACAGTTGAGTATTATGGACTGTATTCACACCTAAGATGCTGTGATTTTTTTTGTGCATAATTTTCTGAATGTAACTACTGCGTATGCACAGTAGTACATTTATGCAATCTACGTACCAGTTATGTACATAGATTGCCTCAGTGTGGTGTTTAAAGACTGCACGGAGTAGTTTAGGAAGAAAGAGGCGTGCTAATGCTCCTTCATTGTGTTACTATTGCTCTAGTCTGTGTATTGTTCCTGTCTCCTGATCCCTGTGTGTTTCTTACCCTGCTTGCTCTTCTGTCAGCTCCTTCTTCTGTACCCTTGCCTGGCCCTTATACACACATTGTGTCCTGTGACATTTGCTCCAAGTATATTGTATTTCCCCTTTTTCTGTATTCATGGTTGGTGGTTGAAACCCAGGCTTGCGGTAAGGCTCTGCCGATATTATGCCAATCTATATTCATGGAGCTACTGCTTTTTATATCTTTCTCCAAAAGAGTCTAAATAGGAGTCTGGTCTTTACTAGAGCCCCCGATGGTGGGGATAGGCTGGGCTGCAGACACAAGCAGGTCACGGCCCTGGGCCACTGCTTCCATATAACACTAAAGCACCAACTCCCAAAGACGTAAGACGTAAGGGTGAGACTGATCAACCCTGAACATAGGGTAAACATAAGGAGGAAACCCACGGTAAAGGTGTGATAACACTGGGTAGGCAAGATGGAGAATACCTGAAAGAGACAAACAACATAAAACAGAGACAAGGGCACTCACTTTCAGACTCAGAGCTCAATCAAACTGGGAGTGGGAGAGAGAGAAGGGGAGATTACACAAGGAGAGACTAGGAGCAGGGCAGGAACAGAGGCAAGGATCAAGAAGGCAGGGTAAATGCAGAGGCAAGGCAAGGGAATGGAATAGGGCACCCAGAAACCGCAGAGGAAATCACTAGCAGCAAAAGCAGAAAACACAGGAGACCTAATGCTATAGCTGACAGTGGATGAATGCCAGTGCAAGGACTATTAAGGGGCTGTTGGGCAGTGATTGGCTGCAGGTCACCGCATACGGCTCTGATTGGCTGTGTAACATGTCAATAAGTCACCAGCTAGAAGGTCATAAAAGGCAGAGGGAGGAAGGGCGCAGCCTCTATCAGCAGCTGCTAGTATCAGCAATGTATAAATAATGGTAGTTTCACCTCAATACCATGCTGTGACACTAAATATTCTATGTATTATTCAATCCTCCTATTCAAGTCTTTGAAGTATAGTCTTTATCTTTTCAGATTTTCTCTGATGATCCCTTGAAGTGCCGTCTCTGTTGCTCCTCCAATCCGCATTCACATATGAAGACACCAAGAAGAAGATAATTCCATCACGTAACAAAAACTTCACTTATGAAACAATTTCAATAAAGAAAGTATTGCACTCGTTATTATTCTCTTGGTTTCATGCAGTAAAAAAGACTTTAAACTCCTTTTCCCTCTTGTGTTGTTTCCTCCTACATTGCTCCTTGTTAACCTTTGGGACTCATGCAGAAAAATAGCAATAAATTTTGTGTAGTCTGTTTTTACCCCAGGGCAAAATCAGAGGACATACACTTAGGGCCTGATCCAGACCTACGCTCGCATGCGAGCTAACGCTGATCGTAAGCGTAAAAACGGCAGAAAAAACGCACTGCGCATGTGCATAGTGACAACTTCCAGTCGTACCAAAGACCTTTTCATAGCGGCGATTCTGGCATCCGTATTGTTTGCGTTTTTTTCCGACGACGGGGCGTGTTTATAGTATGAAGTTAGTACGGACGCTGGAGTTAAGGAATGTAGGCGGGGGAGCCATTTAAATTGTACAGTATGGGCGTGCTTAGGCCGCTACGAACAGCGCGTCGCTACGAAAATACGTACGAACACAGGGAAAAGTTAGGGTAGGGTTCGGTGGGTGTAATGAAAGGAAGGTAAGGGAGTGTCGTGGGAGTGAAAGTTTTTATGCTGCAGCGGTAATACGCTCCGCTCTCATGCGTAGGTCTGGATCAGGCCCTTACACTCTAATTTCTTGTATCAAAAGCCCGTCAATCACTGTTCAGATCTCCTACACAGCTTCTATCCGTTGTATCTCATATAAAAGAGGAGAAAAGACAGCCCAATTGTGCAGTATGTTTAACCACAAAAATAAAGGTATAAGGAATCACACTCACAATTGATTGCTCTTGGATATAGATTTTCTTAATATCACTGTTCCTTCTCTGCTCTCCTCTCCGTCCACCACCAGCTCGTTCACAATTAAAAGCTGCTTACATCAAAAAAGATTCCTCTTAGAACCAGGTAATTCCATGCCTATTCACTTCCTCCGATAATCCTCCTTATATTTCAAAGTCATAAAGATTCACCAGCCCAGCCATATTCATTCCGTTTTACTATTGTAAAAACTTATACGATATTTAAAAACAATACAATAGCTTCAGGACACGTGTCCTCCAGAGACTCCGGTGAATATACAAGTATTTAAACCTTTATCAGATTGCTAGGACCCGGGTATCCTATAGAAATATCAAAAAAGTTCAAACCTCTTCACAACAAAGTCAGAATGGACTCGCTCCACTGCTGCTAACAACCACTCACTATGGCTCTGATTGGCTGTGTAACATGTCAATAACTCACAAGCTAGAAGGTCATAAAAAGGCAGAGGGAGGAAGGGCGCAGCCACTGTCAGCAGAAGCTGCTAATATCAGGAATGTGCAGGCAATGCTGGTGCACGGAATGATTTCCACAGTGGAACAGAACCGTGAGGTGTCTAGAAATGTAAAAAAAAAACAAAAAACAGAATACATATAACAAAGTAGCAGAGTATGTAATATAAATTATAGATGTGACTGTGAAAATTTCAGGCTTTAGATTAATACTGATATGGTTTAAAAAACGGTGGAGTCCCCGATAGAGACAGCCAAAAGTTCTTATTTCACTGTCTCTATTTCAAATAGCCATTATAGATTTTTTTTTCTGAATGGGTGAGTATGCTGATAGTGACACCGCAGACACCCCTGGAGAGGTAAGTAACCTCTCCAGGGACTTTTAGCTTTAGGGGGAGGGTTAGGGTTAGGCTCTGGGGAAGGAAGGGTTAGGGTTAGGTCCATGGAAAGGGAAGGTTAGGGTAATAGAAAGGGAGGGTTGGGGTAAAGAATAGTGAAGGGGTTGGAGTTAGATTTGATACTTACCATATTCAGTGCTTTGGTGATCGACTGCTTTGCCTCTTCGAGGCAGCAGCAACTGATTTCCGAGCCAATTCAGAATTGGCTGGGAGAGAACAGCCCTATCGAAATAGGGTCATTCTCGATTGGGACCCACACCCTACAAAAAAAAAGAACCTTGGAGGGTTAAATGTGAAAGTGGAATAAAATTCTGTTTCTTTTCCTTTGGTATGCTTTCAAGTGGAAATGGAAAGTGTGGTTCTCAGAGTGTGGTTTAAGGAATCATTGGGCTCTTATGCCACCAGCACATGGGACTGCATCAAAGTTAAGTTTTTAATGAGACTTTAATGAAAATTTCAAGTGCAGGGGTATAAAGAAAAAAAAATTGTTATACATCTTTTGGTAAAGTATATATATGATTTAATGTTTTATTTGTTAATTACTTTAAAAATATATTTGAAATTTTTTTTTCATTGATAACAAAAGGTACTTTAATGTGGGAAGTGATATATGACCATATCCAGACTTCCAATTTGCATGTGTATGGCATAAAAACGTTATTTTAGATTAATATTTGTAATCCATGGAGGTTAGTTGCAGTGTAAATAATTCACTATTGATATAGCACAGTTTACAAACAAGGCATGACTTGCAGATGGACACGCGTTCTCCACAAAGAAAATTCTATTTTTGAAATAAATAAAAAGGCTTTAGGTTCTTAATTATGCACAATTAGTACCAAGGCGTTACCCCTGACACGCCCCCTTCTTAGCCATATGACTACTTTATCTTTATATTCTTAGTTGTGTGCGTAGGGCCGCTAATTAAGAACATTTCTGCCTAACCGCACCCAAATTTACTCATTTAAATGCCTCCCACCACACAATCTTCTTATCTTCGGGGCAGATCCTGATCCCCGCAAGTGCGTGCAGGGGTGTGTAGTTACGAGCCCATAGCGGGGAGTGCACACCCCCTGCACTCCCCACTGTCAGTAGGAAATCTGGACACTTAGGTGTTCAGATTCCTACCTTAACTATTACTACTAAGTCTGCGGCTGTACGTCCGCAGACCTAGTAGTAATGGGGCTTCCCTCACCCCCGACCTCTCATTTAAATGGCTATCTCCGCCTAGATGGCAGGGATAGAGCCATCGTAAATGAAGGGTCTGCCTAGATGGCTTAAGTCCCCTGCTGGCCGTTATTCAGGATCCATGCCTTCCTTTTAAAATTTTCCCGAAACGCCCCTTCCTTCTTAAATCACTACGGGCTGGATCCAGACTTAAGAAGGAGCTTGAAATTAAGAGAGAAAAGTTACTCCTGGGCTAAACCATGTTGATTGCAGGGGAGTCATATTTCATCTGTTGCAAACAGTATTAGAGTTGAGTTGATCCTATCACAAGTATAAATAACAGTGTAAAGGTAAAGCTGATCAGTATCTATGGGCCTACGCCGATGCGCTGTGCTTAGTAAAGTATCGGCGTGCACTCTACCAGGCACTCTCCCCTGTGCGAGCGTATTTTCCCTTGCTTACGCAAACTGAAGGCTAACCTAACTTCAGCCAGCCTAAGTGAGGGAAAATACACTCGCACAGGAGCGTATCACCTAAAACCCCTCCCTCCCTCCTCATTAAACTACCTCCCCCTGCCCACCTACACTAACATGTGCGTAGTAACGGCGAGGGATGCCAACATCTGGCTTTTCAGACGATCTTACGCTTAAGCCAGATGTATTACCGCTGGGCTGCGTAGGTCTGGATCAGGCCCAATGTGCAGTAAGCAATTCAAGGATATATCCCTGCATACAAAGAATACAATTAACTTGACTCCCCCTGAAATCAACATTGTTTTGCCCAGGTGTAACTTTCCTCTCTTAGGACCTGATTCACAACTAAGTAAGAACAGGATTTAATTGCGTGTATTTAAGAACAGTTAAACTGAGCATGTCCAGAACTCAAAACTACGCACTGAAAACATGTATGAATGATTCCCAGATAAGGAATGATTCATGCTAAGGAACGTAATGACTAGTGGCTAGAGGGGCAAGACTCTTAATGCAAATGAGCAGCACTCGGGTTACTAATGTACAGTATGGGAGTTCCTCAAGACTTAAGAATGATTCAAAGTTAAGAAGGCCTTGAGCAGAGTAACTACGCATCGGAAAAGATAAGAATGCTGGACCTGATTCACACTTAAGAAATAATTTAGGAATGTTCCTAAATTTAGGCACGCAAAGATAAGTAAGAACGATTCACAGATCCTAAAGAAAAATGCTAACCACACCCCTAGGAACAGCTTTGATTCCCAGCTAAGAATCGTGCGTATATTTAAGATCTTTAAAACACATTCATTGATTCAAATAAGAAGCAGGTTGATTTTTTTTAAGATTTTCTTTGTTTTATAATTAACAAAAGTAACCTAAACATTTTTTTTAAATTGCACTATGCAAAAATGTAGAAAATTATTAAAATCATAAATACTTATTGAAGGATTAAGAAAGAACCATTCAGCTTTCAAAGCTGTTAGAACATAAATATCAAAATAATAATTATCTACATAAATTAGACAAAATTTGTATCTCAAGGTCACACACAAACAATGCAAACATGCTACAAGTAAAATTTAAAACAAATTATGTTTTAAAAAAAATGTTTACAAAAAACAATGAAATCATGCACAAACTGCAATTAAATGTAAATAATGAGTAACTTTCAAATTTTAAGTCAAATACAAAATGGTAACAAAACAGCAGTTTTAAAAGATAAGACTTTAACTGTTTCAAAGTGAACACATGCATTCATTATAATCACACAGCAGCTATGTGCTGAACAAACAGAAAGCATGAGTCTTTGGCTCTCTCTTAACCATGTAGATGTCAACTTAAGAATGGTAGGGGGCATTCTTATCTTTTCCCGTGCGTATGTTACTCTGCTCAAGGCCTTTTTAACTGTGAATCATTCTTAAGTCTCGAGGAACGCGCATACTGTACATTAGTAGCCAGAATGCTGCTCATTTGCATTAAGAGTCTTGCCCCTCTATCCACACATGCAGAAGTCATTATGTTCCTAAGCATGAATCATCCCTAAGTAGCCCTTCTTATCTGTGAATCCTTCTTATATAGTTTAAGTGCGTAGTTTTGAGTTCTGGGCATGCTCAGTGCAACTGTTTTTAAATATATGCACTTAAATCCTGTTCTTACTTAGTTGTGAATCAGGTCTGCCATTCTTAAGTTGACACCTGCATAGTTAACAGCCAGCCAAAGCCTCATGCTTTTCTGTTTGTTCAGCACACAGCTGCTGTGTGATTATAATAAATGCATGTGTTCACTTTGATTGAAACAGTTAAAGTCTTATCTTTTAAAACTGCTGTTATGTCACCATTTTGTGTTTGAAAGGTGCTCTTTATTTACATTTATTTGCAGTTTGTGCATGATTTTATAGTTTGTAGAATTTTTGCATTGTTTGTGAGAGACCTTGAGATACAAATTTTGTTTAGGTCTAATTTATTTAGATATTTATTATTTTAATATTAATGTTATAACAGCTTTGAAAGCTGAATGGTTCTTTCTTAATCCTTCAATAACAATGATTTTAATAATTTTTAACATTATTGCATGTTGCAATTTTTAAGAAATGTTTTGGTTACTTTTGTTAATTATAAAACAAAGAAAGCCTAATAAAATCAATCTGCTGCTTAACTGAATCAATTAATGTGCTTCTTTGCTTAGCTGTAAATCATGAGGATATTAAAGATCCTAAATATATGCATGGGGCCAGATCCAGAGCTACGTCCACTAGCGTATTTACGCTAGCCAGAGACATAAAAACGCTATTTTGTATGTACTGCGTATGCACGTGGCAGATGTTACGGCGCGTAACTCTGAACGTACGTACCCGCCTAGTATCAAGAGTGGAACTATGGACGAAGGGGCATTCCAGCCATACGATACCCTAATTGCGCTTCGGAGACGGGGTGAGGCATTTAAATCGTACAGTGTGGGCGTGCTTAGGTATAAAACGGCAAAAGTACGTACGACCGAGGGGAGTGCCTAGGGGAGTGCATAGTAATTACGATAGCGTAAATACGCTACGTGTTGAAACATAATGGAAATGAAGCTCTGGATCTGGCCCATGATTCTTAGTTGGGAAACAAAGTCGTTCCTAAATATAGGCACCCAGAGATCAGAACGTTTTCAACTCCTAAGAAGCTATTGATGCGGTTAGCATTTTTCTTTAGGATCTGTTAATCGTTCTTACTTATCTTTGCGTGTGTATGTTTAGGAGCATTCCTAAATTTTTTCTTAACCGTGAATCAGGTCCTTAATTTCAAGCTCATTCTTAAGTCTGGATCCAGCCCTACGAACCTAGATCAAATAGGTTCGTAAGAGTGATTCAGAGCCATCCTGTTCTTAAGTTATACGTAAATTGCGTATATTAAGGTACTACACATGCGCAGTATATCCCTTCTTAAATATACGCATCTAAAAAGCCGCAGATTCTTAAGTGTGAATTAGATCCACAGACAGCTGAAAGCTCATTTTTTGTCTATCTCTATTAGAAAGTTTTACTAATGAATGGGTAAGTATTCAGAATTTATTTTTTGACATACTTAACCCATTCATTATTTCTGAAACCACCACTCCAGACCCATCGCACCGCCACAGACCTGCTGCACTGGACCGGAGAGGTGAGTGTACAAGGGGAGTCTTTGGGGAGTCTTAGTGTTAGGCTGTGGGTAGAGAAGTCTTAAGGTTAGGCTACGGGGAAGGGAGTCTTAGGGTTAGGCTATGGGGAAGGGAGTCTTAGGGTCAGGCTACAGGGAAGGGAGTTTTGGGGTCAGGCTGTGGGAAGGGGAGTCTTAGGGTTAGGCTGCGGGGAGGGGGGTCTTAGAGTCAGGTTGCGGGGAAGGGAGGGTTAAATTCAAGCTGCAGGAAAAGGAGTCTTAGTGTCAGGCTGCGGGGAAGGGAGTCTTAGAGTTAGGCTACAGGGAAAGGAGTCTTAAAGTCAGGCTGTGGGGGAGGGAGTCTTAGGGTCAGGCTACAGGGAGGGGAGTCTTAGGGTTAGGCTGCGGGGAGGGAAGTCTTAGAGTCAGGCTGTGGGAAAAGGAGTCTTAGGGTTAAGCTGCGGTTAGAGTCAGGCTGGGAATCAGAGAAGAGAGGGTTAGGGTTAGGGTAATTACCACTTGCCACTGCGGATTCATCCTGGAGATCTTTAATTATTTTACCTCTGTGGGACAGGAGCAATCGAATTCAGAACCATTTTAGAATTGGCTGGTATAATACGTCCCTTTTGGAAAAGTGCTGTTCTGATCACTGACCCACTCCGCCTAGCGGAGACATAAAAAGGCGATTTGGTATGTACTGAGCATGCACACGACAGATGATACGCTACGTAACGTAACGTAACTCTGAACGTAAGGGCCTTTCACGTAGCAGTAGCGTAAATTCGTTCGAGGGGGCATGCCAATTTTACATTAGCCGAAAGTACACTTAAATTATGCAATGTAGGCTAGGGTGTGCATTTAAATCGTACAGTATGGGCGTGCTTAGCGGCGTAACTACGCGCTGCCTATACGTACGTGTGTGGACATGAGCGGTTATGCTGCCAAAAGTTAAGGTAGGGTTTAGTAACCGTAAAGCGGCCAAAGTACATACATGCAGGGGAAGTGCCTAGGGCAGTGTATAGAAGGTACGCTTGCGTAAATACGCTATGCTAGTAAACGGATTGCAAGTGGAGTTCTGGATCTACCCCAATGGCCCTTATTTTGAGTTTGAAAATAAGAGAGGAAAGTTGCACCTGGGCAAAACCATGTTGATTTCAGTGAAGTCAAATTTCATCTCTTGCAAACAGCATTAGAGTTGAAAGGTGTTTACCAGCCCAAGTCTAAATAACTGTAAAAGTGAAGCTGATCAGTATCTGTGTGCAATAAGCAAAAGACAAGTATTCTCCCTTCATGCATAGAATAAAAATTTTTTGACTCCCCCCTAAAATCAACATGGTTTTGCCCAGGTGTAACGTTCCTCTCTTATTTTCAAACTCTGAATTAGGGTCAATATGTACATTTGCAACCAGATGGAGGAGTACTAAATCAAATATGCGTTTTACAGAAAAATTTACAAAATCTATTTATTTTGCAACAAAACTGTACACAGGTTAGGTTTTGAAGCTGATGTGACCATTTTCAAAATAGTTATTTCAGTAAATCAAAAAAATATATAGTACTCTGAGATTTTTAGCTGGTTAGCAGTAGATATTCAAATGATGCAATAGCAGTACTGATAGTTAATTACATCTCTCCAACTGAAGCTGTTATTACAGCAGATGTTCATATTGCATCCCTTTAAGAGAAGAGCCCATATACAATCCTCTAGACTTGACATGATATAGACGGTAGAATTTGTTGAGCACTGTGTTGATATCAAGAAGCAAGAGTAACCACTAAATTATATATCCTAATTGAACTCGATAGAGTCCAAATAAAGCGCTATGTAACGGACAGGACCTCTGCCTGAAGTCCAACTAAAGATAAGGAACAAAGAAAACTCTTTGCTATTTATAAGTGCACCTTTGCACTTTTCATCAGATTGTGAATTGGTTAAATATATGTACCTTTCTTATACCAATTAATTTTTAATGTATGTGTACTAATATATTATATGTATATATTTTTTATTAAGATGTGTGTTCTAGATTCACCTTTCTAGCGCTGGATGGAATTTTCTTTGTTCTGTGTTGACCAACAACAGTCCTTCAGGTCAAGCTCTGTCCAGTACAGAAGGTACTGTACTTCTTTTTTGAGGTACAGAAGTCATTCTCTGACCAGATGATATAATTCTGGGTAGCGTTCTACCTATACTAGGGGTGTAAACCCATCTTTTATCTTCATAATGTACACATTGGGCCGGATCCTGAACTCCAGTCAACAGGGGATTTACACAAGCGCACGGCAGATGTTCTCTGTGCATAAGGGGGCTGATTCAGAGATGCGATTGCGAAAAGATCGCAAATATACGCATCTAATGTTAAGATCCTAGCAGGTTCCAGCCCACTGCATAAACAGTCACTCCCCTTGCAAACAGCGGTGGATCTTAAACTTAGACCACCATTGACTAGCCCTAACTCTACGCTGTCATTTGGGATCTTAAGTGACGTGGTAGCATTCATTTAAGATCCTAAGTGTCAGCCCGCGCCGACTTTCCCTCATTTCCCTGCCTCCCCCCGCCCATTTCCATGCAAATTCTTAAGATCTTAAAGATTTGCTGCACTTAAGATCTTAAGTGCTTGCGATCGATTCACACTTACGATCTTAGCGAATTTACGCTCCTAACCGCTACGTAGACGGCGTTGCACTATTACTACGCATGCGCAGTTTTGCAAATTTTCTAGGATCTTAAATATACGCTCCTAAGTGCCGTGGAAATCGTATCTCTGAATCAGGCCCAAGAACTCTAAAGAGTGTAGTGAGCCTCCCTGACATTACAGAGATTCTAAAGGGTATGGTGAGTCTCCCTGACACTACAGAGATTCTAAAGAGTGTGGTGAGCTCCCTGACACTACAGAGATTCAACCGTTACTCTGACATCCTTGCCATTCTTCCTCCCTCCACCTTCCAATGTGTGAGATCTTATGTACAGCTGATTGAGGCCATATGACCGGCGTCAGCTGCCAATAGAGGACCGAGTCAAGACGCTGTGCCTGTGTGGCCTGCTCGGCCAGATTTGTCTTCCCCTGACATCCTCATACCACCAAGTGGATAACGACAGTGTGATCTGTTCATGAGAAAAGGTCCTTAGGGATCCTTTGTTCGGGACACCTATTACCAGTGGAGTAGGCGGGACACACCACCAGCCTGCAGGATTGCTGGAACGCTGTCAGGCTGGAGAGCTAGCCGGTCTGCATTATCAATCCTCTCTGCTGTTGTTGAATATACATCAAAGTCTGCAGACTATCAATCTATTGGTGAGCGAACCTTATGATAAGTCTTTCACCTACACAAAGTCGGATCTGATTTACCCTTTCCACATAATATTGGAACGTTTCAACTGTGAGACATATTATATTGTGTGTAAATAAGGATACAGCAACTGTTACAGTCGGCCAGAGGGATTCTCACCAGGGGCCCGGAGTCTATGTCAGACACCAGGTGTTCACTAGAGCCTCTAGTGGTGAGGATAGTCTGGGCTGCTGGGCTGACAGGTCGTGCCCCTGGTGATCGTCCCAAAGGGGAACTGCAGCGTGGCTTAGGCTGACTGGAACCCAAGTACTCACAAGTACACTCGCATACAAGATAACACTTGGACAAGATAACTGTGCTCTCATAAACAGTAAGGTTTATTGATAATAATGCTGGTACTCTTGTAAACAGTACAGAAGTAATGCAAAGCATATAAACATAAATAGCTGGGTGTAAATGGGAACCCACTAGCAGGGGAACCATGAGGAGTATAATGCTAACCCTAGCTGTAATCGGGCTACCTCCTATACTCAGCAACAGGCTTCTGAGCAACTGCACTACAAGTCCCAGAGAAACAACGAGAAAGTACTGAGGTGTTACACGTACTAGCAGGGGAGACAGATGACAAGTCTACCTGACACTGCAAGCTGGAATAACAGTGGAGCAACTGCTCTAACAGAGGTGGTAATACCACTAGGTGAGACAGATGGTAAGTCTACCTAAAATACACTGCAGGCTGGAATAACAGTGGAGCTACGCTCTAACAATACACACTGATGATAACAAAGTCAGTGGCAGACACACACAGCGAACACACTGGAGACGAAACTACACAGCGGTAATACAAGCTGGTGACACACAGCAACACACACACTGGAGATAGAACTACACAGCGGAACAAGAGCTGGTGGCTAAACTCACTGCACGATGGCAAAAGCAGGAGATGCAAACACACGTGGCAGATAGCAACACACGCCTGGCATGCCGAGGCAATGTGAGATCTTAAACACACGCACTCACTCTTCCGGAGATGAAAGGAGACCGGGGCCTGTCCAGGGCTGAGGCCGCCCGCGGGAGTAGTGAACTACTCACGCCGCGCACCTCACCACACAGGGGGGTCAGACAAACACACAGGCAAGAGGATAACAGGAAAGCAAGGGGGTAACACCAGGAACAAGGGTAACGGAGAATGCAAAAGCAAACCAGGCAGCAGAAAGTCAGCGAGCAAGATTCAGGAACCAGACGCTATAACCGACAACTCATAGCACACAGCAGAGG
Source organism: Limnodynastes dumerilii (assembly GCA_011038615.1). Taxonomy (NCBI): domain Eukaryota; kingdom Metazoa; phylum Chordata; class Amphibia; order Anura; family Limnodynastidae; genus Limnodynastes; species Limnodynastes dumerilii. Next base: position 252,496 of record WWET01000670.1, on the reverse strand, counting down.
CTATTTAAAGAGCCCTCCTCCAATCAGCCCGGAGAGACTGACACACCTCTAGGCTAATGCCTGACAGCTGGGGAAGGTGAAACCTAGCAACTCAGCCTGCTACACACTACCAGGGTAAACAGAGTGTAACAGCAACATTGTATGTGGACTCTTTTTGCAACAAAGTTGCTATTTTCATTCCTAGGAGGGAGCATTGTATAAACAGCATTGTCTTTTTAATATTGTTAGTTGGACACCTATTATCTGCTATATGCTATCTAAATTTGGCAATATATCTGTCAGTGTTCTATGGAAGCTACGTTTTAATATTGATTTTTAATAAATATATATTTAGTGGTATAGAGCTCTTGTTTGATATTTATTAGATAATATAGTAGTTGTAAATAGGGTAGACAAATGTTAGAAAGTAAGCTGAGAAATTTGATAAGCTTGTCTGAAGAGGTGAGTTTTAAGGGAGCTTTTAAAATTTGGAGAGTAGAGGATAGTCTTTAGTGGAAGGTTATTCCAAAGAGTGGGTGCAGTCCAGGAAAAGTCCTGTAACTGGGAATCAGAGAATTTGTTTAATGTAGAGGAGAGCTGTATGTCCTGTGAAGATCTGAGATAGCAAGCTGGAATATACCTTGAGATGGGTGAAATTATTGTGGGAGCATGGTTGCTTAGTGAGTAGCACTTGTGCCTCATATGCTAAGGTCATGAGTTCAATTACTGGACCAGGAGTTTGTATGTTCTCCCCGTGTCATGGGTTTCCTCTGGGTGCTCTGGTTTCCTCCTACATACAAAAACATGCTGGTAGGTTACCATTGATATCTTTGATCCGGGAGGCACTCTCTTGTAATTTCAAGCCTTGAAGGACAAATTCCATCTACCCAATTCACAATTTTTTCTGAATTTATAATTACGTCATTTTGCCCAATCATTCTTAGCTCCTCGAGCAACATCCGCTACAGCAGACACATTAATGGATCTATTACATTTCCTTAAGACAAATACAGACCGCACTAGATTTATACAAAAGGATATCCAGACTTCTAGGGCAACTCGGTTGTGGGAGTCAAAAACAAATACTTGGAGTATAAACATTCTAAAACTAGACAGCAACAAATCGCTTAAGAATCATATGCAGGTTATGAAGACTCTCCATTCTGCTCCTTTACAGGAGGTACAACTTAAAACTATTCACAGGATGTACATTGCTCCAAATCAGGGTAAACATATATTTCCTGATGACACAGGTCAATACTTAACATGTAAACAAATTGATGCTACGTGGAAATTTTTTAAAAGAAATAAATAAATTTACCTTGATACGGAGACACAGTCACGTATTCTTAAAACCTTTGAATCTACCACATGGTTTCTATATAGACAAATGGAGAGTCTTCCACCTGAGATGTAGTATATTTTATACTCTCATGGAAGAACACAGAGAATCCCACAGGTTTGATAGGCTCAAGAAATCTATGAAATATTGCTGTACTCTGGTAGAAGCTTTTTACCCCTTTTATTCACTGAAGAACCTCATAGCATTTATTAATGTAAGATGACCTAATTTGTGCAATATATCAGATTAATGTAATTAGTTGTTTTTCTTTGTTTTTGTTTATGTTGTTTATGTTCCCTGATATTCACACTGGGCCAGATCCAGAGCTACACTTTTACTACGCTGCGTACTTACGCTAGCGTACCTTCAATGCACTCCCCTCGGCACACCCCTCTCATGTACGTATTTTAGGCGCCTTTCCATACCCTACTTTAACTTTACGCTGCGTAACCACTAGCGGACGGATTTCACACACGTAACTACGCTGCTAAGCACACCCATACTTTAAATGCTTCACCTGCCTTCGAAGCGTAAATACGGGTGGCGTATGGCTACGCCCCTTCTTAAGTTGATACGCTACTGATACGCGACTGCCCCTTATGCTATACCTTATGTGGCGTAACATCTGCCGTGCGCATGCGCAGTAAGTACTAATGTGTGAATTTAGGCTAGCGGCTAATGTAAATTCACTCTCGGACGTTGTTCTGAATCAATATCTAGACACATTGGATGACTTCATTTTATCTTGATCTCAACATAATTTGACAATGTATATGCCGAGGTGTAGCTAGCTGCCATGGTGCCTGGAGGAGCACGGGGTATGTTGCAGCGCCCCAGTACTGTATTTGGGGCGTGGCCAACATGGGGGGATTGCATTTGAAGGGAGAAAAAGAGGAAATTCCTAAATTGGCGAGAGTCCATTTTATTGTATTAATCATAAATACAATGCCTAAAGAAAGTGAGGCGCTATAGTTGAAATTGACTCAAAACAATGCGTGAACAGTTGTCTGTAATATTTATTATATCGTTTTTTAGTTTTAGTTTTTTAAACAATTAAAACTTTCCACAATCTATGTACCAAAATAAGATATATTATTAGTTATTATGAAGAATATAAAATGTTAAAAATTAAAAAAGGAAAAAAATAGAAACAATTGTTGTGCAATATTGTAACACTTTTCTTGTGTTATTTAATAATATATGAGTGTAGCAAATAGATACCTGCTGGTGTGCTTGTAGTGGTATCTTTTATGATCCAATATTCAATAGTATTGACCATGTGGAGACATAAAACAGTCACCAGACCATAGCGTAGTCTTAAAAAACTAATTTTACTATTCAAAAACATATAAACTATGCGCAGCACACATAAGATAAAAAATGAGCCTTTAAACAGCAATTAATCACATTAGGATTCCTTTTCTGAGTACCAGTCATTTGCTCTGTTCCTTCACCCACTCGAATTTGGTGCTGTATAAGGAAACATCCTTCAGTAAATTCAAATCATCATAAGAGAAATCACATTTGGGATCAATAGTGTTCTATTCCCATACCATAATATTAACCACATACAGTATATGCCATTTTCTGACCCTAACAAACCCCAAATGTACTTTATGTAGCGTGCCATGTCCTGACTCCTAATATACCTTACATGTATTACAAGCGTCATTCATGCGATTGCCACTGTTTCCATAAAAGCATACCTCCCAACATTTACAAATTCGAAAGAGGTACAAAATTTGTAGAGGCCTGGTAGAGGATGTGTGTCATGCAGCACCCAGACCAGTAGGTCTAGTGCCTGCCCCTTTTATTTATTCAGCCATCGATATGTCTGCCTCTTATTATTAAGCCTGCCATCCATATGTTTACCCCTTATTATTTGTCCAGCCTTCATATGTCCAGACTCCATATCTGCCCCTGTATTTGTCCTACCTTCATGTCTACCCCTTATTATTGTTTTGTCCAGACTCCATTTGCCCACCCTGTTTATCTGTCCAATCTCCTTGTCTGCCTCTTTATTATTTGTCCAGCCTCCATGTCAACCCCTTATTATTATGACCAGCCTCCATGTCTGCCCCTTATTATTATGTCCAGACTCCATGTCTCTCCTTATTATTATGTCCAGCCTCCATGTCTGCTCCTTATAATGTCCAGTCTCCATGTCTGCCCCTTACTATAGTCAGCCTCCATGTCTGCCCCTTATATTGTCCAGCCTCCATGTCTGCCCCTTAGATTGTCCAGCCTCCATGTCTGCCCCTTATACTGTCCAGCCTCCATGTCTGCCCCTTGTAATGTCCAGCCTCCATGTCTGCCCCTTTTATTGTCCAGCCTCCATGTCTGCCACTTTTAATGTCCAGCGTCCATGTCTGCCCTTTATAATGTCCAGCCTCCATGTCTACCCCTTATAATGTCCAGCCTCCATGTCTGCCTCTTATAATTTACAGCTTCTATGTCTTCCCCTTATAATGTCCAGCCTCCATGTCTGCCCCTTATACTGTCCAGCCTCCATGTTTGCCCCTTGTAATGTCCAGCCTCCATGTCTGCCCCTTTTATTGTCCAGCCTCCATGTCTGCCACTTTTAATGTCCAGCGTCCATGTCTGCCCCTTATAATGTCCAGCCTCCATCTCTGCCCTTTATAATGTCCAGTCTCCATGTCTGCCTCTTATAATTTACAGCTTCTATGTCTTCCCCTTATAATGTCCAGTCTCAATGTCTGCCCCTTTTAATGCCCAGCCTCCATGTCTGCCTCTTATAATATGCAGCCTCCATGTCTGCCCCTTATGTCCAGCCTTCAGGTCTGCCCCTTATGTCCAGCCTCCAAGTCTGCCCCTTATAATGTTCAGCCTCCATGTCTGCCCCTTATGTCCAGCCTCCATGTCTTCTGTTTCTAGAATGGCAGTGACTGTATAGGTTAGGTCACTGCCATTCACAGTAAGAGATTTGGTCCTACAGGGCTCCCGTAGGAGCTTTGTATTACCTGTACTGTTCTGTGACAGCGGCACAGGCTTTTAGAATTAATTAATTAATTAATTAAAACCCCAAGAGTCTGACGTACAGCGGTCAGGACAGCGGGACAGTCTCCCGAAAGTGGAACTGTCCCGCTGTAATCAAGACACTTGGGAGGTATGTAAAAGAGTCACAAGTATAAGTGCAGGTAATGCACAGAGACCTCATATAGAGAACCCATGTGCAATTCTGACTAGTAAGTAAGTGGCCATTGTATCCATTGGCTTCATGCATGCAGGATAAGAACTGAGAAAGCTGTACGAGTTATTTTTAAAGTAAACAAACCCTCTGTGAGTTTTACATTTGGCGTTTCTGGCACACATGCTGTTTAATTTGGATGAATCCAAAGTACATTTACAAGGAAAGTAAAGATATTGAATAACTTTGCAGAAACAATGTTTACATTTATTAACACAGACTCTGGTCTCTAAGAAGCAGCTGCAAATGAGGCAACTCACACATTTTCTGAATATGTCACAATCCAACAGCTCTGAAACTGAATCTCCATAATGAGATGCCTGGAGAATATTCTTTTTTAGCTAATAACCTGGCCTCTATGTGTAAGGTAGACAAGCATAATCAAACACATTACGATTTTAAAAATATGTAATATTCAGCTTTAACTAGAACCTGTAAATACACAATTGCAAAAAACACTATGCATGTCAAAAACAGCATTGCAGAATTGTGTTACTGTTTATTACATTTGTTTTATATTTTCCTGTAGAGATGAAGTTGGTACATTGGAGCACAGATGCCTGCAGCCTTAATTTAATGCTTTGATCATAAATCCAATTAATGGAATTTAATACCTAATATATCTATGTAAATATGTATGTCTTAACCATATAAGACAGGGCAGGGATTGTGACTATAGGCTGTATTCAGAGAACTGTTTTCACTGTGAGTTCCATGCGTATTTTTAGATACGTTTCAACTGCGCATGCGTAGTAAAAAAAATTTACGTAGTGTACGTAGACTATAAGGGCCTGATCCAGAGTTACGCCGATGCGCTGTGCTTACTAAAGCACAGCGTATCGGCGTTCACTTACCTTGACACTCCCCCTGTGCGAGCATATGGCCCCTTCCTTACGCCGGCTGAAGGCTACCCTAACTT
>WWET01000670.1:203358-231342 GCA_011038615.1 Limnodynastes dumerilii | reverse complement strand
AACAGAAGAGGAGCATGAGGCTGCGCAGTGCACGCACGCCTGACATCCCCATGTGACACCCGCGCGCAGTGCACTGTTGGGAACGGAAGGCTGCTGGAGACCATCACCGTTTGTACAGAAATAGGTGGTACTGGGATCTTCCATTGGGTGCAGGGTGAGTGCCCGGGGGGCCGTGTGCACTGCACACTCTGCACCCATGGTAGATACGCCAATGGTCTGGATATTACCCTGTCAAGACCCGGACCTCACCTGAGGCTTTCATGACTTATATGTGAGACTTGGTGAGAGCAGCCAGTCTGTTATACACTGACTAATGCCCCTTGTTCACCCCAAATATGACTTATTACCCATAAGCAACTACTACCAAGACAAACAGAACAATACGCAACCCTCACAGGAGGTTCTCCCTTGAACCAATCTAACAAAGTAAACTTTATCAGAATTATTCTAGGTTCAGAATGATCTCTCCTGCTACTATTAATTAGTGTGTAATAACCAAGCTAGTCTGACACGTGAATTCATAAGAATACAGAGACAAGACCTTTTTAATTGATATATAATATGACAAGAGATCACAATGCTTATATACAAAAGGATAACAAAATTGAAAAACTATGTCTTAAAGTTTTTGAGTCTGGAATTCCCCTGAGTCAGGTCTCTCCCCCAAGCTGCATGCTCCCACCTCTGAGCAGTGGTAAGCCATGCCATCCACCCTCAGTCATCTCAGCTTTCAGTTTGTGGTCAGTATTGCAGCCTGCAGGACTGACTTCTGGCAGATTTGACTGCACAAATGGATATGGGGCATCTAGTAGCAAATAGCAGCGCTGCACTCAGCACACAGTGACACTGACAGCAGCTCTCTATTATGTACCCGGCTGGATCATAACTGGGTGTTTCTGGGTTTTTAGAAACCCCTTCTACGTAAAGCAAATTCTAAGGTCAACATTAAGTATTTCAACCATTGGCTTATGATCATATCACTAAAATCACCTTCTTTTGTTAAAAAATGTACTTTAAAAAAAAAAATGGCAAAAAAAAGTTGCTTCATGGAACCTCCAGGATTAGGGGCCCTAATCTCATAGTAATCCACCACTGATTTTATACTGATTTTATGGTGTACAATTAATATTATGATGGTTTCCAAGTGGAATGAAAAATATTATATGTGATAAAAATATAGTAATATGGGACATGATCTTAAGGTACTCCAATATCAGATTCCAGCTATATCAACATATCTGTGTTCACAAACCACTCTCAAAACTCACGTGCGCTTCCAATATCGGGACCCTACTTTAAGCTTTACGATCTTGTTTCCCTTAAAATGTTGACAGATCAGAAGTCTGTATCAGTTGGCTCTTAAAAATTCCCACCTACATAGTAGATTGAAATATTAAACCTGGATTTTACGAAGACATGCATGCATGCAGATTGGAAAATCTGCCTTTTCCACAAATGACTGCTCTAACAGCCATGTTCGCAGTCCATAATATCTTGTAAGCAGGCAGAAATAATTTATTTTTCATAGATTTACATTTTTTTATTGCATCAAATAAGCATTGAGTATAGAAGAAAAGTGTCATAAAGTACAGACTACATCTTTTTATTGCTGTTTAAGCATTCCACTCAATAACTGTCTGTGGAAATCTTATAAGCAACAATAATTAAAGCAACTATGTTTCCTGCCAGGCTGCACAATAACTTCGGGTTCTGGGAAAAGCAGGTACTTGCAGTAATTCATTAGCTAAAGCTGGATAGATAGAGCAAAAATGGCAACACAGACCATAAGACTTACTGTCACTATACTGTGCTGCAGTTATGCATAGTAGGAAGGGCTGCTTTAACATATTTATGGGTTATAGCAATTTGTGATAATATACACTTATTGAGTTCTCAACAGTGGCTGACAGACATGATCTCTGTTTCATGTTCACATTCAGTGTACATTAAGTCCCTGATTTGTTACAATATAGTATAAAATAATGAGACACCGTTAAGCTGCATCCTAATAGCTTATATAACATATTGCTAAAAATAGATAGTAGGCAGCGCCAAAAATATAATTATAAATGACTCCTTGAAACTCTATAACATAAAAATTGACAATTTATTAATTGCAAAACACACATAAAATGATAAAAAAAATATATATTCAAAACACACATAAAATGATAAAAAAAATATATATTAGGCCACATGAAGAGGTGGATAAATCCAATCCTTCAATAGTGCTGGATGACCACTATATTCATCTCCAAAAGAACATTAGTTCCTGATAAAGTGGTGAACTCACAGGGTACTCTGAGTGATTGTAGAGGATCCTTAATAGTGCAAATGCTGATGAGGATGTGTTCCTATGTTGTTAACCATGCAAGGGAGCTGTGCGAATAGCTGCCATGAATGTATTGCTACGATCTATGGAGATGGAATTCCAAGCTATGGGCCCCCAGTGTAGGACAGCAGTTTCTCCTTTAGTATGGAGTATGAAGTATTGAAGTCCTGAGTAGTAGGCGCCTGTGGATATGAAGGATAGGTACTGTGTACTGTGATAAGGAATCCCGGGTATTAGACCCGTTCCACAAGCTGTAGGAGATCCAGACTAGATGGAAGGCAATGGGCTGGATAGTACTGCAAGTGAATGCCAATGGTGTCCAGGCAGGTGGGCCGGGCTCAGACCATAGAAGTGCTGTAGGCAGGCACACGGAGCCGTGGTGGTTAGCAGGCAGACCTTTCTGCAACCGAAGAGGCTGGATGGACCTGTCTCAGGTGAGTGCACAAGATGAACTGTGTATGGATGCCCAATCAGGTCACAGTGAGCGGAGAGATAGAGTCATGGTCTCGTAAACATGTGGCTAGCAGACCCTTACGCGTTTCATCGCTCTGCAGTGATTTCATCAGAGGGAAGGTGAATGTCTGTGTCCAAAGGTGAACTTCCTTTATACAGGTTGCTTGATTGGAAAAGAGGAACACCTGAATGAGCCCCGGTTATTTGGTCGATTTCCAAGAAAGGGATATCAATTAGTAAAGGCACATGTGTTATAAAAACAGTTTCAAGGAGTCAAAAAATAAATAAATAAATAAATAAATAAATAAAAAGCAGCTCTTAACTATATAAAGGAAGAGTTACAACCATAATGAATTGAATAATCAAGGATTATATGAAAAACCATAAAATAAACGGCATTGTATTTTAGCAAATACATTAGCAAATAGTGCATATGCATGTGTGAGACGGACATGTTTCAGAAACTTCTGAAACAGATGCATATCCGCATACACACATATACATGGACTCTGTCGGCAAAAATATATATGGGTGTCGCTGATGATGCTCACATATGGGTAAATAATTTTCAACAAAGGAACACACATAGAAAGCGACAACACTTAAATGAATGAATAGGATAGAATCGATGTTATCATAGATTGACTATGAGTGAACTGTATTATTCTATAGCATTTGCGGTATGAAAAAACTGAAAATATATATGTATAATAATGAAAAAAGAATACAAATGAAAAATAAAAGTGGAAATAAATTAATGTACTGGTAAATATGAACATTGAATGATCATACAAAATTATACAAAACTGATGTGAAATAATCAGAAATATAATGTATATGGATAAATTGCTGAATAAATATAAGTGAATTACAGCAGAAAAACATACATAAAACATCAGCAGCAGGCAGATATAACTATTGAAACCAGTATAACCATTTGTAAACTATAATAAAAAACAGAAATAAGTTTACGTTGTAATTGAGAAAGATGGGTGATGCATTGGAACATAAAATAATAATGCAGAGTCATAAAAATAAATATACATATGTATACATATGTATACAATAAACATACATATATATGGAATGAAATGAGTAAAAATGTGAATGGATATAGCGGGAGATGAATGAATAATGAAACAATTGCACAAAATAATAAAAAATAATTAATATATTAATAAATAATAAATAAAAAGGGATATTAATATAATTAGAATAATAAGAAGGTGTAATATGGTGGTATATTAAGTATACCACCTGCAGATCTAATCCCAAGCAACGGGGTTTAGGAAACATACAAGTGTATAATAAAACCAATCAATATATGGTGCAAACAACATAGAGCTGAACATATAACATATTGCTGCATCTGTATCATTAACTAAAAAAACACTGGATTGGATCTATACGTGCAGGCGGGTCTATACCCTTGTCACTCCCCTCTCTCTTGCGGATATTTGTGTGACTTACATTGCCATAAAGCAGCCTTAAGTCACACGAGAGGACCAGCGGTATGTCTGACCCCTGATCTGCTCATAAATACCTACTCTTAACCCTACTGTACAATTTAAATGCTTCCCCCTGTCCACCTTGGCGGGCAGAGAGGAAGCACAGCCCCTTTCCTTGGAATATCTATCATACAAAACTAAGTTCCGTACCATAGAAATGACACGACTAAAAGCATATCTGGAGGGCACATGCGCCCTCCCCTTATAACACCCCACTGCGTACGTAAGTGGGGTGACGGACACAAGTCTGGATCTGAGCCACTGCTCTGAATAGCAATAACTTTTATCATCATTATTTTAACTTAATTTTAAAAAATAGTTTATTTTAAAAATGATTTTATTATTTAATATACCAATCGTTTATTCTAGTGGTACCCCCCATATATACCACCTTTTCTTCCCTCCTGTTATTAGGAGAAGGAAAAGGGGGGTATATATGGGGAGACCGCTGCAGTTCTTACAATAACGCCATTCTACTTTAACTTTTCGAGCTAGATTAACTAAGCTGCGGGAAAGGAAGACTGGAGATGTTGCCCATAGCAAGGAATCAGATTCTAGTTGACATTTTCTAGTATGTAATAGGGAATTGAAAGCTAGAATCTGATTGGTTGCTATGGGCAACATCTCCACTTTTCCTTTCCCGCAGCTTAGTAAATCTGGCGGAGGAAGCGGAATGAGAAACTCTGCTCCGACAGTAAGTAAATATTATGAAGCATTCACCCTCATTGAGAAGAATAGACCGGTGGGATGCTGTGATGTTTACATAAATCGCCATGGAAACACCAGTTTTCTGGCACTCAATGCTTTATAAATACTTTTCACTTCATTTTCATGCAATAATGCCCATTTTCACATGACAATGAAGTTAAAACTGCTTAGTAAATAGAGCCCTATATATTATCTATACAAAACAAGTAGATTCTTTATTTAGCCTCCCTATGGGCTCTATTTATGTACGAGCCTCTCAAGTTGATGAAGGATCCTGATCCAGGCTCGCTTATCATCGCAGCGAGCCTGGACACTTCCTTCATCAAATTTATAGAGATGACCCTTCGTGGCACAGGACCTCGATGTCCCGCGATAAAAGGGGCAGCATCGTTAAAACTTAATTTGTTAAAGTTCCGACAATGCAGGAAAATTGTCGCGCATGCGCCGTGCACTCTCGAAGAGAACAGACTCTGCTCTTTATTCCGGAGATGTAAGTCACATAAGGAATCATGCTGATTCCTTCTTGCATTTCTTTTGCAAACTCCCTGAACCACCAATGTTTTTCCCCTCCTTGATCCACTGAAGCACCAATGAAAAGAGAAATAAGATTAAGCCTATATATATATATATATAAAAACACAACATGGCCTGGCCATTACTCAGTTACTAATCATGAACCTCTATCTTTAAAATAAAAGTCAGAGAATTAGTTACAAATATCTGCAGATACGTGATAAGCTGTCATCCTATGCAAGTATCAATGCGGTAATGACCTTCTTCCATATTCCTAAGATCTTCTAAACCGTAACTCAAGTCGCTGCATGACCAAATATGATACCCTAGAACAGCAAAGAAGGAGGATACCTTAGTGACGTTGTGATAAGCATTACTATAGGCATATTCTTCCCATGCTAGGTTATCCACCTAATTATCTTGTAATTTAATTGTGTAACATCACAGAAACTGTTCTAGGACCTTGTTAACTCTCTCCGTTTGCCTGTTAGATTGTTGGTGATTACTTGTTTAGAGACTTATTTTGACTTCTAGCATTTGGCAAAACTTATATACCATATGTCTGCTGGTAGGCCATGAAGTCTAGCAATTTGGGTTATAAAGAGTTTGCCTAACCTTTTTGCAGAGGGAAGGCCCTGAAGAACAAAATGACCCATTGCATTATTTTTCCTAAAATGATCCACAACCAAACAAATAGTTGTGAATCCAGAGGAGTCTGGGTAGGAAGGGACCCAAAGGACTTGTTGAGGGCATAGACTATGCAGGATCCCACATATTCGTTTGTTTCTTGCACCATGAATGACCCTGGATCCTCAGATATCCTGCCATCTTGGAGGAATGATTTTCAAGAAAAACAGCTTTTTACAGACTGATGAACAAACTTTTTGTTCAAAGGAGGCTTTTGTGGGGCTTGGTCTTGCATCTACAACACATGTGATTGAAGACTCTGTGTGAGACCTGCAAGAATGGCAGTAGGAGAAATGATAGGTACAGGTCTTTTGGAGGGGTTATGTTCTGGAATGACAAATGAATTTAATGCACATGCCCAGTTATTAGGGACCCTAGGAGGTAGGTGATGACTAGGTGGAAATGGGTGAAGAATAGGTCCATCTATTTATCTCATATAATCAAAAAGCCCTGAAAGTAATACATAACTGTCATTTACACTGTTAACAAAGTCAATGATTAATCCTAAACATAATGGACCGTATCCAAGCTTAGGAAGCTCCGGCTTCTTAAGAACGGTCTTTTGCCATTTAGGAATGTAGATTGAGTATGTGTGGTCTTTAAAGACTGCATGTAGATATTTAAGAAGTAAGAGGCATGCCATGGCAGCCCATTTCCTTTTTTAAAGAAGATTGGGTAGAGGGAGGGATTTAGCTGGGGAGGGCGTGGGGAAGGAATCTCCTTCTTAAGAAGGAAAATATGCACGATTACTTAAGGAAGCCCTATGGCACTCTAAAGTGTTATAAGGATCAGAAAAACAGGGCCGGGTTGCGGGGCAGGTCAGGTGAGTTAGCTGCAGATACTGACTGTATGTAAATACAGTCCAATAACTGTCACAACAAGAAACCATAAGTTATGCAGAAGCTAGAGGGTTAATCCAGTATTAACCTCAGCTAGGGTCTTAGCAGAGTAGTGAGCAGAAGCAAAGTCCCATCACTAACAAATCAAGTTAAAAAAAACTTGTGCATGTGGGATGCTTTGATCTGCTGTTATTCTGTTTCTGGGCTGCCTCTCTGCACTTGCACCGCTGAAGTTTATCTTTTAAAAATATAAATGAATATAAATAAAGTGCTCCAGCTTCCTGGTGGGAAGGGAGTGAGTAGGGTACGCAGCCAGCACATCTCTAAATCTGCCAGTGTCTACCGGGGGGCTGTTTTATGGCTAACAACTCTTCACTTCAATTCCATAACTTCTTTTGGCAGAAGACAATTTATGGGAGAAGAAAGGGCTGATTAAAAATAAGAGATGTAGAAAGGATTTGAGTTATGAAATTTGGTGATCTTTGAAAGTGCCATGATGGGGATGACAATGGTGGAACAGTCTTTAATGAATTGAATTGTTGGTGAAACCTAAAAACTGTTGAGTGGTCTAGAGGCCATCAAGCTGAAACATAAACTTAAATAGCTTTAAGTTTCAGAAATGATATAGCCTAGGAATGGCACTGGGTACTATTCAAAGGAACATTTTTCTAGTTTGGCACATAGGCTTTTGATTCTGGGGTACAATAAAGATCTCTGAATATATCATTGTCAAAGTTCTAGAACAGCAGTTCCTGAACTTTTTGAGTCATGGAGCACTTTTCAGGAGAGAGATGTGTAATGAAGCACTAAACATTTTTTTTTTACCTAGCACCTACATAAACTATATAGACAAAGGTATTTGGCCACACCTGTTAAGTATTGAATTCTGGTATTTCAATCAGACCTGTTGCCACAGGTGTATAAAACCAAGCACCTAGTCATGCAGTCTCCATTTGCAAACATTTGTTATACAAAATGCGTCATTCTGAAGAGATCTGTGACTTTAAGTGTGAAACTGTAGGATGCCACCTTTCCAATAAGACGATTCGTGAAATTTCATCACTGCTGGATATTCCACAGTCCACTGTAAGTGATATTATTAGAAAGTACAAGCATTTAGGAAAAGCAACTCAGCCCATGAAGAGGAAGACCACATAAAATCACAATCGGGGTCAATGACGGCAAAGGTGCATAGTGCGTAAAAGTCACCAACGCTTATACCTGGCTAATTTCTCTCCCCATTAACGAAAATATCACAAGATCTTGTGGAGTGGTCTCCCAAAAATTCTTCTTGGACAGGGAGGATGAACATCGTGAAGATGAATGTTTTCCCTAGAGCCCTGTATCTTTTTGACTCTTCCAATTGCTCTTTCTTTAATCGCCTTCAACGCATTGTCCGGGAATTTGTTTGGCAGAGCAAGCGATCCATTCAAACAAGATGTCCTATTTCACCTAGGGGAAAGAGGGGGCCTCCAGATTCCCCTCTTCCAAGGGTACTATTGGTCTGCAATGCTGGCGAGCGTGGTGGAATTGTCAAGACTAGAGGGGACCAAACAGTGGGTCACACTGGAAAATCAGTTTGCACCAATTCCTCTCAGTACACTTCCCTGGCTGGCAACCCTCCCCATCTGCTTCATCCAACAATTGAACCTACCTTGAGGAGCTGGAGACACATACACAATAGAACTGGCATCCTCATGGTTTTCCCTACTTACCCTGATGACAAACAACACAGAATTCCCACCAGGACTTGACATAGCTAACATTACCCAACTTACACAATTGGACTGCATAACGGTTGATCAGTTGGTGCGAGGGGGTGGACTCCTCTCCTTCCAGGAGGTGCAAGAAAAATTCTCCTTCTCCCAAAGGTACTTTTAATTGTACCTGTGTATACGTAGCTTTATGTCTCAGTCAAAATTGGTGGTAGACACAAGGCGCAAGTGTCGGCCCTTGAAGATCTTTCTTTAGCTAAAATAATGCCCCAGCACTTAATCTCCACCATTTATAAACTCATACTAGAAAATGTATTATATATTTTTAAATCTAACCTCCCTACCTTGCTGTACAAAAAACCGGAACCAGTATCTTCTGAGCCCTTTAGATGAAGCCGTTCAAGCTCTATATCCACCCAGATACTGGAGACACAATGCAAGATTCAAACAAGATGGTAGAGTGCCCTCTGCAAACCACCATATGATACTGGCATATCCTCCACACTGTTGGAGGTGCCAAGATGAATTTGGCATCTTCATTCACATTTGGTGAGAGTGTCTGATCATTGTAAGATTCTGGCACACTGTGAGAGAAACCTATATGAAAATACTAGTAGACTCTATCCCTTAAGGACCAGCATTCTGGTTACTGTCCTTCTCAAATATAACTTTAACAACCTATAAGAAATCTCTCTTACGTCACCTTGCCAATTGTACCCTACCCAAACACCCCCTGCCCCCCATCTTTCTGTCTTACCCCTCTATAAGCAGTTTATTCTAGTTTTCATGCCTTTTGTTTATTTGAATATATATGAGACATGGTTACTGTTTTGCATATGTCATGTATTTTATTGTTAACCATGTGTCTTCTTTAAGCTGTGAAACCTTTATTTAAAGCAGATACATAAATAAAGAAGGTATAAAAGTTGCCAAGGCTCTCCATAGCTAAAGGGTTCAAAACTTCCATTGGCATTAATGTAAGCACAAAAACTGTGTGGCAGGAGCTTAATGGAATGGGTTTCCATGGGCGAGCTGCTGCATGCAAGCCTCACATCACCAAATCCAATGTTAACTATAGTGTGAGTGACTGTTACTGAGTGGTGTAAAGCACACAGACACTGTACTGTGCAGCAGTGGAAACGTGTTCTGTGGAGTGATGAATAGCGCTTCTCTATTTGGCAGTTAAATGGGCAAGTCTGGGTTTGGCAAATGCCAAGAAAACGCTACCTGCCTGATTGCATTATCCAACTGTGAAGTTTGGTGGAGGAGGGATAAAGGTATGGGGATGTTTTTCAGGGTTTGGGCTAGGCTCCTTATCTCCAGTGAAAGGCAATCTTAATGTTACGATCCTTAACCTCCAGGAGATGGAGTCTAACCACTGAATGGTTTTTGCCAGAGCCCGATGGTGGGGATTGACTAGGCTGTGAAAAAGTGGCAGGTCGCGGCACTGAGTCAGTAACATTCTATCGTGTTAAAGGTTGGGGGAAAAGGACTCACCAAGAGGAGGAGCAGATAGTACTGATAAGATACACGACAACAGGTGGTAAACGGGAAGAGTATCACAGTAAACAGACTAAATAGAGCTGAGGAACTGTGGCAATGATAACTGAAGGCAGTTTATGTGCACCAAGGTAAAATAGCTATAGCTAAGGTCTGAGAGCGGCACCAATGTGCAACAATTCTGAGTGTATATGGAGTGTCACTATGTGCAGCAATACAGAGAACAGATGAGAAGCACTATGTGCAGCAATACAATGTGCAGGTGGAGTGGCACTATGTACAGCAATACAGAGAACTGATGGTCAGCACTATGTGCAGCAATACTATATGCAGATGCAGTGGCACTATATGCGGCAATACTATGTGCAGATGCAGTGGCACTATGTGCAGCAATACTATGTGCAGATGGAGTATCGGTATATGCAGCAATTCTATGTGCAGATGGAGTGACACAATATGCAGCAATTCTATATGAAGCAATTCTAAGTGCAGATGAAGTGGCACTAAGGCTCTGCCAAACAAGGTTAGAGACTTACAAGACAGACAAGACTGATAGGGGGAAACACACTCACTCAAGAAGGCTGGCTAGGAACAAGGAGGAAGAACAACTGGGAGCAGGAAGGTTAGGACAGAGTCACACAGCAACAGAATCACTAGGAAAATCCAACAGTAGCAGAAGCTAGCAGTGTCAGTGCATGCGATAACCCACGCCAAAAGATGGGCAGTGCAGGAGGGAAATAGGGAGCCAGAACCAATGAAATGCCAGGAACCGGACCAGCCCCCCTGGAGGAACACTCAGCTAGCGTCACGCTTGAACGTATCGAAGCATGGAGAAGACCCTGCCTAGCAACACGCCGGGGCGCCAAGGAGGAAGAGATGGCTGGTGAAGGTAATCACCGCCGCCGCTGCAAACTCCTAACACTTAATTAAGTATACCAAGTAATTTTGGACAATGCTTTGCTTCCAACTTTGTGACAAGGCCCAATTCTATTCCAACATGACAAAGCAAGGACTATAAAGACATGGTTTGACATGGAATTGAACATGACTTGTGAGACACAAGTGCTACTCACTGAACCACTGTGCTGCTGATCCGGAATGGATAATGCGAGCCAGGCCTTCTCGTCCAACATCATTGTCTGACCTCACAAATGCTCTACAGAGCTAACTCTCCTGTCCACCCCCTAAACCCGCCCCCTGGTTTAAGGTCCCCACTTAAGAGTGGCATAGGTTACCTTAACTTACCATGCGTATTTTCTTTCTTAAGAAGAAAAATATGCACAGAGAATGCTCCCCTCACTATCCCCGGCTAATCTGCCCCCACCAACTTCTACGTGAACACTCCATGAGGCGGCACTGGAAGAAGGAGAAAATGTCAACCAGAAGACTTGCTTAAATATATAACATGTATTTATTTCAATATAAACATAAAGGGCTGGATCCAGACTTAAGAAGGAGCTTGAAATTAAGGGCCGTATTCAGAGATCCGTTTTTTCGGGCAGTTCTGTGTGTATTTTTAGGTACGTTTAAACTGAACATGCATAGTACCTTTTTTTTTACGGAGTTCGCGTAGACTATATGCACGGAAGTGCCTCACGGACCGACTTGTGAATCGTATGGTGTCACATACGTCCGGATCTGCCACGTAAAAATACGCACGGAAGAATTTACATATAAATGGGCTGGGCAGGCATTTAAATGATAAAAAGTGGGCGCGATTGTAAAGATATGCATGGACAGAGGACATATACGCATGGAACAGCACATGGAAAGTTACAGCTGGTCTATGGAGGCGTAAGTGTCCGAGAGCACGGATTAGCAAGGGGAGTAACTGGGGTTTTGGTGGGTGTTCTTTGCTCCGTCCGGGCATATATTTGCAGCCCGATCTAAACACGATTCTCTGAATACGGCCCAAAGAGAGGAAAGTTACTCCTGGGCAAAACCATGTTGATTGCAGGGGAGTCACATTTCATCTATTGCAAACAGTATTAGAGTTGAGGGTGATGTTTCCTATCCCAAGTCTAAATAACAGTGTGATAGTAATGCTGGTCAGTATCTGTGTGCAGTAAGCAATTCAAAGATATATCCCTGCATGCAAAGAATGCAATTAACTTGACTCCCCCTGAAATCAACATGGTTTAGCCCAGGAGTAACTAATTTCAAGCACTTAACTAGATCTGGATCAGACCTATAGTGCGCCCTTCTAACATGACATAATGTTGACGGGAGCCATTAGGGTTAAATTACCGGCAGGGTGAGAGGATAGTACAGGTGTCACATGACTAGCGGCTTCATTCAATAGTACCGAAAACCGTCACCAGTGTGGACACCTCTGTAAATTTGCTTCCTTTCCATTTAGTCTCTTGTGATGGGGAGGCGGTACAGACGCTACAGCTGTGATTTTGTAACTATGAATGAAGGGGCGGGGCATCAATACGACACCCGTAGTTATGCTTTGTAGGCGGAGGGAGGCATTTCAATTGGACAGTATGAGCTGGGTTAGGCCGTTACGTACGTGAATCCATTACCTACATCAGTACTTACGCTTTGAAAAGTTAAGGTAGTGTTTGGGAAGTGTAAAATGACCAAAGTAGGTACGAGCGAGAGGAGTGTAAAGAAAATACGTTAGCGCAAATATGCTACGCAATGAAACGTAACAAGCGCTTAGGTCTGAACCTACCCAAACGTTATTTTCCAGGGAAGTTATGATGTGATTAAAGCTGTTACATATAGTAAAGCTTTTTTGTGCTAACACCAATCACATCTGGATCTACGCAGTCCAGAATGAAATATTTGTGGGTACCAAGAGTGGTGTGGGGGCATGCGCAAGGAGGAGGAGTTAGGGATTTCAATTATACTTTGTGGGCGTGTCTTACAGCCACCACCCTATCCAGACTTCCATCTGTCCCCGTTTTAAATGAGTTTGGTTTGGAAATCTTAAGGCAGGGTGTGGCCTGAGAGCCCTGAGCTTGCACAGAAGACTGAAACCAGCCCAATGTGAGGAAACACTACTTCACTGAAAGGGTAGTTGATCAATGGAATAGCTTCCCATGAGAGGCGGTAGAGATCAATTCAGTGCAACAAATTAGAAAGTGAAGGTAGATATGGGGCCCATTCAGTTGATACTGACCATAGACCCTATTTTACCCTCAGTTTATTGTATTTAAACATTCCTGACATAAGGATATCCTAATTAAAACTAAAGATCAAATATGGTCTAAATTATGGATTTTAAAATGAAAAATGGACAGACTTTAGAGATTAAATGGCTCTTAACTGCCACCAAATTCTGTTTTCCTGTATAATACATGTTGCCCTGAAGGTTTCTTGATTCCGCACATGCACGACTTTTGTGCCTTTTGTGTTCGTTGCGCTTACTCATCAGCTCTAATTGGACCCGAGTGAATTCTACATCTGTGCATTGAAAACATGCTGGTGGCTGATGTCGAATGACATGCTCCCAGCTCGATCTGCAGCACTGAACACAGGAAATACAGGGAGGGACCGGCAGCAAGAGACCGTCACTCAGTGTGTGTGTGTGACACATCATGTTGTCAAAACGGTATCATAATATAGCTATGAGACAGAAAGAAGAAACAATCTCTGTGAAGATTACAGATTGTGTGCACTCAGGGGTCCCCACTACGCACTAAACTATGGCTCCAGAACCAGGGGAGGATCATTAAAGTGGATTTGCAGCTCAAACCAATATGTGTCTCGGAAGCAATCCCAAACTCTCTTTTTAACCTCCTATGAAAGAATAGTGATAAAACTGCCCCATGACTGGAAACATTTCTCAACCTTCTGCTCCTTTTGGAGGGAGGTCTCCAACCAGTCCATTTTGAATAGGTAAAAAAGTTTTTCTCTGAACAAGGACATTGTAGGAGGACGAGGCTGCAGCCAGGATTGGAGGATAGCTTTACGTGCTGCCGCCGAGATGCAAGATAACAGTTTTCTTACTTCTATGGGAGCACGTGAATTTTTGGGAAGTATCCCCAAAAGAGCCCAAGTAGCGGTTAGAGGGAAAGGAGTTACTAATAAGTCAATTGTGAATCTCCACACTGCCTTCCAAAAACGTTTAATTGGTGGGCATTCCCACAAACAATGGTTGAGCCCAGTTTCCAACCCCCCACACTTAAGACAGGCATGACTGTTTATGATCCCCATTTGGTAACCCCTTACAGGAGATATGTAGGACCTATGTACAATGTTTAAAAACATTTCCCTGTAAGACATCGCGGGAATCAGTCTACTCTTGGTCTCCAAGGCCCGGAGAATGTCTTTTATTGAGAGATTAGGAAAATAATCAAGCCACTGGGAGAGCCCCGTTGATCTAATACCTGTCTCAAGTGCGAACAGTGTGCAGAAATGATTTTGTGCTTCGGCAAAGGGGCCAATAATAGCTTATCAAGCTGATTATCCCAGTCATTATCTGAAAGAAACTTAAGTACAGAGCTGATATAATGTTGGGCTTGTAAATATGCCATATTTGCCCCCCTCAGGAATTCAAATTTCTCTCGGGCCTGAGAGAAAGAAAGAGGTCTCTTGTTCCCAACATTCACCGATATTATTAATACCTTTGTGCCCCCACATCGTAAAAGGGTAAGCGGCTGCACAGTTCTGGAAGTTCGGGTTAGCCAGCAGAGGAAGGTGTAAGGAAAAATAAAGGTTTAAGTTTAGTGAGTGGCGCAATCGAAACCATAGCTTCCGAGTGGACATTAATAGAGGATTGACCTTAGCTGAATCGGGAACCTCCCCGTCATGCATGTGCAAAAATGCTAATAGGTTTATATCCGGGATAAGTTGTTGTTCAAGATTTGTGTTGGTGTATACCTCATTGTTTACAATCCAGTCAGTAAGTGGCGAAGTTGGGCTGCCTGAGTGTAGACCCTTAAATCTGGAACATTCATACCACCCTGGCTTCTACTCTGCTGGCATTTAATCAGGCTAATCCGGGGCTTTTTGTTATCCCATATAAACTTGCGGAATATAGAGTGAATCTGCGTGACGTCCTTATTGCTAAGCAAAAGTGGCAGAACCTGCAAGGGATAGAGCAGCTTAGGGCAGATCCCCATTTTGATTAAATTGACCCTGCCTCCGTATGAGAGGCAGAGATGTTTCCAGTTAGCAATGATCCTCTCTACCTGAGCAATGGCTTTACAGACATTTAGGGAATAGAGACTGGCTATGTATTTAGGTAGAATGATTCCTAAATAGGGAATATGGTGTTTAGCCCAGATTAATGGTAAATTTACAGCCCACCTAGGTTTAGTACAGTTAAGAGCAAGGTAAAGTGTGGAGGATTTCTCAAAGTTCACTTTAAAACCTGAGATTGAACCAAATTCGCTGATCTTCAACACCAAAGGGCTCAAGACGTCTTCAGGGTTGGAAATGTATAACAATATGTCATTAGCGAACGCCGAGATCTTAACCTCGGCGCCGCCCACTCTGATTCAACGAAAATCGATATGCAGTTTTGTGATGCTGCCTGGTATGAATGATGGTGAATGGTTTCCGAACCTTCCTTAAGCTGGGCATACACTAGGACGATTATCAGTCCCAGCAGGGGGTGGCTCGATGGACGGGACGGGGGAAGTGCAGGGCTATGGTGCTGCTGCATATCTATGTACAAAACTGTTCTCACAGCTCTGAAGTATACCTTCAAAACTGTAAGAGCGGCATAGTACATATATATTGCAGGGAGTAGTATGGACAGGGATCAGCCAAAGACACGTTTCACACAGCGTATAGATGCAGGGATAGGCATTTAAATGTAGAGTCGGGGGAGGTACGCATTGATCCGCGTTCGTAAGGGTATGGATCAATGTGTAATAGTCAAGGTAGGGATCTGGACACGTAAGTGTCCAGAACTACTACCGATAGATGGGAGTGATGGGGGCGTGTACTCCCCTCTACCGTGCGTAATTTCAGACCGCTGCACGTATGTAAAGTGTGCGGCGGTTTGGATCTGGCCCAAAGTATTCAATTAACAGACTTCAAAACATTGAATTCTGAAGTGTCAATTTCAGGTAAAAAAAAAAATTGCTACCATTTAAATGCATTTCTAAATTTGCAAGATATTACAGAGATTTTTATAGATGCAAATTTTTACCACAAATTGAAAGTGGTTTTATGATCCACTTATATTCACTTAGTTCTAAGTCATTTGCTATGTATTGGTATATAATAAAAAGCAGACAATTACTTCTGCTTAAATTAACATGTGTACTTTTACATTTAAATACCTTTAAAAAACATAATTTTGTTGAGATCATCCATTTCTGCAGTAAGGTAATGGTTTAACCACATAGACCATTATGGACTGTATTCACGCTTAAGAGTACGTTAGGTGCAGACAGAACCGTACCTAACTCACCCGTCCTGCCCCTAACCCGCCCCCCGTTTCTAGGTACCTTAAGAGTGCAATATGGCTACCTCATCTATCTGTGCGTAGTTTCCTTCTTAAGAAGAAAACTACGCACGGACAATGCCTCTCTCCACCCTCCCCGGCTAATCTAAATCCCTCCCCCCTACCACTTCTAAGCACACCCCGAGGCGGCATTAGCACGCCTTGCTTCCTAAACTACTCATTAAAGACCGCACAGAGGCAATCTATGTACCGGTATGTGGATTGTGTACATGACCTACTACGCATGCGTAGTAGGTTATTTCAGAAGATTACGCACTTAAGAAGCCAGTGCTTCTTAAGCGTGAATCAGGAAATTAGGAAAATACGGCTTCCGTTCCATTTTAATACCCCATGGGCCAGATTTACTAAGCTGCGGGTTTGGATAAGTGGAGATTTTGCCCATAGCAACCAATCAGATTTTAGCTGACATTCTCTAGTATGTAATAGGAAAGTGAGAGCTAGAATCTGATTGGTTGCTATGGGCAACATCTCCAATTTTCCAAACCTAGTAAATCTGGCACCGTAACTTCTTAGCATAGCTGTAGCTACATATTTTAGTGCCAAGGGCAAAAAGGAAAGATGGTGGCTCCCAACCCTGAATTCCAAACCAATTTAACCTTAAACATTAACTTACTCACGCACCCCTTAAGCTTTGTGCCCTGGGGGTCTCCCCTATAGCACACCGCCCTGCTTCTTAGGACTTCATAGGACTCTCTAACTCCAGATTCTATACCATGTTCTTCAATATCCCACCCAGTGTTTGTACCCATTGTTTTTCTTTGGTTGTAATATCAATTACATATTGTTAAAAAAATAATAATAATTTTATTTGTTTTATTGTCTAATAAAGTATCTTTCAACTAAAAGGGAAAATGCACTTTGATGGAAAAGGGCTCCATTTACATAAGACTGCAATTCACTATGAACATAGCTCATCTTGGTTCGTATCTCATCATTGCGAGCCTGGGAGCTACGTTTATAGCGTTTACCAAAACTTACCTTCTGCTCGCTGTCCCGCAATGACATATGAGCTTTTTGCAGACATCGCAGGATGTGTTCGTATGAATGAAGTCCTGTCGAAGCTCTACTCAAGTGCAGAGGCTCTCTTCTGGTATTTAGTAAAAATGAAGCACTGGCATGAACAGGCTCTTCATGTCAGGACCAGAATCTGCAGACAGACACGTAGCCCGGTCTGGTAAGTTTTAACCCTTTCATTTTTTTTATTTTTACTTGTTTTTTCTTTATTTAATATATTTTTTTTAACTAATTTATAATCTACATGTATTTTAGCAGTCTCCCTATATATAACCCCCTTTTCTGGAGCTCTTATTAGGGGGAGAAAAAGGAGGTTATATAGAGATACCGCTGGAATCGTTACAGTAACACCAGCCTGTAAAACTCTGCTCTGAAGGCTAGTAAATATGACAAAGCTCCGGCCATTACTGAAAACAACTGGCTAGCGAGGTCATGCGGTGTTTACATGGATCGCCATGAAAACTGCAGTTTTCCATGGCGATCCATGCTTTGAAAATAACATTAACTTAATTTTCACATGAAAACAGGGATTAACGTATGAAAATGACATTTGTAAATAAAACCCAAAGTTTCATAATATTGGTTAAATTAGTGTACCAGACAGATTATATACCAAGCACTACCTATATGAGTGTTAAGCAATGAGAGTAAATGGTAAGAACCTCTAATCATCCAAATGGCCACCACATACATGTAATAATTTAAATCAGACCAAACAATATATATTTAATTGAAGAAAAAGAAAATATTAAAATGAATGCCATTAGACCTCTGAGCAGGTGTTGCATGCTATAACAAATCTGACATCATACAGAAAGTAGAAGAGTACCTCAGCAGGTGAAGTCTCAGAGGGCCTTATATGCAATTTTTACATATACCAAGCTCAATATTGTCATAAATAAAATATGTACATTCATAAGCACTAGATGTATACTAAAAGCACTGTGTACTGCAAGGTGCAATGACGTATTGCGAGTGCACTGTAAAACGTCATGATGATGGTAATGATGATGTGCTGGTAATGTGGCAGAGTGTGACAGCTGTCTATCCGTATCCTGGAGTAGGTCGCAGTAACCAGGCACAGACAGACTGTGAGCTGGCAGGTCATAATCATTACAACGTCCCCGTCACCGTCTCCAGTCCCTAGTGGTGACTCTCTCCTCCTCCCGCCTGTCAGTCAGAGGCGGGGCTTTGCACTCGTCCCCTCCTCTTCGTGTGTCCGTGGCTGGCCGGATGGCTGTCCTACCCCAGGCCGGGGCTTTGGCCGGTTCTCCGCGGCTTCTGTATTCCTTTTCTCCGGCCGCCGGTAAGAGCTACGGGTTGTGGTGACTCTGTGAGCTGCAGGAAAAGGCTCCATGGGGCTTGTATAGTTGACATGATTGTGCCTCTGTAGGCAGGGTGTGACAGACATGTATACACACTTACACTGACATTATAGCACTCTGGGCTGTATGGCTGGGGCTGCTCCTCATTTTTGTGAAAAAGGCAGAATAGTGGGCGGAGGGCGATGTGTGGAGCACCAGTGCGGGCAAGCGGAGAGCTGCCTGAGGTGGTGGGCTTACTTTACACTGCTCATGGCAAGTGAGGTCAGAGGAGAATATGGATGTATTGGTGTCCCACGTCTGCCGGTGCATATCATTTATTATTTGGGTCTATGTATATATGTATTATTATTACAAGTTACTCCATTTTTACTGTTTACTGATAGTGTGTGTGTAGAGAGATCTATCTATCTATCTATCTATCTATCTATCTATCTATCTATCTAGATTATAGGAGTAAGAGGACACTGTTTTTAAGCTTACAAGTGTGTTCCGTTCGCCGTTGTGAACACCCTCTTTTGATTTACACACATCTGACAGCTAATTGTCGGCTGTTTGTATTTTAGAATACGGCTGCATTACGAAATTCACCCTGTGATCCGCCACCTGACCTGACGGATTTCAGCGCTTTCCAAATGACTGTACAGGTTAGATCAGGAGAGGGAATGGATTGGATAAGGGGAGACTTTAGGTAAGGCTGCAGGGAACGGGTGGTTAGGGTAATGGAAAGGCAGGGGTAAGAATTAGCATAAGGGTTGCGGAAATAGGGATATGCGCTTACCTGTCTGTGGCGGTGAAGGGAGTATCTAAGCCGCTCCCTCTTCGTAAAAAGGTGGATCGAAAACGGGATTTGGAAAAATGTAATTTGATTTATTATTATTTTAATGAAATCTTGCAGAAGCACTCCTTGAATCACTCTTGACAGTCAGAGCATTATAGATATGTTCTTAGACATAACTTGGAATCTTCCACTTTTAAAGTAAGCGCTGACCTAAGTCACGCGCCGGTGCTTACATACAAAATAAACTAATAATGGACCACTGAGTGTATAGAGTGTTTAATGTTTCCAAAGCTGGCCATATACTACCACAATTATAGATCCCAGAAAGAGGGGGTCTGATAAACGTGACAATTTCCCCCCAGGCAATGGTCCCAATTTCAACACTTGTCCTGTTGGAACCGATAATCCTGGCAGAACAAGAAGTCCCTTGTGCAATTCCGTTAGCTGCTTAAAATATTGTGCATTAATGCCCTATATACAGTAAATTAAGTATGCCATAAGGTCAAATAAACATACCAGAGTGTTTCTGGTACAGTTAATGCTCTTTTGAAATATCCATCATGCCCGTTAACTGCAGTGATTATTGATCTGATTACCCGTTAATTGCATGGTTTGGCCAATAATGGCTTAGTATATGGCCAGCTTTATTTTGTTTTTAGAGATTCACCCCCATTTGTTCTTATTGTGGAATGTATTATATTGTTTACTATTTCACCCCATGCAGCACACATGCAAATTATTCTACCTAGTACACTGATGAAAAACTTGTGTGATTAGTGGGTCCAGTGGCAATGCAAAATTGGTCTGGTGGGATTAAAGTGACATTTTTTGTGTGAGCTATGTAAAGGGATTGCAGTTGGCTAGAATTTTCCAGGGCTGTTTATGAATGTAATAAACTTGTCTGAAGAGCTTTGTAGCCTTCACTTGACAGGTGACTAGCTAGTTATTATTCCAATTTGTTGTGATTGCTAATTTGAGTGTTTTGTACAAATCCTTTTCAAATCTTTTTATATTGTAACCGTGTTTTGGGTTATTTTATTGTAATTCATTTATATATATTTCACCAAAGAACACAGATATGTGGTTTCATTGTATATATTACACCAAGCATGATGATAATTTTTGAGTCATCTTTGCAAGTTTCAGCACTTTTAATAAATAACTGCTTATGTGCTACCAGGCATATAATTGATGATAGCACCTGAGAACCTTATTGGAAATGTATTTTATTTATTTATTCTGATCTTGCAACGTGCTATAGCATTCTATCAGCAGATGCATTTTTTCTTATTTGTATATTCATTGTTAAATCTAAATAATATTATAGGTTTTTATCATTGAATTGTTACTTCATATCGCTGGCAAGAAGGAATATTCTAAGGCAGTGCTCGTCAAAAAAACGGTCGCCATGACGACTATATAGTGTGACCTGGTGACTAGGTTACATGAATGTAAAATTGCCCATGGTTGCTTTCTCTCTTGCTTGCCCGCTGAAACTACTGGGACAAAGGCGCTGTGCTTGACTGTCCCTGTAGTTTCAGCAGGCAAGTGGGGTTGCTCCACTGTAGATAAACTGCAGATGGTTTCTACCCCTGCATCAGCAACGTTCAGAGTATGCTGTGGAAGAGACACAGGAAGGAAGAGAAGACTTCCTAAGTAAACTTTTTTTTTTAATGTAAATATGTATTTATGTATGTGTGTGTAGGTATTAAAATATATTTATTTCTGGGCATAAAACTGGGCTGGCACCTATGTTTTTTGGCTGGCGTCTAAATTCTACTAAGATTTGTCAAGCCCTTTTCTAATGGAAAGTTTTCTCAAGTTTTAATGTTGGTGTTTTACACAAAATAATATTTAACACCAGCACAACTTTATCTAATATTCATACAAGCTTTAAATCTATGCTAGTGAACTGCAGGTACATAGGTTCATTTTGTCTTGACTGTTGAGACAATCATATACCTGCTTCTTAATTTTGTACTTTCCGTGGTAACCCTAAATATTCTTATTGTTTAAGATGACTAATTTAGACTTTGTATTTGTTTAGTATTTTTTTTGTTATTTGATTATATATTTTCTAGAATCATTATGGTAATGTTGCCTATATTTAATATAGGTCTTGCCCATGACAAGTACAGGTAATGATAGCTAGAATCTGATTTGTTGTGTTGAGCAATACTTCCAAATTTTGATTCTGGAAGTTTTACATCCACTCCTAGATAGCTTACTATTTAAGTTGCATGACAATTTTTATTTATAAATTGCCTCTTCACACTTAAGCAGGGTCCACATTGGGGGACTTTCTGCCAATTATAATGCAAATCACATGATAAATGACAATTTAGGCTGACATCTTGCCAGTGTGTGCTGACCAACAATGCTCTAGAATCGCTTGAAACTGCATGTGATTGTTCGATTTGATTTTTGGAACGATGTTCTGATGTTTTCTGCTTTTTTGAGCGTGTATACTGTCCAGGCGTCTCAGAAATAATTTTCACCTTGCAGTTCCTGTATTTTGACTGCCTTTGCGGGGGATGAATATGCAAATTAAGCTGACTGGATCGGCGTGGAGGAGTTACAGACTGTGCAGAACTGCATTATGGGAAATATCCAGCGCTGGATATTTGTAGTGTGTACAACTGAATGAGGGTAAACAAATCGGTACTTTTATAACCTGCCCGATGTCTGATCGTACAAAGAAAACAAAAAACTTAAGTGTGTATGCTTGGTGCACACTGGGAAATTTGTAACAATCAAACATTGTTTCTTTGATTAGTCATGATTCTGTACCAGGTATTTGTATTTCCCGGCTGGATCATTTAGTACTTAATAGAACACTCTGTAAAAAGAAGCTGACATTGGGCATTGTTGATCTTGAAAATTAGGAGCTCCCAATAATCAAATCCCACCATTCCGTGCATTATTTTATGATTCTGCAGCATCGTGAGACAGTACACACTGGTTAGATGTCGGAGAGATCTGCATGATAATAGTCCTAAAACCCTGCAGTGTGTTCCCGGTGTTAATTTTATCACAGAGAAGTGGATCCATACAATCAACGAGTGCAGTAACAGATGGGATCTGATGCCAGATCCCCATTGTTTCCATATTCCCGTGCGGATGATGGGAGTATACTATGCTCTGTGGCCCCTACCTTAAAATGTCCAAGTCATCCTGGCTTAAAGTGGAGTCAACCCAGAAATCTGGATAGGGCGTAGAACATCTTTGTATAATTTAATGGCTGGTATGGAGTGCAGTGAAGAAGTAAAACAAATCTGCTTAAAGGGCTGGATCCACAGGTCTGTCTGTTTGTCCACTTACACAATGTTGTAAATGGGCTGTTTGGACTGGAGGGTGCATTCCCTTTCATGCGATAGGAGTTCCGTCTGATGATGCAGTTCTTCCCAACTGCCCGCAGAAAGTACACAAAGTGTGTGGGGGGAGGTGAATTATACAGTGTGGGATCACTGATCTGCAAATGTGATTTAAGACTGCCTTATGGCAACATAGGTCACACCTATTACGTTATTACGTACGAGAGAGGGAAGTGACGGGGAGTTCACTCCTCTTTCTCGTGTGGGTTTAAACACCCTGCATGTGCGGAAACCGCACGAAGGGGGTGGATTAGATCCAAAGGGCCGGATCCAGAGCTACGTCCGCTTGCGTATTTACGCTAACTGGAGTCATAAAAACACTATTTTGCAGGTTGTGCCCATGCGTGCGGCAGATGTTACGGCACGTACCATCCTAGTATCGAGCGTGACTACAAACAAAGGGGCGTGCCAGCCATACAACACCCATAATTACGCTTCGGAGGCAGGGGAGGCATTTAAATGATACAGTATGGGCGTGCTTAGGCGCGTAAGTACGTGCAGCCATTACGGTCAACAGGAGTTACGCTTAGAAAAGTTAGGGTAGGGTTTGTAAAGCGTAAAACGGCAAAAATACGTACGACCTTGGAGAGTGCATAGTAATTACGATAGCGTAAATGCGCTACGCCTTGAAACGTAAAGGGAATGTAAGTCTGGATCCGGCCCAAAGTTGCTAAAGGGATTCTAAATAACCCCTAATTATTTAAAAATATATATTTTATGCTTAAAAATGTAAGAAATAATATGACCTATCTGACCCTTTGTTTGACTGCCACTTTAATCAGAACCGTGCTGTAATTTGATGTATGTGATTATCAGGATGGGCAGCGCTATCTTTTCAAAATGAAGCAGCATAAAGTTTTGTAACATGTAAAATAATGGTTAGACTGGAGATTTTCAGTAAATCGGTAGTTCTAGTGAAAGCATAATATAGTGGAAATGATGTTTATGTTAAAGCGCACATGAAACTATTTATTACAATTATCTTTGCTTATGTCTGCCAATAAATCTTTTCTCCTTTTATTCCTTTACACTCATTGATCGAGCCTATTTACTGGGAGGAACTCAGGAAGCAAATCTGCTGAGATGGGCAAATGAACTCTGAGACTTCAACCTAGAATAGGGAATGTGCCATTGTTTTAAGCTATAGTAATGATGTAACATATATACTTCTTACATGTAATGCAAGTTTTTTTTAAGGAGTGTGATTTTAAACGTAGTAATATTTTTTGGTATGCATACTTTATCTGTTTGTTTGAGAGTAGGTATTTCTCTGTTTTGTTATTGTACACAAATTGCATATGAATGCTTTCAAAGTTTCAGGGGTTTTCAGTACCACTAAGGGTCCATGTTTTTCATATCTCCCTTCAAAACCATAAGGAGCTTTTAAAATATGACTGTCAGTTATGAGCACACCTGTTTGCAGTCCCCTGTTAGAAAGTTTCATTTCTGAAATAGGAACACCCCAAAATACCCCCCAGTTTAGAATTTTTTATTCAGAATGGGTGAGTATGCCGTTAGGCATACTCACCCATTCTGATTCAGAAACGCCGCTACCGCAGGGAAAGGTGAGTAGCCTCTCCAGGGTGTGAGGAAGGAAGGGTTAGGGTCAGGCTTTAGGTGAGGGAGGGTTAGGGTCAGGCTGTGGGAGAGGGAGGATTAGGATCAGGCTTTGGGAAATGGAGGGTTAGAGTCAGGCTGCAGGGAAGGGATAATTAGGGTCAGGCTATTGGAAATGGTGGGTTAGGGTCAGGCTGCGGGGATGGGAGGGTCAGGGTGAGAATTAGGGGAATGGTTGGGGTACTTTTTCCCCCTACCTTTCGGGGCACCGAAAGTTCGGTGATCCGTAGATGGATTGCGATGCCTCATCTGGGAGTTTTAGATTCAAGACAACTGGAGTGCCAAATATTCTCTATGCCTGGAAATGCTTTGTAAATGTAATTCTTGGTGTAAATGGAATTTAATATAACCAAATACATATATTTTAAACTACAAAACTATTGTTCTACAGTTTTGCTGCTTTCAAATAGTAAAGTAGAATTATTTTCAGTATAATAATATTTCTATGCACTGTTTACACACTATTTTAACATATATGATTCAGGGTTTAGGAGTAAGGACAAAACAGGTGCAGCTCAACCATTTTGCATAATAAGGGGTGCTAATGAATTTTAAATCATTTACATGCAGGGAAAATACTATACTTTTGCACATAAAACTCACTTACTGCATAGCTTTATGTTTAATCCATACAAATGAGCTAAGAAACTACCTCTCAATTCGTATTCTGCTTTTGCAGTTTAAATGTGCCTCCCCTTGCTGTATAACATGGTATTTCTCAGGACTACACTTGCACCTAAAAAAGGTGTAAGTGCAGGTCTGAATCAGTCCCTATATATATTTTTCTAAGCTGTTCATACACTACATTGATTCACTCACAGCAGGAAGAAACCTGAAAAACGGGATGATTTTCTACTAGGGAAAGGCCCTGATATCGACACCATTCGTCTTTTTTGCTGTGACTGATAACTGAGGCTAGGAAGAGATGATGATTGACTGCAGGAGCCTCCTGTCAATCTCGTCAGGAGGCCTGTGTAGCTGAATGGCTGTCTTTCAGGGAGATCTGCCCCCAGTGTGTGGCACTTCCATCCCCTGACCGGAATTTCCCTATCTCTCTTACTCCATTATAATTGACATATACGATAATAAAATAATAAAGCTCTGAATTTGAGACTGTGGAGCCTTGCAGTATGTAGAGCCTTTATTAGTTTATTAGTTAAAAGCCCCTCAAAATGAGTAGATGATACTCTGTGCCCTCCTCTTCCATGTCACAACCCCGGCAGTGCAGGTGTCTGTGTGCTGGCCAGCGCTCCGTTTCCACCCGCTGCCGTGTCACAGCTGTCAGTGTGCCGGCGGGCGCTCTGCTTTCTCCCTCTCTAGCCAGCACATCGCCCCACTGCCTCTCTCTAAATCTGCCCCTGCTGACCCAAAGCTCTGTTCCCGTCTCCTGTCTGCAGGAATCAGAGCTGGTCTCTCACGCACATGCGCATTAGCCAAAAAGGTGAGGAGCATTGTTATCCTTTTATATAGTGTGGTTAAAGCTGTACATCCAATATAATGTTCAGTGCAATGTATTAATAACAAGACAATTAATTTCTTTTAATGAATTAGGTGAAACAGCTAGTCAGTACAAATATTTCAATTGATGGTATGTGTGAGTGTAGAAATTATTCATAGCAGCTTTTGTGCATGTTAATACTCTCAGGAGATTCTTGCATTCAATGAGTTATAGCATCTACTCTCAAACTTTCTAACATATCCGTAATATTTTCTCCATATAATATGATAGTTTACCAATTATGGGCCTGTTTCCAGTTTTGAAAATATCATTCAGTAATAGACATTTTTTATACAGAGCTAGCATAGTTAACTAGTCTACATGTACATTGTTTGAATTGGTAACTGTATGTACGCAATCTATGTGATGAAACGCTACGTATTTAGCCTATAATATTTACTATGTGTGCACGTAAGCTCTGCACTTATAAATAGGAATATAATAACAACAGAATGGAAGTTGCTCAATCAATTTATAAGTATATGTTAAACAGGTGCGTGAAAGGCAGGGGGTTAAAATAGGAATATAAGTAAGAAAAAAACTTAGTTGTTAATCCGGTCCATTGTAAATTAAAGCACATTAACATGTGAAAAATAGGATATTTATAAAATTTTACACTTAAGAATACTTAAACACAGCATTTTATGTGTCTGTTTTTAACTTTTGTTTCTTTAGTTGTTTTTTTTAGTGTGCAAAGCATAAAACATTGAATATAATGAATCAAATTAACATTTCTTGAACTAAGCATTTCTTTTTTAGATTAGAAAAAAAAACTAGGAGCATGCAGCAGAGGCATTACAAAGCAGACATAAGAAAGGACTAGTGTGGTTTTACAGGAGGCAAACAAAATATACGATTGTTTTTAAGTGCTTGCACCTATTTAAGGAAGGAAATGAAGAGGGGATATATATCTTTTCTATAGTGTCCTTTGTATGAGGTGATTCTGTGCAACAGGACATTCATTCCCTTCCTCTTCCTTCCACCTTTATCCTGTGCTCATTCCATCATTAATCTAGCTGACTTGAGAATGGAATTATGTTGTTAATTGACATTTTATACCTGTATTTGCAAAGGGAAATACATTTTGCTTTAATTTTGCCATATTTATTGTAAATGAAACATATTGGCTTTAATAAAATGTTTGTGCTTTTCTGTTATAATGTAAATTTAATAATAACATAAATGTATTTGTATATAAATAGCAATACCTTCTGTGACCATGGAAACATTTTAATGGTTTGTTTTACATTTTCGGTTTTAGTACTAGCTCACACAGACATTCTATTTTACAGAGAAGGTGCTGGAGTAGTGAAGAATATGGTTACTAACCTTTGGGGTACTTCTTTATTTTTGCGGCCCCCGCTACGTAACTTACGTATCCCCGCTATCCCCGTAAGTTACGCAATATTTATTTATTTATTTTTTTCTCTCCCCCAATTCTCCCTCTCTCTCTGGGGGCAGCACGGGCAATGCTGGGACACGAAGGGGGGGGGGAGGAAGATAGAGAGAGAGGGAGACGGACGGGGACCGGGACGGACTGTTTGGCGGCGGCGGCGGCGGGAGCCTCTGGAGGCCGGACAATGACACGGCATTGGGGATACGAAGGGGGACGAACGGACGGGACATTGGGGACGGAGACACACACACACACACACACATGTGGTGTGTGCGTGTGTGTGTGTGTGTCCGCCCC
>WWET01000670.1:160702-203220 GCA_011038615.1 Limnodynastes dumerilii | reverse complement strand
TGGGGGAGACGGAGGGGGGGGGGGGTACGGGGGCGGACGACATTGGGGACGGAGAGACACACATGTGGTGGATGTGTGTGTGTGTGTGTGTCCCGGGGACGGGGACACACACACACACACACCACAGCTGCAGCATCTGCAGCAGCACCGGCGGAGCGTGTGTGCGTGCGCGCGCCCTCTGCTGGACAAAAAAAAAAAATAATAATACGTAAGTAGCGTAGTGCAGCAGGGGGCTGCAAAAATAAAGAAGTACCACATTTGGTTAGTAAATTGTGTTTAATCCTGAAAGATGTCACTACCACAGTAGCAAAGGGTCAGTCTGCTATAAGAATTGCATCTGGGGGATTTTCTGACATTTGTGCAAGTATGCAGGAATTAACCATTATTATCTATTGACCTCTGCATTCCTGGCCATAAATTGCTTGTACAGTAATACCTTGGACATTCAGCAACTCTTTCTTTATTGCTGTTCAAGATGGGACATTTTTAATAATTTTTAATTCTATTAATTTCTTATGCCTGTTTATTACCACTTTAAAATGATGTAGTAAACAAGTCATTGCACATGTGGTAAGGGGTAGCTCTGTGGACAGCACATATACTATGCGAATGGTATGTGAATTCTTTATCATGAAAAATCTTATTTCCATGGAACAGCACAGATAGTGATGAAATTGTCATCTTACTGTCTCGGTTTTACTACCTTACACAGGAAAATATGACCACTTACTTACAATTTGTTGTATAATAATAATGTCAAATATAAATCATAAACCCCTTCCCCTCGGGTTCACACCCACCTCGTCCATTTGAGCCGGCACATTAAAAAAAACCCTGTGTAACAAGGATCCAGATATGAGCAACAACTTTTCTAATTTAAATAACATCTAAAAGTTCTAGAGAAATTAAGTTGGTTATAACATTATAAAGATGTGCTTCGTTTGTTGTGGATGTTAAATATTTGTTGTAGCTTACTTTGTGTTTTGCAAACAGTCATTTTCTGCTACCTAAACACTTGTGGCTGGATACAATAATTTGCTACTGGCTTGGGGCTATACCTTCCATCATAGTTCTCTCTAAACTACAACTGACAGTTGCCAGCACTTGTTTAGTTTATTTTTGCATTCATCAATTACATTGATGATAACTTCAATTTCCTGTGTGATCATAATAGTTGGCATGGCATAGCTATCACACTCTTCTTTTATTGTACTGGGTGTACCAAGATTGTAATACAAATATCTCATAAAAAAATAGAAATACAATGCACAATTTTGTATATATTACGCTCAGTGGTACCAATGTAAAATATGCTGTATATTTTGCAATAGATTTTATATTTGCGTTACAACTAGAACCCTACCATGTTTCAAATTGAAAAGAATACTTTTATTTTTGTGTGATTGAAGCAAATCCTCATTTAGGCTAAACTTTTTATTTATAGTGTATTTAGTAGACACACCTTTATCAAATAGGAAAATAGGTGCATTTAATAAAAGTTTGTTTATATGTTTGTTTTGTATGTCTTAAAGTTATGGAATTCAAACTGAATAATTTGCATAGTGTGCACAAAAAATGACCACTGTAATGGTGCAGGCAAGTGCCTTAACCCATGTGAACGTTTTTGTTTGGTCAGAACTGTTCTAGGTTACAGCTTGCTATCTGGTATTATAGATTATTCATGCAAAACACTAAATCACAACACCACTTGTGTGGGACCATAGTCATGTCTGACCAAAATTAAGAAATATCTTGTCTCTACTTCATACAAAACTCACTTCATATGATAAGGTCACCAATGATAAGGAGTTATTGCTATTTCTCTTATGTTAGCAAGTCTCTTGTCAACTATTATGGCATGATGTGTTAGTTGTCAGGTAAGTTGTTTTAAGAAAGTCTGTGTTTTTTGTTTGTCAACTCACAGTATATTTATTAATACTTAAGGGACGAACCTTCTATAGCGGCTGCATACTTTATTAAGAAGTCCAGGTCTCAAGTTAAGACCTTATGATTAAATATATTGTTACAATGCTAGGGTTTCACCTATGGGAGGTGCCTTTACTCTGACACTTGAGCTTACCTCATATATTGTTTCTTTGTGAACAGAATCTACTACTTGTTTTCTTTCCAAACATGTTTATGATTTAATAATGGTAAAACTAATTAGTTATACAAATGAGGTTACTGTATTTAGCATTTTGATAACAGTTGGTAACAATGGTTTCAAGATTGCTCTTGTAAATTATTCAGTGTTTCTAATAAAATCCCCAATTTTTTAGTGTCATCCTCATTAATGAAGAAGGTGCTATAGTAAAAGACTGTTCAAATAAATATAAATTAAACTAAATTAACTAGGAGGGAAAAACCTACTAAAAGAGAAACCTAAAGGAAAAAAAACAATATTGAAAATGTATTTAACTTGTAGAGTGAAACCACAGTTTGCTTGAAAGAAAGTTCCAAAGATGTTTCTCAAAGATCATTTAAGAAATATTCAATTCGTTGGTCAGCCTCTGTACATAGATACTAAATCCTTTAGATCCCGACCACAGTAGTTTTCACCAACTTCCCCTCTTCAGTTAGAAACGGTTTTCCCTAGAGGGAATACCTTCACAACTCCAAAAAGTGTGTGGAAAAATATGTAAATGGACAGTGAATTACCAACAGATACAATTTATTCAAATTATTTATTTATTATAGAATAAAACAAAAATAAACACACTGATAAAATCTGCAGCAAGAGAGGTCCAAGCTAGTACCTTAATGTTTGTTAGAGAACCTCCAAGAGTCCAGATATAGAGATGGTAATGGTCCCGGGATTAAAACTGGAGTCCAAGGTAAAAGGCACAAGTAATTGATCCTCTCTGCACAACCCCATGGGATCTTTGAAACTTTCTTTGAAGCAAACTGGTTTTTCTCTACAAGTTAAATCAATTTTCAATATTGTTTTTGTCCATTAGTTTCTCGTGTTACACTTTAAGTTTTTGATTATTTGGTTATTATGGGTTTTATACACTGATTATTTCATGTTGGTTTAATTTATATTTAATTGTACACTCTTTTCCTATAGCGCCCAGCACTTCATTTTTATCTGTGTGTATTTTTGGTAGAGAGGTACCTGTTGTTCAATTGGCAGCTTTATATTTATAAGGAGAAACGTCATACCCATTGTTTATCCTAGTTCCTCTACATTAATGTCTAAAAGGATACTGGTTGGTTTTAGTATTTGAAGCTTTGTGCCATGTGGAATAAAAACATGTATTTCATAAAAACATGAATTCACACACAATGGGCTGTATCCAGACTTAAGAAGGAGCTTGAAATTAAGAGAGGCAAGTTACTGCTGGGATAAACCATGTTGATTGCAGGGGGAGTCATATTTCATCTGTTGGAAACAGTATTAGAGGTGAGAGGTGATATTTCCCATCCATGTTGAGTTGAGAGGTGCCTGCAACATCCTCGAGCATGACCGGTTTGGCAGTGGGTCAGTAATGGTGTGGAGTGGCATTTCTTTGGGGGGCCGCACAGCCCTCCATGTGCTCGCCAGAGGTAGCCTGACTGCCATTAGGTACCGAGATGAGATCCTCAGACCCCTTGTTAGACCATATGATGGTGTGGTTGGCCCTGGGTTCCTCCTAATGCAAGACAATGCTAGACCTCATGTGGCTGGAGTGTGTCAGCAGTTCCTGCAAGACGAAGGCATTGATGCTATGGACTGACCCACCCGTTCCCTAGACCTGAATCCGATTGAGCACACCTGGGACATCATGTCTGGGAGGAGATCCCTCAGGAGACCATCCGCCACCTCATCAGGAGAATGCCCAGGCGTTGTAGGGAGGTCATACAGGCATGTGGAGGCCACACACACACTACTGAGCCTCATTTTGACTTGTTTTAAGGACATTGGGCCTGATCCAGAACTACGCCTCGGAGCGAATTTACGCGTGTTAGAGACGTAAAATCACTGTTTTGTACGCACTGCGCATGCGCACCATAGAAAATACGCACATTAACGTAGCGTAATTGTGAACGTATGGGCCATTCACGTATGTGTCACGTAAATACTTACGTGTGGGCGTGCCTATTTTACGTTTCAACAAAATACATGTGAAATATGTGAAGTAGGCGGGGGGTTGTATTTAAAGTGTACAGTATGGGCGTGCTTAGCTGCGTAAATTCGTCTAGTCCATACGTACGTGTGCGTATGACTGTGGTTACGTTGGAAAAAGTTAGGGTAGGGTTTGGAAAGCGTATCTTAACAAAATACGTCCGTGCAAGGGGTGAGCCGAGGGGAGTGTAACGAATTTACACGCACGAAAATACGCTCCGCGAATAAACGTAATGCAAACGTAGTTCTGGGTCTACCCCATTACATCAAAGTTGGATCAGCCTGTAGTGTGTTTTTCCACTTTAATTTTGAGGGTGACTCCAAATCCGGACCTCCATGGGTTAATAAATTTGATTTCCATTGATCATTTTTGTGTGATTTCGTTTTCAGCACATTCAACTATGTAAAGAACAAAGTATTTAATAAGAATATTTCATTCATTCAGTTATTTTAGTG
Organism: Limnodynastes dumerilii; assembly: GCA_011038615.1. Lineage (NCBI taxonomy): Eukaryota > Metazoa > Chordata > Amphibia > Anura > Limnodynastidae > Limnodynastes > Limnodynastes dumerilii. The sequence continues at coordinate 198,659 of WWET01000670.1, read as the reverse complement.
TTCCCTTTATTTTTTTGAGCAGTGTACTTCTGACTGCTAGAGCCAGAGCCTGGACTATGTTTTGACTAAATATACATTTATCACTAACCACCAACAATTTCTATTTGTAAAATATATTTGAAATCAATGGTGATTAGTGGTAATGCATCATCAGCCTGAATATAAATATCCATGCTTTTATACCCAGCTCTAAGTGGCTGCAGGAACCTTTGTTATGGCGATTATCCCCTGTTCAGACTGAACATGCAGTTACCACTAAACACCAACAATTTCTATTTAATTTTACAAATAAAAAGCATTGGTAGTTGGTGGTGAATGCATATTAGCCTGAATGTTAGCCAGTCCAGTCTCTGACTCTAGAACTCAGACACTGCAGCAGTTGGAGAGAATGCCACATGCGAACGCAAACTTTTTACTATTGCTGCCGGTATCCCTGGCTGGTCCTTGTGAATATATGCTGTAATGTGATATTGGCGGAAAGGTCCTGCCACATTATCCCAAATGTTGGGATGCATACTTACAATAATCCTTATTTTTACCTTTAGTTGTCCTTCAACTTGACAGAAAAAGTCAGTGCTCATTTTTTATAATATTTACTGTTAAGGAGCCGTGTAAATGTGGAGCATCAGAACCTTTAAAGATTCATTATATAGAACTGGCTATATGGTGCCAATTACTGCTTTATAGCCAATACTGTAACAGCTCTAGTGATTTATGGGACAATGAAAGGGATTTAAGAAATTGATGATTTCATTTTTGAGTGCATCATAAATATGTCATTGCATTGTTTTTAACACACCTTAACACTGGGAGGTGTAGGCCAATTTAACATTTTGGTATAGACTATTGTACTTTAGCATATTCATTTTTAAAATAATAGATGAATAGTGAATTCATCATAATGCTTTAATAATAGGTGTTTCGTTTGTACTTTGTGTTGTTTAATTACATTTATCAAATAATTGATACTTGTTGCTCCTGTGATTTGCAAGTTTTGGGGGTTTTTTTTGGTTTACTTTTAAGACTGGAAAAGCTACATTACGATGCTTATTCGCCACATAACTGCCAAGTGGTAGCATTTGTAGTGTTAGTCAATAGCAGACTCAGAAACTGGTTTTCATTTGTTAAAATTGAGTTTTGCATGGTCTACTGGCGTTCCATGAGGGTAGTTATTTCTTTTTATAATCTTTTTGACACATGATTCATTGTTTACCTGCAAGTGACAGTAGCTAAGCAATTAATTTCTAATAGTGTGTAGTGCACTGGAATTACCTGTGTTTTTCAGTTATACAACACTTGTAATTTATACAGTGCTTTATACTTTTCTAGTCTTATTTTTTCATGGTCTGCTTAGCCTTGACAGCCGAGTAGATTATAATAATTTTGTTGGCAAATTGTTTTTGGCTCACTCAAAGTACTTTAAATTCTGTTAGTTTTTTTTGTTATTGCAAGTGAACAAATCCTGTTCCATTTTTTATGTACCAAACATGTATTTGTAGCTGTTGTACCCAGCCTTTTTATCATAGCTCTTAAGCTGCTTATACATGTAACATGTTGGTGACCAAATTAGATTCTAGTTGGTCAACTTTAACTTTAACCAATTAATGACTGGGGCATGGTTTTATCTTTATTTTTACACAGCAATTTGGAGTCGAGGTACAAAATACTGCTTCTAAAGGCTAATTCCCTATGTACGTTTTTCTCATGAACTCGTATATAACTTATCATGGTTTTCAATAATTGAAATGTACTATAGGACTTACTTTTTTTTTTTTCCCTCTTCTTGAATATTATAGAATATTCTCTCTTACAGTAAAAACAGTTGCCAGTACTAATTTCCACACACTGGCATTAGCTCCTCACTGTCTCTGGGGTACATTTCAACGGTAATCACTGGAGGGGACTTTTTTTTTGCATTCATGTTATATAGACTCGTGCTACCGTAATACACAGCCCTGTCTGCCAAGTATGCTGAGCGCTCAATCTGCAGTTATTTTAACTGCCTTTATAAAAGCAATTTGTCCCTAGATTTGTAGGTTGGCACATGCTTTGCAGTATGCACTGTGGAAACTGTTAAATTGCCACTTCTGAGTCTAACATGCTATTACTTATTGAAGGCCACTTCTGCTATTAACATAATCTTGGTTAGAGTAGCTATAGACAACCTTCAGCTCTCCAGTTATTGGGAAGGTTTGTCAAGAATAAGCTATGCTGGGACTTGTAGTTTCACAATGACTAATGCCGCAGGTTGCCTGTCATGGGGAATATGCAACTTACCAAGTAGACGTGGTTTCGTTTCACATCGATACTTGAATTTATTTTTCATTATGTTAAACCTCCTTGATTGCTATCTTTGCATGCAATCCATGATATTTTCTGTAAACTCAGTGCTCGTGGGCACACAACAGATTTTACAGATCATCCTTATATTTTGCCCTAACTTCTGCTGCAAAGCAGTAAAAGTCATTTTTTTAGGATGGACATGCTATCAATTTAAACAAGCAAATTTAAGTAAGTTAGCAAGTTTTTGACGACCTGTATGCCAGAGCAACTTGTCACGTGGGTAAACATGTCACAAGGCATCCTTTTAACATAGCCTAAAGAGCTTCAGGCAATTGGGTGGGAAAGACAGGAAGCAAATGCCTTTAGTGATCATTGATTACTGTTAATGTGCATGTGTCCTCATAAGAAAAGAAATGCAATGAATTATTAATAGCAAGGAATTCCTGTTTTGTTTTCTGAGGTGCAGACAATGTGCTTGTGGCAGCACGCATGGGTAACTGGAAATAAGCTACAATGGAAACGCTTTCGTCAGAGGTAAGACCTATTTTCTTCTTTACTCTTCTTCATTTAAGTAAGTAAACTAAAATTCAAGTATGTTAATAGACCTCTTGAGGCTAGTCACACACACAGCAAGCCTGTGCTGCATTTTAATCTTTATGCAGTTAAGAATAATTCTGTAACCAGTATTTGTTGAATTTGATCCTCAGACATTGTTATACATAATGAGCAATTTAATCACCATTTTTAGGACAATACTTTGACCATTAAAGCTATTCCAGCTATGCCTATATTATAGGCATTTACAAAACTAACTGTTATTCTTTAATTTATGTATACTGGTGTGTATGCTTTGTAAACTCCATAAAGACCATAAAGTAGTTTTCAATTAGAGCTTAAGATGAATACCCCACCGTTATTGGGGTGTGGTTTGTTACTGAGAACGGTCCTTTTCCCGACAGGGAAACACCCCATTTCCATAACACCCCATTTCCATGTAGATACCTGAAGCCACGTTCCTGCCCCGCTAGAGTGAGGTATACAAAGATCACCAGAAGGAATCCCCAGCAACGACTGTTGAGTATTTACCCAACCCCAACTTTATCCTAACCCTCACCCTGACCCTCCTCTTCCATTACCCTAAACCTCCCTTCCCCGCAGCCTAACCCCAACTTTCCCTTTCTATGTTCCATCCCCCTTCCCGTATCCTAACCCTAAGACTCCCCTTCTAAGCTGAATCCCCTCCCCACAGCCTAACCCTAAGACTCCCCTTCTACACTACATGCCCTCCCCTAAGCCTAAGACCACTAACCTGTCCGGTTGAGTATCATTGGGTGCTGTGGCAGGTCTCTTATTGGGTCCGGATGTCGGAAAACGAATGAATGGGTAAGTTACCGAAAAATAGATTCAGCATTCTTACCCATTCATTTTAAAAAGTGTCTAATTAGTCACACTTTCGAAATAGAGACAACCAACAATTAGATATTGACTGTCTGTATGTCGCAGATGTTACTTTCATAGTGACGAACGGAACCCCGTGATTAACTAAATGTGTTTTGCACCTATTTAAATCCTTAATTTTAGATTAAGAGACATGCAATGCTATGGCAACCATGCAGCAATTCAAGCACTGCGCCTTCTACAAATCAGGCTGAAATATAGACCAGGTTGGAATTTCATAGCATTTTTAATTCATTGTAATTAGATTAGATTGAGTTATATATATATTTTCTTCACATCCCAGTACTCAAGCAGCCACCGATAAGTCTATAAACCTATGTTAAAAGAAGCCCTTATGATTCCATTCTGTGTAACATTAATAAAAATAAATAAGTAAATAAAAAGGCAAAAATCATCAATATTCTTCTTCTAAAATGAAGCTTTAATCTAACAGAAATTATTTAATCCTCTTGGTTACAGATTTAACCAAGAAAGAGGCAGATAAAGTCAGTTGACCTTTAGAAGCTATGAGGGCATTTGCAGTTTAAAAAAAAAAAAGGCCTTCATGTTTTGCCCGGTACTATGACACCCTAACCTTTAATTACTTTTTATCATTTACTTTTTATCATTTACTTTTTATAATTGAAGTGGACTTTTCTGATGTGGGAGCAGGGTTGAAGCTCTGTGTTCCAATTTCCTTGTTAGGTATAAAACTCTATCCGTGACTATTCCTATTGTGCCATCTTCTCTGGTGGTGGGGCTCGCTCATCCAGAAACCCAGTATTTTTTTTGTCTCTGAACTTGGGAGAGCTGTTTTTGAGGAATGTTATGAAAATAAATCTTCGTTAGGATATTTTTTTTTACTCCCTCTGTGCCGGTAAAAGATCTCACAACATGGAAATGTTCTTATCCCCATACAGCAGTCTGTTAACTTTTTGTCCCCTTTACTCCCCATAATCAGATTCATTAATCCACAATGTATATATGGTGAAATAGAAAATGTCAACCAGAAGACTTACTTAAACTTATAATATACATTTATTTCAATATAAACATAAAGGGCTGGAGACAGATTTAAGAAAGAGCTTGAAATTAAGAGAGGAAAGTTACTCCTGGGCTAAACCACGTTGATTGCAGGGGAGTCATATTTCATCTGTTGCAAACAGTATTAGAGTTGAGAGGTGATGTTTCCTATCCCACTAAATAACAGTGTGATAGTAAAGCTGGTCAGTATCTGTGTGCAGTAAGCTATTCAAAGATATGTCCCTGTATGCAAAGAATACAATTAATTTGACTACCCCTGCAAGCAACATATGTTTGCCCAGGTTTAACCTTCCTCTCTTAATTTCAAGCTCCTTTTTAAGTCTGGATCCAGCCCAAAAACTTTACATTTTAGAGGTATGGAAAGCCTGATATAGCATACCCAAGTAGTATGATTATGTAGAACGGTAGCTAGGTGTTTGACAGAGACCCTCTCTTTCTTGCCGTTTCCACCTACAACATTGCATGCATCCGTCCCTTCCTCACCAATGAAGCTACCAAAACCCTCATTCAGTCTCTAGTCATATCACGCCTCCACAGCGTTGTACATAACGTAATAGTAAGTTATAGGCTATACTGATCACTTTCTAATCATTCAGGACATCTCAATAGGTACATTTGATTTCCTTTGTTCTCATTTAAATCCTCCTATGTGTGTATGTGTCCAACCGAACATGTTTTCAGACTCCTACTAGGAATCTTCAGATGTGATAAACTGACCATACCTTCAGTCTCACCATTTACCATGCCCACTTATGGATAAATATCTCACAGAAGATCTAGCCCCCGTCACACTTAAGAAAGTGTAAACAAAAAAACGCAACAGAGAGGACCTTCAAAGCGCTGAATGTAACAGTATTGCTGCCAGTCACCAAGAAAAAAAGGGGATGGTAAACAGTCCCCTAAGGAAAGATATATATGAAACAGGATGGATTTCAATGGTGAATAGCGCTAAATGTCAGAGGAACAGATGTAGGTTATGAAAGCCCAAGTGTCAGAATGTATACCAGAAATACAATCCTATATAAGCACAACAACCACGGACAACAACAGTCACTGTGCCCGTACTACACACGCTCCAACGGCAAGGAGCAACGGGTAAATGACAAAGTTTCAGATGAACAGTATTCACGGACAACTGAAATTGAAAAGAGTCTCTCTTACAATTAGATGTCCAGGTTATCGGAAAAGGACAAAACAGGTGCCAGTGTAGACCTGAGCAAAACCATGCTGCAAATGCAAATTCATTTACATATTTTAGCATGCAGGAAACATATTTTGATTTTGCGCAGGAAACTTAATAACTGCCTAGCTTTATGTTAAATCTCTTAAATAGAGTTGAGTTAGGAAACACCTCTCAACTCTAATTCCAAGATTGATTTGCTGAGGCACGAGGGGTTCACTGCATCTGTTTTGCCGCAAGCTTAGGATCAGCCCCTTATAGTTTAACTAGTCTGTTTCCATGGGCCTGATCCAGACCTACGCTTGGATGCGGTTTTACGCTGATCGTAAGCGTAAAAACTGCCATTTGTACTTACTGCGCATGCGTGGGGCAGATGATACGCTCATGTAAACAAAAAACGCAAAAAGTAGGACCTTCAAAGCGCTGAATGTAACAATATTGCTGCCAGCCACCAAGAAAAAGGGGATGGTATACAGTCCCCTAAGGAAAGATATGTATGAATCAGAATAGATTTCAATGGTGAATAGCGCTATATGACAGAGGAACAGATGTAGGTTATGATAGCCATTTAAGCCCAAGTGTCAAAAGAAATGCCAAAAATACAGTCCTGTATAAGAACAACGGCCACGGACATCAACAGTCACTGTGTCCGTACTAAAACATGCTCCAAAGGCAAGGAGCAGCGGGTGGATGTCAAAGTTTCAGATGAATAAATGCAGTAATCACGGACAACTACAATTGAAGTGGAAAGAGTCTCTCTTACAGTTTAGGTGTCCAGGTCGTCGGTAACCGCGTGCGGTCAACTCGTGGCTTCCTTACTGTGCGTTTGTTGTCAGTGCGGTGCCATCCTGCTTTGTCCTTGCCTCGTTCCCAACCCGAGCTCCGGGTGGCTGGTTCAAATTTAAAACGTAATACTTCATAAGTAAAGGACTATCATTCTCATCATCCACATCCAGTTGAGTGTCACTAGCGCCAAAATTTGGTCATTTGGATATGTGAACCTATTGCTGCTGCACCCTGGAACATTGTTTGAGATATGCTTTTTTATCTTGCACTTTTGTGAGTATATTGGACATTTTAATAAAATAGCTACATTGTGTTTACAATATTACACTATTTGTTGCTATTTTGTTTCTCCCCTGCTCTGCCATCCTCCCCCACACACGGAGAGACCAAGGAGGAGACGTTTTAAATTTGAACCAGCCACCCGGAGCACGGGTTGGGAACGAGGCAAGGACACAGCAGGAGGGCATCGCTCAGACAAACAAACGCACAGTAAGGAAGCCACGAGTTAACCGCACGCGGCTACCGATAACCTGGACATCTAATTGTAAGAGAGACTCTTTTCAATTTCAGTTGTCTGTGAATACTGTTCATCTGAAACTTTGTTATTTACCCGTTGCTCCTTGCCGTTGGAGCGTGTGTAGTACGGGCACAGTGACTGCTGATGTCCGTGGCTGTTGTGCTTATATAGGATTGTATTTCTGGTATACATTCTGACACTTGGGCTTTCATAACCTACACTTAAGAAAGTACCTAAATATACGCAGACTGTGTGCGTATATTTGCCGTATTTTTGCAAATTGCACATGCGCGAACCAGATGTTACGCACATAACCCGGTTAGGCAAGGAGATGAACGCTGTGCCTAATGAGAAAGGTAAGAAGGGACGTGCCACTATTCTGTAAGTAGAAAATTAAGAAATGTGTATGGAGGGAGGCACTTTAATAGGGCCTGAATGGGTTGGGTTTTCAAAGTACGCACGTACCGCAGCAAAAACCACACACAAACATATACAGAGAGTTAAGGTAGTCCTATGGACGCGGAAGTCGGCTAATATCTGTAGGATCTGTAGGATATTTGTGAATCCACGTGTACTTATTTCTAACGTCCATCCATGTATTAGGCCCCTAGTTAGTAATGGAATCTCTATTTCATTGCAGTTAAGCTAATGTACATGCAACCACAATAGCAGTATCAAGTAATGCATGTAACCACAATAGCAGTATCATGTGATCGCTAGAAACACGTGATATTATATATAAATGATGTTTAACATGGTCCTTTAGGGAGCTACAAGTTTCTAGCTGCTGATCTTTGCTGTTTCTTGCTCTGCTTTTACAACCAACTAATTGGCACTTCTATGCATGCTCTCCCCTGAAATCAGACTATGCAATCTCAAGGTCTGATGGAGCTGGGGCTGTGGACCTGTCGTGACTCCATATTATCCAGTTCGCCAATGCTGGCCAGGGTATTTTATCATCTTTCACCCACAATTAAAGACTTTGGTAATGCCAGAAAACGTTTGTCTGCTCAACTGTAACACTTGAACTTTCTCAATTTCCGTTAACCAATGTTATGGACATAACTGACCAACTTGTTATCTACTGAGTCATAGATCTCTTGTACAGGTTTGCTTGAATGCACTGCATGACCCACAGTAGTGATTATATTAGTCACTCGGAGTAGTGTACAAGCACTGAAAAGACCAGCTGCTGCAGCATAGCTAAAAATAAGTTAAACAGAAGTAGGAGTGTGCCCAGTGGAATAACTGTTCTCTGCCAGCACCTGTTCCTTTTGATCATTATGTGCAAACATTTGAGAAGGGTCCTATATACCCAGTGTAGAGATGGTTAATTAATGTTACTTGTTAATAAAATGCAAAATGACAAAACATTGTATTCCAACGCGTTAGTCCCTCTTTAAAGTGTTTTGCTCTAATTTGTTTTTCCTACATCTTCATATTTCAAATTGGGAGTCGGTCAGTGGGGTGGTAGAAGCCCCCTTTTTTTTTTCTTTTGATAGGAGTCAGAATGATACATATAGTACATACAATAGTACAAGATTGATTGCATTTTACATATCTATTGTCTAGTTATCACCTATTACATTTGCTAAGAAAATGTGGATGCAGCTGCCCTCCATCGGGCAAGGAACTACTCATCAAAGACCTCAGCTTGTGGTACCATGATCAAATGGAAATACTATGGGGGGCTCATGAATGAGTACTCTAGTTTCATACCAACTACTATATCTGAAGCATGTATATATTTGCGATTTTATATCGGGATTGTATGTTAAACTCCTGCCATGTGTCAAAAAACCTCTTGTTGCGTTATTTCTTGCTCAGTGAGGCTTCAACCCACTCCATTCAGAATGCAAGGAACAGTGAGATAGACGGCAGAACCTCTTCATCTGCAAAATACTTTTCCTGACTCCTGCTGACACCACCAATCTTAGTCTCTTTTGTTCTCTGGTCATACGTGCATGGTTGTCCCTAGCACCCCCCATTCTGGTGTCAATGGGCCTCTTATCAATAAACTTGTGGAGTTAAAGTGTGACACTTACTTCCAAAACCGCTTGATATGAGGACACTCCCACATGCAGTGTATCAGTTCGGCCTCATTTGCGTGGCATTTGGGACAGGTATCCGTATCTGAGAGCCCCATCAAATGCCTATGTTGATGAGTGAGATACCCCGTGTGTAGAGAAGGTTGTATAGCATCTCCCTGTACGAGGTTGCCTTTAACTTAGAGATAGATTTAGTAAACAATTTCATGACCGTCTCTAAAGACAGATGTGGGAATGTCTCAGTCCAAGATAATGGCCCTGATTTTATCTGTGTATAATCTAAAGAGGTGCGCAAGTGCCTGTAGTGACACTAGATCATTCTGCCTGCAAGGGGCTGAGCTAAGATGGTGTCTAAAAGGTTTAATAAATCTTCAGGGCTTAAAAGTCTAAGTACCGAGCTAACATAATATGGTGCCAAACCTTCCATGTAGACATTAGCAGAGGATTTGATGATACTTCCTCTGGGATTTCCTGTTTAGGAATGTGTAGAAAGGATATTAAGGAGCAGTCCTGTTGAAAGGACTGCTCAATGGGCGTATTGCCTCCCTCTGGTTGGGGAAGTTGATACCCCCATTTGAGGTTTCCTGCTGCAGTTTTACTAATCTAATTCTGGGGTGCTTTCTCTGCCAGATAAAGGTCCGAAAAATCCCTAATGATGAGCTTTTCGTCAGTAGCGGTTAATAATATAGAAAGCATCTGGATGGGGTATAACAATTTAGGGGGTGTGGGTCCCCGGAAGGAAGGGACGTTTTCTCCAAGCTAGTTTCAAACTGGCTGGGATTTTGATTGCTTATGCCTCGACGAGGCATAGCAATCGATCTACGGAGCACTGAACACAGTGCTCCGAAATGTAATGTTCAAAACTACCCCCAACCCTTCCCCTAATTCTAACCCTAACTCTCCCCCATTACCCTGACCCTAACCCTCCCTCCCCTGCAGCCTGACCCTAACCCTCCCTTCCCCGCAGCCTGACCCTAACCCTGGAAAGGTTACTCACCTTTCCCGTGGTCCGGATCCTGTGGTAGTGGTGGCATTTCCGAAAAGGAATGGGTGAGTATGCCGATCGGCATACTCACCCATTCTAAAGCAAAATTCTAATATGGAGGGGTATTCAAAATAGGGACATACGAAAAGGAACTTTTGGATGTCCCTATATCGGAAATCCCTCATTCTATGTGGGGACTGCAACTGCAATTTAGGAAAGGTCACCATCTTATTGATATTAGCCCTCTCCATATACGAAAGCATGAGGTGTTTCCACGAAAACAACCTAGAAGCCCCTTTATTAACTCCTAGGTCAGTAATGCTCCAAATTATGCAGACTGATGTAGCTGTGTAGCACAGCTAGCTACTTGGAGGTAGAACAATGGCTAAATTGTGTTGACAATGGGGATCTTTGAAGTTGGCATGAGCCAGCATCCCTTTGTAAGACCAAATATGGCCCATTAGGACATCTGTTAAATTGGAGATAGTATATTCCTTAATTTTAATCTGGAACTTTTTAACAAATTTACTATGCATTTAAGGCAGATGGCAGAGGAAATAACCCTATGTTATAGCTGCGTGAGGGTGACACCTATCCTGGTACATACTAGAACTTTTATAGTTTGGATGGAGTGCAGAAAGCATTTTAAATTGATTTGACTTCAGTGATTGGAAAATATGTTTCATGCTAGTTAATATGTCCAGATCATATGGAGCCGTTCGTAGTAGTTTATAATAATTTGAAGTGGCTTTGTTTTTAGGATGCTTTTTGTCCCTTGCCTGGTCTTACAAGGTTATCTTCAATTTACACAACATAACCGTTAGTTGTAACCCTTATAATAATACAGTAGACCACAAAACATTTAATTGTCTCCTTTTTCATTCTCCGAGTCTGAATCAATGAACTTTTGTACTGTATTGTTTATGGGATAATTATGTTCCTAGTTAGTTGGCAAAAGTTTGTCACAGTCAACTCTGTCCAGCCCTGAATGACAGATTTTTTTTATTTTTTAAGTCTACTCTTGCAGCAGTCAGAATAACATGTGGGTATTCTTTGTTTTTCCAACACTTTAGAAAATAACACTTACCAGCATCAAGCTTCTTATCAACTATTATTATATTGACCAGAATATTAGAATGACATGATGTAATTTACTTGTATGTAACAATAGAAAGCTGGTGAATAGAAGATACATGGCATGTTATGCATTTGTTTGAGATCATACATTTTATTTATTACCATAGTTTCTCTGATGATATTGATGTACTGTGTATAAGTAATGAAAATCTGCTCATGGTATAGCATGTGCAGTGTTGATTTGATTTGCTAAAGTAAAATTTTCTGACCAAATGCATACTGTGATCACAAAATAAAGAACTAACAACCCACACACTGATTTAAATAGCTTATTTGGGGAAAAGGCATGGTCTAGGCCCATGGTGTGATTGAATTGGGAATATTGGACCTGATTCACACTTAAGAATCTTCTTAAAATAAGAACTTAAAGACACTCCTGGGCAAAACCATGTTGTTTTCGGGGGGAGTCAAGTTAATTGTATTCTTTGCATGCAGGAATACAACTTTCAATTGCTTACTGAAAACAGATACTGACCACTAGTACTGTTTGCAACAGATGAAATATGACTCCCCTGCAATCTACATGGTTTAGCCCAGGAGTGACTTTAAGTTCTTATTTTAAGAAGATTCTTAAGTGTGAATCAGGTCCATTGTTATTATTGTTGTTCTTAAGCTTTTTTAAAGTTATTTTTTTTACATATCTTATGTTTAAGCCATTGTTCACTAGTTTACCATGCAACATCCTTATTTATTCTGTATAAGTGTATTATACACTTGTTGGTAACCAATCATAAAAGTGTGTAATATACTTTCTGAAAAACAGTAATATGTTGAATTCTTCAGTAAGGAAAGCTTTTAAAGAATATTAACATTTGCCAAGTCCAAAAATAATAATTTAACTTTTGTCTTTTCTTTTTTTTTTTTCTTTTTAGTAACTAGTGTATCTTTGTATCTTCTTCATATGAAAGCAAAATGAGTGATGTACAGGCCACGGTTGAATTTTCAATTGAACTCCAAAAATTCTACAATGTGGATTTATTTCAAAGAGGGTGAGTATCCTCTTATTTTGACTTCAAATCGGTTTGATTTTCTCCTTTTTTTTTTTAGGATAATTGTTTTATATCAGTCCTAAAGCCAAGGAACAGTGGCACTGGTCTTCTTCATGGAAAATATTTGAGACAAAGTTTTAAACCTATAGCTGCCAGTGCTGGTCAGTTGGCCAGATATCACAGGACTAGATCCAGAGTTTGAAAATAATAAGAAAACGGGTGGAAAGTTACACCTGGACAAAACCTTGTTGAATTTCAGGGGGAGTCAAATTCATTGTATTCTTTGCATGCAGAGAAAATACCTTGCATTTGCTTATTGCACGTAAATGCTGACCAGGGGCCAGATTTACTATGCTGCGGATTTGGAAAAGTGGAGGTGTTGCCCATAACAACCAATCGGATTCTAGCTCTCACTTTCCTATTACATATTAGAGAATGTCAGCTAGAATCTGAAACTTGCCTCCTCTGCAAATCAACATGGTTTCTAGCATTCTATACTCTGTCTTCCTCTTATTTTAAAGCTCTGTATCCGGTCCACAGTGTGAAGACAGAAACCGATAAGTAACCTATATTGTAAGTCTTAAGATGGTGTGATATTCCAATAATAGCTGGAATAATACACCAAATGTATACTCAAATATATTATGCCTTCTAAAACTATTTTCTGTTAAAAAATAAATAAATAAAATTGATGCAGAAATAAGCAGCATAGGATGTTGTTCCTTTTATTTTTAAATCAATACAAGTTCCTCTTACAAACGAAAATGTAAACCACAATTTGTTACAATAACCATGGGAACAAAATAATGCTGCTATAAAGGGAACTGCAAATACATCTCCCACTGGCTCCAAACCCTCAGCTCCCTCTTTCCTTAGAGTATTTTAGTCAGCAGCATGTACATTTGTGCAATCATTTTTTGTATGATTTTTGGCTATAGTGATTAATTAGAGAGACATAACTGACATTAATGCTAATAATCTAAGCAGAGAATATTCCCAAGTGCTTCTTCACTGTTGCAGATTTTTGTTTGCTTGTTTCTTTTTGTGATATGCAGCCAGAATATTCTGCTTTAAAGCAAAATTGCTAAAGCATTGTTTATACCTTTAGTCACAGGCCAGAACACTGATAAGTGACCAAGGCTAGAATGCTGCAGTCTGACTTTTGTGTACTTCAGTGGTCCTAATGTTAATTGCTGTCTGTTTGTTTTTACCTTTGTAAACTGACAGTTTCCTATTGAGTTTCCTTTTGTTGTACCTTCTGTTGATTGATTTGTTGTCCCTTCTGATGTTTGTCACTGCCCCTGCTACGTTTTTTTTTTTACAAAAACCCAGTAATTGTGGCTATGATTTTCGTAGTTGGCCGTCTCCTTTCTGGTTTGGGAGTGTTTAAAAGTCTCGTGTAAGACATGGTCTTACAACATGTTTTTTTTTTAAACCCTAGCAATCAGGAATCAGGGTACACTTTTGTTTTATACAGGATGTGGACCCTATCTTTCCTATAAACACAGTTCACATAGTGTTTTCTGGCACCATCCATGCTCTAGGACATGGGTGCTCATCCACTGGTGCTACTTGGACCACTGTCAGGCAACTGGGCAAGGTTATAAGGAGAGGTATAATACCAAATGGCCGAGGACATAATTAATAATATGGAAAATGCACCCTAAAATCACTGCAGAAATATGTAAACAAAAACCATGATAAAAAAATCTGTTGCCAGCAGAATACACCTGCCTTTCATACACCTGTTTGCATTTGCCTATGAATAGATCTGAGCAACTTCTATTTTGTGTGTGTATACTATACATGATACATAATATGCACAGTGGTACTTGACATGATTCCATAGTGGTCAACTGGTACTCCTAGAAAAATGGTTGAGAACTGCTGCTCTAGGATAAGTTATGTCTGTATACACAGGAGAATTCAGATAATTACCCAGAGAGATAACTAAAGTATTAAGAAAGTCTGCACATTAATTGTATCTCCAATGTTGTATTTCAAATCCATTGTGGTAGCGTACAAGACCCTTGTTTGTGTCATGACTGATACAGTATATGTGTGAATATATGTGGGTGACAGGCCATAATTGTTTCTTTTTCAAGTGGCACCCGGTGATTTTCATTTTTTGTGACAAAAGTATGAAAAGGAAGGGACTGGGACTACACTGTGTTGGGGGTTGTGCAATGTGACCATGTGATATGCACATGAAACAGCACAAATATCTCACATGGAATGTGTGCATGATACACTCCGAATATTCTCTTTTGTGTTTGTGCTCTATAACATTATAAGAGGTGGCAACACTACTCCTTATTATTGTAAGTTGCTTTGTGGCCTGTTAAATTATTTACAAAAGAATGTTTTCAGATCTATTACTTCAGATTGTTGTTTTAAATTATAAAACAACTGCTAAATGTCACGAAAGGTGTTAAGTTGCAGAACACCAAAACAAAATGTGAAATATTATATGTGTTGCTAAAATAATAGCTGGAAACCCTTTTAGAAATGATAGCAATTTGTCCTGTCGGTTGTACCAGCTTTTGCCATACAGAGGGCAAACTATGGATAAAGTAATGTTATTTAACCTTTAAGGCAGTCTACGTGCACTTGCAACCCAATTTCCTAACCAAGTATTGACTTTTTAATTGTTTAAAAAACAATTGCAGTTTGTGTTCTAAATGAAGGATATTTTCTATTGGAGCTATACAATTATTCTAGTACAATATATTGCATTGCAACTGTAAACATAAACTGCTTTTTTAATTTGCCAAATGCAGTTGCACAGTATTGTGGTTTTCTTAATGCTACGTTATTTGCTTTTAACTGAATTTATTGGGTTGATTTAAAATAAAAAAGACCATTGATCAAAAAAGATTAATAAAAGACAAAAGATTCACCTCTTTACACTCTTACAGACCTTACATCAGTGGAAAATGCAGATATGTTTTTTAAAGAAGAGTGGGGGCTGGGTCTCCAATGTTTGTAATGTATGTTGGCTATATTAGGGATCTGGACATGTCGCACTAAATGTTGTTGTTTTTTTTTTGATCTGGGAATGGCACATACTATATTATATGTGGTTTTCTTTAAGTTGGGAATTCCAGACCCACAATATACCCCGTACCCTTGGGTGCATGCCATTTGGACCAGGAGCTTTATTCATACCTCTTTTGTCAGCCAAGTACAAAATAATGGTACGGTTGCATTCACAGCTCATGGGTATCGTGACTAAAATCAGGAGTAGAATTGTTTAATCTATCGTTTGTTAAAAAATGCTAATAGTGTGTACTTGGCTGCACACGCTTCTACCCTAAAAAATCTGCTTTCTATTTAGAAACAATGTTTAAAATCTTCATTATTTATTTTTACTCTCACAATCTTGTCAATTAATACATTTGAGTTTCTTTTAATTCTCATGTAGCTACCTACATATAAGCAGTCAACTTCTGTAGATGATGCAACGGTTGCTGCTTGAGATTGGTTTTGACATTGTTGATCAGGGTGGTGACTAAGTATTAAATTACCGGATAGTTAGTTTACACCATATTGGTTGCTAATTGTGAATCACATTTGCTATATAATGTAGTGACAGACAGGGAAATTTTGAGCGCGGAGTGCAAATTTTAGCTAATCCGTTTTCCATTAATACCATATTTTATCACTTATGCAAAAAAAAAAAAAGAGCGACCCACACCCCTCATTTTATTATCTAATTTTATTTTATGCTTCAGTCGCAGGAGTAATAAAAAGACAGCTCACTAAAGAGAGTTGATAAAGTTAAATATCTTTGATTTAATAATTATTTTATGTTTAAATTTTAAATTACATCATAAGTTTTCTTTATGGAGTTACTGTGTTCCTGCAATGAGAAGGCAATATATTATATGTAAAAATCTTTATTCTGAGGTTTAAATGCCACTGAGACCAATGAAAGGGCCTGATCCAGACTATAGTTAGTTTTACATACGCAAGTGTGCCTAAGTTACGTAGTAATGAGGATAATGCACTCCCCTCGCACATACGTAACTTAGCTGACTCAGTAACCTACCTTTACTTTTCCTTGTGTATCTCTGGTCTTATATAATGCCTTGTTGTACATAAGTGCCTAACCCAGTCCATACTGTACAATTTAAATGCCTCCCTCCTCCCACAATGCGTCCAATACGTATATTTTGGTTACATAGGGATGTTTCGCCCTGTCGTACAGTTACCTACAATTTACGTACGATCAGAGTTATGATGCGTAACATCTGCCGGGCGCATGCGCAGTGCGTTCGCCAGATTTACGCATGCAGCATTGTAAATTCCCTGTCATTTTTATGTCTGGATCAGGCCCAGAATAGTATTTCAGGGTGTTCAGTCTCAGATCTTATCATTGTTTTATTTCAGGAGTCAATATTCTTATAAATATTAGTATTAGAATTGAACACCGTTATCTTGCGTAAAAGGCTTTCAGACCCATAGGGTTTTGGGCTGTGCTGTTTTCAGTCCGGTTCATTGTCTATAAACAAATATTATAATATTGTCAGCAACAGGTATTTATTTCTTATGATGTATTGATATAGTAGCACCCATTGCACAACGAATATTTGTCATTCACAAAATTCAACAAAGGATCAAACTTAAGCTCCAATGCCATAAGACATTAAACTAACCATTGCTCTCCAGTGGAGTATACAAATATGGTAAGCTGAAATAATATTAGTATATATTTATTTGTTATTATATTTCATTGTAGAAAATGTAGATATTTCAAAGGAAAAATGTATTTTTTTTTTTTTTTTGAAAAACAATTTTTTATTTCGAAATGAAGAAAGGTGCAGAAACATCCATACAAAAATAAATGTTACATAAGCAGAACCCAAGCGATGTATACAGTGTCAGACATATAACATCCCAAATGAGTGGTAATGACCATTGCAAAAAGTACAGAATGCAACCAGACCTTCACAGAAAAAGAAAAGACATTAATAAAGGGGAATAGGGAGAACATAAAATAAGTAGGGGATGAGGGGTGGAGGGACAAAAAAAAATAAAAGAAAAAATCGTTGTCAGCTAGAAAAGTATACGTATAACCCACCCCTCATGCACAACTTAGAGCTAACAGCTATCAGAGGTAACCTAAATAGCAACTTCCCTGGGTAAATAATTGTACTTGATGCTCATGCAGAATATAAACAATAAATACAAAAACAAAAACAAAAACAAAAACTACCTGTGAAATGCCCCTCAGGACTGTCGTAATGTCCTATTGTCTCAATGGGCCCCAAAAGAAATATACATATACTATGGAGCTGGTGGTGGTGCATCCAATTGCCGATACAGGTACCAGGTGGTTGACTCAAAGATCTTATAAATATAAGTACGAGTATCTATATCCAGGGAATCTATGAATTTACCCCATTTCTTATTAAATCTCTCCACTCCTTTTTCTAAATCGGGAAGGGTGGCACGTCTGTCAAAGTATAATGACTCTAATAACAGCTGTTTCACTGTTTCCAAGACTGGGGGCACAGGTTTAATCCAGTTATTAAGAATGGCTTTCTTGCTAAGCGTAATAATCATCGTGATAAGAGGAATCACCAATGTTTTTTCCTTGCCCAGCTCCCAACCTTTAAAGTTACACAAAAGCATAGCTAGGGGATCTCTCTTAATATGAATACCACAAATGTCATTTATAAAATTGGCCACCTTATTCCAGAATCTGACAAGTTTCCGACAAGTCCAAAAACTGTGGAAAAATGTGGCATTAGGTTGTTTGCATTTAACACAATTCCCCGATTCTCCCATAACCACATGTCTCCTTTGGGAAGGAGCCATATACATCCTATGAGTCATTTTAATATGAATCTCCTGCAACTGTGCCGAGTGCAGTATTTTTAGGGAGCTTGAGTGGAATTCAAACATAGTTGAAAATTCTAATTCCGGGATGTCCGCTGCCCAGGTTTTGACCTTTATGTCCCACAGCCCAGCCGCCCTGGAGGTTAGGATATCTTTCTGGATATACCTGGTGCAGTAGGTACGCTGTTTGAGAAAGTGTAGCAACTCCATCAAGGTGTCTGGGGTGGGTGTTGCTGAGCGTTGGGGCATACTGGAAAAGCAAGATGTCTAATTTGAAGATATAGATAAAATTGGGAATTAGGTAAATTATATTTGTCCTTAAGATTCTGAAATGATAATATGGAACCTCCTGGGTCAAATATGTCATTTGTGAGCCTAATGCCTTTGTCTTTCCATTGCCTGCAGGCACCATGTTCTAAACTGGGAGGGAAACTAGGGTTGCCCCAGATCGGTATATAGTTAGAGGCCTGCGGATTTCTCTTAAAGCATGCATTTATAGAGCGCCATGAAATGTATGTATCACGGAACAAAATATTTTCGTATATATCTGTGGGAATGCCTTGCCTTGGTTGTAATAAAAGGGCACCCGGGGAATATGGATAAAACATTGCTTCTTCCAATAGCTGGTTTGTGTATATCTCTTTGGAAAGAGTCCAGTCAATGATATAGCGAAAGAATACTGCGTCAGAGAAGGACTTAAGGTCCGGAACTCCCAATCCCCCTTGTTCTTTAGGTAATTGTAATCGGGTAATTGTAGTCCTAGGCTTTTTATTCTGCCAGAGGAATCTTGAAAAAGCCTGAGTGCAGCGGGTAATATCAGTACGTGAAAGTTTAATAGGGAGCATCTGAATACAGTACGCCAATTTAGGAAATATTATACTTTTCAAGACAGCCGTTCGACCCAAAAGAGAGAGTGGTAAGAATTTCAACCGATCTAATCTTTCGGCGATGTTGGAAATAGTGCGAGTAAAATTCAGTTTATATAAGGAAGGGAGGGAATTAGGAATATAAATGCCCAAATATTTGATAGAGTGTGTGGCTAAGCGGAATGAAGTAGAAACTTGTGGGAGAGAGGAGATGTGTTCTATGTCCGTCAAGGGTAGGATTTCTGATTTTTGAAAATTGACCCTGTATCCAGAGAAAGACCCAAAGTGTGTGATCATATCCATAATAACGGGTAAGGAGGATGAGGGGTTGGACACAAAGAGCAGCATATCGTCTGCAAAAAGGGACAATTTCAGTTCGTAAGAGCCTACTTTAATGCCCTGAAAAAGGGCCTGTTTCCGTAAAGCCACTGCAAAAGGTTCCAAAGCAAGGGCGAACAGCAGAGGCGACATAGGGCACCCCTGTCGGGTACCTCTCTCTATCTGGAAAGGGGAAGAAATAAATCCATTGCACACTACCTGTGTAGTTGGATTAGTATAAAGAGTTTTGAGGGTGTCACTAAAGGCTAAAGGGATACCAAACCTATGAAGAACCTCAAACAGGTGGTCCCAGGATAGAAGGTCAAAGGCCTTCTCGGCATCTAGAGACAGCAGGAGGTTTGCTCCCGCCGCCCCAGACGCCGCAGACAGGCCCTGTATAGCAGAAAGTACCTTCCTAATATTAGAGGCAGACTGGCGTCCCCAAATGAACCCAGTCTGATCCCCATGGACCAGGGTCGGGGCAACCAATTTAAGTCTCTCCGCCAGAACCTTGGTAAAAATTTTATAGTCAAGGTTTAGCAGAGAGATTGGGTGGTATGAACCCGGGAGGGTAGGGTCTCTGCCTGGTTTGGGAATAACTTTAAGAGTGGCCGAATTAAAGTATAGTGGTATGGCCCCTGACTGCATTATGGAGTTAAATACTGCTGTTAGAGGCTCACTGATTACAGGGGATAGAATTTGATAAAATTTGCTGCCATATCCGTCAGGGCCTGGCGCTTTAAAGGGTTTTAAATGTTTAATTGCCTTTTCTACCTCTCCCTTCGAAATTGGTGCTACAAGAGATTCCGCATGGGGTTTAGAAATTTGGGGCAAAGCTAGGGAGTCCCAGAATTCTGTCTTTTTTTGGGTGTCAATGGGGTCCTGGGAATAGAGTGTCGCATAGAAGCTCCTGAGAAGCTCCAAGATATCTTTTTCTGACGTGGCTCTGAAGCCATCCTCACGGATGAGACTGTGAATGATCGTTGGCCTCACAGTACCCGCAACTATATTGGACAACAAACGCCCAACCTTGTTGCCATGTTTATAAAACTTATATTTACCCATATATATGCTCTGGTTCCCCATTTGCGTTACTAAATTATTGAAGTGTATTTTGTGCTTTTGATATTTGGACCTATTAAGGGGGGTAGGTGTGGACTGAAATTTTTGGTAAGCGGCGGAGAGGGCCTTTTGGGATTGGAGATATAATTTTGTTTTATTCTTATGGTGTTTCGCCGTAAAAGAGAGTATGTCTCCTCTTAATACTGCTTTGGCCGTTTGCCAGAACAACAATGGGTCAGGAACATGCTCCAGATTGGAGTTTGCATAAGAGGCCCAGCCAGCCTGAAGCATGTTCCGAAACTCTACCAGATTGGACAAACCGGATGGGAACCTCCACTGCCTATATAGGCCCCTATCTATACCAGATGAAAGAGTGAGCCATACCAGAGCATGGTCCGATAAAGATATGGGTTCAATTTGCGTGGCTATGATTCTAGTTAGAAGAGTGTGGGACGCAAATAAATAATCTAAACGGGACAGTGTCCCATGCGCGGCAGAAAGGCACGTGTATTCTTTCTCTGTTGGATACTTGGCGCGCCAAACGTCAAAAAGAAGCAGTTGGTCTAGAAAGGTTTTAATTGTACGGGAGGGCAAGTGCGTCACCACCCTGGTCCGTTTCTGCCTATCCAACAACCCTGAGATCGCCAGATTAAAATCGCCTCCCACCATGAGGCTAGTGTGGCTGTGGGGGATTAGCTGCGCAGATAGTTTGTGAAAGAACCCTCGATCAAAGACATTTGGTGCATAGACATTACAAATACAGTATTGGGCACCTAACATTGACATATTAGTGATCGTATAACGCCCTGCCGGGTCAGCAACATTACTGCAAATATCAACCTGGAGGGCACTATCAATCAACAAAACCACTCCTCTCGCTTTGGAGTTATAAGAAGCCGAGGCAACAACCCTATAGCCCATAATGTTGAGTTTTGATATTTCCAAAGGCATAAGGTGTGTTTCCTGTAACAAAGCTACTGTAATCTTAAGTTTTCTCAAATAAACAAATATCTTCCTCCGCTTTGCAGGGGAGTTAATACCTCCCACATTCCATGTACAAAACTTTACCTCAGACATAGGTATGATGGTGGTGGGGGGGGTCTATCAGGTAGTTAATAATGAATGGCAATGAAAAGCATACATAAACAACCCTCGGGGAGCTATACAATCCCAGGATGGTCTCAGAAGTACATATTCTAAGTGTAGTGGCACGGGTGGCGTTACAAATGACACAAATCACAATGATGTAAAACAAAGTAAAAGGAGAAAAAACATAGGGGATAAAATCAAAAACAACAGCTGGGGTAACAAACCAGCTGACACATTGGAGAACATTGAACTTTCCGGTGAATAGAAAACATAATACAAGAAACTTAGGGCATCCCATATTACCTTCATATAGGTGCTCCACACTAATCACGACCTATATATTTCAAAACTTATAATGATGATGGCAGCGACATATGTGGCTAACTAAGAACAGATAATTATAACTTTATGACCCTAAAGGAGTTACAAAAATACGACAAAAGTCAATAGCTAGCAAAGTGCTAACAGCACAACTAACCAGGGAAGGGGGGGGGAAGAGGGAAGAGGGGGGGATAAGGGTCTTCCAGAGTATTGGGTAGTAAGGTGTAGAGAGGAGGGCGCAGGGGAAAGATGCGGGTGCATCCTGTATATACTTATCCTCCTGTGAATCGCCCAATAAACCCTTATGTGGGAAGATAGCTGTCCAAGGTTTTCATCCAGCAAACAGTCAGAGCATTCAGCTAGGACAGCGCAACAACTGTAGTGGTGAAAGAGTTCCAGGGGATGGTGATGACTCTGGATAATGTTCAGTTTCCAAGCATAAACAAAGGAAGGAGCCTTGAAAGGTGACTAGAACCCCCAGGTGATGCACGAGGAACCCGGACCGTCTCAATGGTTCTCGAGTCTAGCCGATTCACCCAGACTTTCCTCTCGAAGGAATGCTGTGGCATCCGCCACTGTTGAGAAATCCGCGTAGTCTTTCCCGTTGAAAAGTCGCAGTCGGGCGGGGTATAGTAGCGCGAACTTCCTGTGGTCTTTTATCAGCTGTGTGCAAAGCGGGGCAAACTCTTTCCGGGCACGGGTTACCTCGGCGGAATAGTCTTGGAACATTCGCAGCCTCCTCCCCTCCCAAGACAGAGAATCAAGCTTTGCAAGATGCGGGTGCATCCTGTATTATACTTATCCTCCTGTGAACCTCCCAATAAACCCTTATGTGTGAAGATAGCTGTCCAAGGTTTTCATCCAGCAAACAGTCAGAGCATTCAGCTAGGGCAGCGCAACAACTGTAGTGGTGAAAGAGTTCCAGGGGATGGTGATGACTCTGGATAATGTTCAGTTTCCAAGCATAAACAAAGGAAGGAGCCTTGAAAGGTGACTAGAACCCCCAGGTGATGCACGAGGAACCCGGACCGTCTCAATGGTTCCCGAGTCTAGCCGATTCACCCAGACTTTCCTCTCGAAGGAATGCTGTGGCATCCGCCACTGTTGAGAAATCCGCGTAGTCTTTCCCGTTGAAAAGTCGCAGTCGGGCGGGGTATAGTAGCGCGAACTTCCTGTGGTCTTTTATCAGCTGTGTGCAAAGCGGGGCAAACTCTTTCCGGGCACGGGTTACCTCGGCGGAATAGTCTTGGAACATTCGCAGCCTCCTCCCCTCCCAAGACAGAGAATCAAGCTTTCGGTAAGCTGTCCACATAGCATCCTTGTGGAGGAAGTTGAGACAACGGAAGATGACTACCCGTGGTCTGTTTTGGGAATCTTCTCGGGGGGGGCCCAGCCTGTGAGCCCGTTCCACAATGAGATGCTGGCTTATTTCAGGTATTCCCAACAATTGAGGAAGAGTAGTAGTAAGAAAATCGTAGAGGGTAGGGCCTTTGAGTGACTCAGCTAAGCCCAGGATGCGAAGATTATTTCTTCTGGACCTATTCTCTAGGTCGTCTACCTTATTCCAAATATTGTTTTGTGATTTCTGCATGGCAGTGGTGCGCTCCTTGAGGGCTGAAATATCCTGAAAGTTGTCCCCAGTGAGGCGTTCTGCTTGCATGACCCTTTGATTAAGCTGGGTGAATTGATCTTTAATTTCTTGCAGGGTTTGATGAAAGGATGAGGCCTGCTCCTGCATCAGAGGGGCCATGGTTTCTTTTATCGCTTTAACAATATCAGAATATTCAATACGCTGGGGTTCTGCCTCTGTATTACTGATTTGGAGAGTCTGGGAGCAGATTGCAGCTGGGGGGGGCCGTGATGTAGGAGGGGAAGCGCTAGGCCCGGCGGCCATATTGATCTCCGCGTGTGCCTTCTCTGCCCGCGCCTTTTGTGATTTTTGCATCTTCGTGGGCATTACACTGGGGAAGTGCCGCTTCATCAGACTCACCGCACTTTAAGTAGGCTTCCGATGTGGTCTGCGCCAGGTGTGGTGAGTGTCGCTGCTGTTTAAAGGATGGAATTGGTCGTGGTGGTGACGGAGCTCAGCAGGATGCGGCCGCGGTCATCGCTGCCGGACAGGAAAAATGTATTTAAAAGACTTTAGTTAACATTTGTTTGTCCTATTTCAGATTTTACCAGCTCCGAGCATCCATGAAAATTCCTCCCCGAATTCCTCACAAAATAGAAGCAAGTCTATTACGGGTCACAGGTATGCACTTCTTTGTGTTCTCTAACTTTCTGAAATACTTAGATATGGAAGGAAAGGTTATTTCTAATATGATGACTGCTGGCATTTTAAGTTATGCATTTGTTTTATCTTAAAAATTATGAATTTAATTTAAGTTAGGGTGGAGAAGGAATTGTAAGAACTTTATTCTAACTCGTGTTACAACAATTTGATTTGAGACCTATATTAGGGTACATTATATTAATTAATATGTTTCATCATTTATTTAATAATACATTTTATATAGCACCATTACATTATGTTGAATGTAAAATTAAAAAAAATCATCATCCTAAAACAAGACTGGGTATTAGCAAACAGCCTAAGTGGGTGAGAGGGCCCTGCTCACAGACTTACAATCAATAGGACATTGGGTTTGATACATAATAGAAAGTGCTATATAAATCATACTGGTCCAGCCAGATTTATGGTAAAAATGCTGAGTGCTCTGTATGATCCAGTCACACAGCAGTGTTAGCAGCAGAACTGAGGGTCAATTTAGTGTAGAAAGAGAAAACATACATGTGTGTAAATCATCTTATTATATTCATTTGTCTGTTTGTTTTTCTGTCCGGTTATGCATTCAGACCCCCCTTGCACCAATTGGGATGAATCCAACTTAAGGGGGTCCAGTTGGTCGGGTTTCAGGGGGGTTAGCGTCCCAGTTACACCTTCCGTGTATGCTGGGCTGAGCTTAGACCCAGGGAGTCTGTTCTGGGCCTTCCACTGGATGGATTTGGCAGTTACCAGTGGTGAGCAAAGCACTATCCATCTTGTTATCAATCACATCCTGATTTATGAGGGACTGTCCCGATTTGCGGGCCGCAAAGGAGCAGGCTTATGGTAAGGAGGGTATGGTTTGAACAAATAAGGTCAATTGTGGGCACAGTTTTGACGGAAAGGGGACGTAGCTTATTTTGAATGACATTAAATTATGTTAAATGATGTTAGTAACAATATAAAAGTGATATTAAAACTGGACAGAAAAGAAAGCTGGGAATTAGGGCTACTGGCGACACCCCAAAAACAAAAAACAGCCACCTTATGGGTGTATTGGAAGAGCTGCTAATTTTTGAAATGTTGACATTTACATCCAACTCATTGATAACTAATTGCGCTTTCACATCACCACAGGTTTTGAAAATTCAGAGTTATTGACGGGGCTTTATGGCGAAAAAAATAAAAAAAACATTTAGGGGTCCCTCACAACACTCATGCGTCCCGGGTCTGCCCTAATATTGTGAAGGAGTTGCACACAGCTCCCGGGTTGGGACTTGTTTACTCTTGTATAGCAACAGTAAACAAATCCCTCCAATTAGGTGTATCACCTCCAGACATGGGAAAAACCCGTCTTTTTTCCCGTGTCTGAGTCCTGGGTCATTAGAACCCGGGACCAGGACCCCTGTACCTTTCAAATCACCACCGAATACCAGCAAAAACCCAAGTATTTGGATGTGAAAGGGGTTTTAATAACTTTGAGATTAAACCTTGGCTAGTGTATTATAAAGAGATTTAAGAAAACAAATGGAAAACTTAATTGATGAGGAAAGTTATTCCAGAGAGTGGGTGCATATCCATACAAGGGTTAATATATACCTCCAATCAGGTTTTTTTGTGTGGGTCCCGGGTTGAAAAACCTGGGTCGCACCTTTCACACTGCACCCCTACCCAGGTCAGACCTGTCCTTAGACCTGGCAAGAGAACCCTGGGCCTTTCACACCACACTTCAACCTGCGTTGTTGGACCTTGCCCTGGCAATAACCCAGGTTTTGGTGGTGATGTGAAAGGGGTATGGCTGTTGACAGTATATATATATATATATATATATATATATATATAGTATCCACGGTTTATAAATGCAATTGCAGAAAGCTTACAAATGCACAAACAAAAAATTGCAGAACCCACCATTTCTGTTTTGTGAATATGTGCAGTGTGTTTTTGTTTGATAGATTTCTGCACTGCTAGAGATGTCCTGGTTTACCAGAAGTGTTGTTATTGTGAAGTGTAGATATCAAGTAGTGACAGTCACCCACAAAAACACACTGCACATATTCACAAAACAGAAATGGTGGGTTCTGCAATTTTTTGTTTGTGCATTTGTAAGCTTTCTGCAATTGCATTTATAAACCGTGGATACAAGTTCTTGGAGTTTTTAATTTAATCTATCCTTCACCATTCTTCATCGTCTTATTCTTTGCAGGACCTATTAGGTGCGATGGTAGCATTGTGGCCAACCTGCCTAATAAGTTCAGCAAAAAAATCCCCTGATTTCATTTAGAAATTGTTTTTATTGCACAAGTCATGAGGCAAACAGGGCCAGCATGATGTGGGTGATGTATTTTTGATATTTGCAACCAACTACATGGGGAAAAAAAAACCCCTTTTGCTACCCACAAGACTGCCTGCTGCAAATGAGGCTGTGAATTCTATTTATAACCTGGGCAGCGTGGGAACATCCCAGCTATGTTTAAAACATCACCACAATGTTGAGTAATTGAGTAGGAAAGGGTTTGGGCGCAATGTAAGTGTTAACTCTTGCATTAGAATGGGGTATTGTAACATGGCGCCCACACTATATGCAAATTAGATAACCTCACACCCAAAGCCTACATCGCGGTGGATAGAATCGAGCCCTTAGAGTCTAACAAATTAGTTCTTGAAATATGCTAGTAATACACTTCCTTCACAAATGTGTTCTGCTGTCTTAAGTTTGGTGAAGAAGTTATACTGCCTGGATCTATTTTTTTAATGGTCTGTCTATGGCTACTCAGGTCTAGTGAAAGGATTTCTTAATGCATAGGTTCTTGACCAGTGGTACTAGTACCAGTGGTGATACTAGGACCACTTTCAGGCGGTACTCAGGGCAATTGGGCAAGGTTGTAAAGAGTTACGATGCCAAATGGCATCAGATAGCCCTTGGAGCCTATGCAGTGCATCCGGAAAGTATTCACAGCGCTCCACTTTTTCCACATTTTGTTATGTTACAGCATTATTCCAAAATGGAATAAAATTATTTTTTCCCTCAAAATTCTACACACAATACCCCATAATGACAATGTGAAAAAGTTTTTGGTAAACTTTTGCTAATTTATTAAAAATCGAAAAACCAACTCACATGTACATAAGTATTCACAACCTTTTCTCAATACTCTGTTGATGCACCTTTGGCAGCAATTACAGCCTCAAGTCTTTTTGAATATGATGCCACAAGCTTAACTCACCTATCTGGGCAGTTTCGGCCATTCCTCTTTGCATCTCTCAAGCTTCTCAAGCATCTCTCAAGGTCCGTCAGGTTGGATGTAAAGCATCGGTGCACAGCCATTTTCAGATCTCTCCAGAGATGTTCGATCGGATTCAAGTCTGGGCTCTGGCTGGGCCACTCAAGGACATTTACAGAATTGTCCTGAAGCCACTCCTTTGATATCTTGGCTGTGTGCTTAGGATTGTTGTCCTGATGAAAGATGATCCGTCGCTTGCTGAAAGAAGAACCATCGCCACAGTCTGAAGCCAAGAGTGCTCTGGAGGATGTCTCTGTATATTGCTGCATTCATCTTTCAATCTATTCTGACTAGTCTCCCAGTTCCTGCTGCTGCAAACATCTCCACAGGATGGTATTGGCCTGGTGATGAGCATGTGCTTTTTACTAAGGAGTGGCTTCCATCTGGCCACTCTACCATACAGGCCTGATTGGTAGATTGCTGCAGAGATGGTTGTCCTTCTGGAAGGTTCTCCTTTCTCCACAGAGGAATGCTGTAGCTCTGACAGAGTGACCATCGGGTTCTTGATCACCTCCCTGACTAGGGCCCTTCTTCCCCGATTGCTCAGTTTAGACGGCTGGCCAGCTCTACGAAGAGTCTTGGTTGTTCTGAACTTCTTCTATTTACGGATGATGGAGGACACTGTGCTCATTGGGACCTTGAAAGCAGCAGATGTTTTTCTCCCCAGATTTGTGCCTCGAGACAATCCTTTCTTGAAGGTCTACATTCCTTTGACTTCATGGTTGGTTTGTGCACTGACATGCACTGTCAAGTGTGGGACCTTATATATACAGGTGTGTACAATTCCAAATCATGTCAACAGAATTTACCACAGGTGGACTCCAATTAAGCTGTAGGAACAACTCAAGTATGATCAGTGGAAACAGGATGCACCTGAGCTCAATTTTGAGCTTCATGGCAAAGGCTGTGAATACTTATGTGCATGTGATTTCTTAGTTTTTGATTTTTAATACATTTGCAAAAATTTCCCAAAGACACTTTTTTACGTTGTGATTATGGGGTATTGTGTGTAGAATTTTTAGGGAAAAAATGAATTTATTCCATTTTGGAATAAGGCTGTAACATAACAAAATGTGGAAGCGCTGTGAATTATTTCTGGATGCACTGTATCTGTGACTGCCAGCTCCTTTCTATGTCAATGTCAGATTTCTTTGTTTTTGCTTGTAACACTTGTTTCAAATAAATGCTGGAATGGCATTATATACACGTCTTTGTTTTATTAAATTATGTCGTTTGATATCACCAAAACTCGGCACCCATGTAACGGAACATAAAACAAATATAAAGAATGGCTCCTTCTTTTAAAAAAAATAAAATAAAAAATATTCTGCATCCTATGTGTCAATCCCTGGTGGGAGTTCCTGCATAGAATGCGGGTATTGCGAAATAGGGACAGCTTAAAGTTCCTTTTCGGCTGTCCCAATTTCGAATATCCATCTATTTTAGAATTTTTTTTTCATAATGGGTCAGGCTTCGGAGAAGGGAGGGTTAAGTTCAGGCTGTGGGGAAGGGGAGGGTTAGGGTAATAGAAGGGGAGGGTTAGGGTCAGAATTAGAGTAAGGGTTGGTATTAGTTTTAACACTCACCTTTTGGAGCACAGTGTTCGGTGCTCCGGGGATCGATTGCTATGCCTCATCGAGTTCGAAACTGGCTGGGAGAAAACGGGCTGTTCTTACCGGGGACCCACATGCATGTCAATCTGTCCCGGCAACATTTTGCAAAATTGGACCACAAACAGATATTGACGAGCGCTAACCACAAGAAAAAAAAAAAACACCTTTGGATGGAGGAGGTACAATTATATGTTCAAATGAAAAAATAAAACAAAGAAAAATAAAGAAAATAAAAAATTATTAAAACAAGAAAAAATTATGGCCAATACCACTGAGTACCCTGCGCTGGTAAATGGTTGTGCAATACCATAAAAAACATAAACAAACAAAGGTAACCATGCTGAGATTATCAGTGGATAGGTCAAAGAAAAATCTGATGCAAGTGGTTAAAAAAAAACTAAAACAGCATTTATTAATACATACAATCAATACTGAATATTCAGTCTAAAAACACACATAGGTTTAATATACCATAGGAGGACATAGGGCACTGTGCAATAAATAATCAACACAGCCCGCAGGGAACCCCTCACAGAGACTTTAGAGGGGCCCGAACGAAGGGTAACTGATTACCGCTGTGTAATGTACAAATAGTCAATGGTAGTGACAAGGAACAGCTGGAAGTATCGCTGGCAAACTGGTAGCAGGTTAATAGCAAAGTCCCACCACGTAGCGGTATATATGCGGACCCCACAGATTTTAGGAGCAGAGTGGAAATTGAGAACAACCGCTAGGGTAATTACTGTGGGTGGCTTGTAAGCGTGGTCCCAGTTGTTTTTGTCCCAATACTCAGACCGCATGTAGAGGCTGCTGTGGATGGTATCACAAACCACGTAGAGTGGTAAACAAAGCAGTGTGAGCACTACACGCTGCCGGACGTCCCCGGAACTGAGCCTGTGTAGAAAGATAAACTCACGCTAAGAGTCTGCCGCTGGGATAGGTGAAGGTCTCAGTGTCCTTAAACAGCAATAAAGATGCACAGTGACTTGGAGTCCAACACGGAGATGTAGCATGCAACGCGTTTCACTCCTGGTTTGGAGCTTTTTCAAGCAATGCTAGAGGGAGTCCATCCCTCCTATTTATGATGGGTTAATCAAAGTAGACAGATGTGGGTTAATCAGTCCATTAGGTAAGAACCCTTGAATAACATTGAAAGCTTTGTAAAAGAGTCTATTATGAGCCCCTTCCTCCTAGTTGCCTAAGCGAAACATTTTAGGAGGAACACAAATCTGTATACTTAGTACACATAAATAGTGAAAAACTAACTTTTAAAAACATTTGAACCACTTGCAAAAACAATACATACAAATAAATATAAAAAAACATTACATTTATAAAAAAGTATATAAAAAAAATATTAAAATAAAAATATAATGAATAATAAATATATTATAAATATTCAGACTACCACAGAGAGATTACAATTCATTTGAATTCTGAATATATATACGTAAAGAGAGATACCAAATATTGTACTTCAAGTACTACACCAAACAGTGAATACATGCAAAAGGTGTATATCTCATTGAACAAATAAGTCTCAGATGTCACTAAAAATCAAACAAGATGTTACAATAGTTATCACATATATAAGGGGAACAAATACCCATTAGCTATAGTAAGTCATGCATAAATGTGTACACAACCAGATCAATGAGTACATATATAATAATTTACCAAAGAACATTTTGCGACAGGGCCAATATATATGCAAATATATGTGTACATGCGTATAAGCACACATGCACAAATACATGCATGCACCTATACGTATATGTAAAAAGAACAAATTAGGGCTCCACTATATGGAACCCAACAGCAGGAAAACATATCCCAAATTACATCCTACCTAGTCAGATATTTTTATATAGAAATATTTACAAGAGAAAGTAAGGGAGATTGATATTTACTCATTAAATTCGAGGGATTCATTCAATCCATCCGGTAATAGAGTCTGAAGGCGGAATATCCACTCAGTTTCCTTAGAACAAAGTTTGTTGAAACGGTCACCTCCCCTAATGGTGAATTTAACATGGTCAACCCCCAATACTTGTATCGAGTCTGGGGATCTACCATGCACCTCATCAAAGTGCCGAGAAACGCTATGTTTCAAAAATCCCCTTTCAATATTTCTCCTATGTTCTCTAAAGCGTTCCTTCAGTGTGCGTGTGGTACGCCCCACATACTGTAGGCCACACGCACACTGAAGGACATGGACAACAACATAGGAGGTTTCACAATTTATAAATGAACCTATGTCATATGAGATCTGTGTTACGGTGGAAGTGACAGATATAGCTCTATCCAGCATAAATTTACACGTCAAACAAACAGATCTATTGCATTTATAGTTGCCATTTGGTCTCATAGGTAACCAGGTATTGACAACCTGATTATTGGTATTAACAGTTGGTAGGCAACTAGGTGCTAATACATTCCTAAGGGATTTGTTCTTTTTAAAAATAACACAAGGTTTATTTGGGAGACAAGGACCTAATATATTATCACATTTTAGGATTTCAAAGTTTTTGTATACAATATTTTTTATCCTTTGAGAGCATGTATTAAACTTACTAATAAAGAAAAGATCCTCTTTTTTTCTGTGCATTAATTTTATGGGGGACCTCAAACTTGGGATGTTTTCTCATAAAGTTGTCATTGGAACTTGCCTGTTGGATAAGCTCAGACCTATCTAATTCCAATACAAATGAAACAGCCTCAGTAATCAGTTTATTAGGATAACCACGTTTCAAAAATTCCTTACTCATAAGATCAGATTGTTCATTAAAAACCGACAACCTAGTACAATTCCTCCTTATTCTACACGTTTGGCTCTTGGGGATGTTATTCAACCAGGGTCTATAGTGACCACTGGTGTATTGCAAGTAATTACAGGTGTCAACAGGTTTTTTTTTTATTATAATTTTTAGTAAGAATTTGAGAATCTTCAGAGAAGATAGTAATATCAAGAATTAATGTGATGTGAGTGAATGTGTGAAGTGAATGTGAGGTTAAAAGAATTAGTGTTAAGAAATGATATAAATTCAGAAGCCAAAGACAAACCACCATCCCAAATAAAAATAAGATCGTCAATGTAACGGCCATAGAACACTAGGTTTGAGCTATAGGGTCCAGCCCAAATAAATAGATTTTCAAATTCCGCCATATAAAGGTTGGCAGAACTAGGCGCAAACCTAGTGTCCATGACTATTCCATGACATTGTAAATAAAAAACACAATTGAAAAGAAAATAGTTGTGCGCCAAAATAAAGGAAATATAATCTGTGACGAAAGCACGGTCTCTCAGAGATGATCACATCCGCAGATAGAAATTTTAAGACGATTTGAGTGCCCTTATCATGAGGAATATTCGTATAAAGGGAGGAAACATCCAAAGTGATAAATAAATAATGTAGTTCACATTTAATATTTGACAATTTATTCATAAGATGAATGGTATCTCTAATGTAAGCTCTCTGAGAGACTACGTGCTTTTGAAGAAAGTGATCTACAAAATAGGAAAGATTAGAGGTTAAGGACCCAACACCTCAAATAATAGGAAGACCAGGTCGATCTGTAAGTGACTTGTGAATTTTCGGGAGTAAATACAAAACTGGTGTAATAGGGAAACGATTAAAGAGAAAAGAATATTCATCTTTTGAAATTATAGCATCCCCAGGAGCCAAACTCAAATGTGATTCTAGTTCACAGAGAAACAAGGAAGTCGGATCTCTATCTAATATCTGATAATATGAGGTATCCAGAATGGAAGTTGCTCAATCAATTTATTAGGTAAATGCTAAACAGGTGCATGAAAGGCAGGGGTTAACCTGCTAGCCACAGAAACAAAGGGAAAAATAGCCCCAGCACACTGCCATAAACCAGTAACAGACTATACTGTTCTATCTGTAAAATAAAACACAGAAATGTTGGTTACGCATATTTGTACAAATATGAGATAAGCCACCAGCCACCGTCAAGGCCTTTCTGTATATGGTGGTCCTAACTCTAACAATGAGAGTCCCAGTATTGGGTCCCATATATAGGTTTATAAATATGAGGTATCCATAAGCTGTGTCAAAGCTTCAGCTATGTATTTGTTCCTATCCAGAAGAACAGTACCACCTCCCTTGTCAGCAGGCTTGATGACAAGGGAGGGGTCATCTCTCAACACTTTAAGGGCTTGTTTCTCCTGTATAGTTACATTTCTCACAAAAGGTTCACATTTGTTAGTACATATCTTTATAAAATCATCAAAGGTTTTTTTGTAGAAGATTTGAATAGAAGAACTTTTAGACTGAATGGGAAAAAAATTAGATTTTCTTTTAAAAATAGATTTATCTACCTGATTTTCACTGTGATTTATATCAGAGGCTAATGGTTTGAGCTAACTCTCCATTTTCCACCTGCAATTCCTCTAGAATATCAATACATTTTATTTCATCTACATCTAACACAAGAGGATTGCAGTCAGTATACCCATTTTTGCTAAAGTTTTTATTTACAATTTTTTTTTTAAAATATTTCGTTTTGCAGAGTACTCATATGAAATGATTTAATTCCACAAAAAGGTCATATAGATTTGGTCCTGAGTCGACGCGAAATTTAGCCCCTTTGAAAGAAGACTGATTTCGGAGGTAGTCAAGGTTCTGTCGGTCAGATTAAAAATTGCCTCCCCCCTGACTTATTATTTATTTTATTTATTAAAAGGTTTTTATATAGCGCCCACAGATTACGTAGCGCTTTACAATGTTACAATTTTTATAACAATACTGGGGAATAACAGACAGACTGGGTGGGTAAGAGGGCCCTGCTCACAGGCTTACACTCTATAGGACAGTGGGTTTGATACATAAGGGCAAGTGCTGTATATTACACAATGGACCAGCCAGGGTGTATGATAAAAGTGTTCAATGCTCTGTATGCTCCAGTCACACAGCAGTGTTAGTAGCAGAGATGAGGGAATTGTAGAACAGAGAGCGTGCGGGTTTGTGTTCGTAATGTGTTAAATTGTAGAAGTGGTTGATAGTATGGTATTTAATGCTTAGGGTGGTTGTGGAATTTGATAAGCTTGTCTGAACAGATGAGTTTTAAGGGAACACTTGAAAGATTGTAGAGTAGTGGATAGTCTTAATGGACGAGGAAGGCTATTCCAGAGAGTGGAATAATAGGAGACTTGAGTCTCCTATTACTGATGCGTTGTTCTTTTTGGTTCTGATTCCCCCTCTCCTCCCTCATACTCTCTGTACCTTTTGTATGAGCTCTGTGAGAGGTGTTCGTAATGATTGTACAACAATAGGCTCGCACCTCTTGCATTCTCTAAATAAAAAAAAACCCTTGCTTACTGGTAGAGGGCTTATCACAGGTCGCTAAATAAAATGTAGATATCTTGGATTTAGTAGATGACTCCATGCAAGGAGAGACAATGATCTCTACCGGTTTAACACCCTCTGTCTGTGTAATACAAGACCCTTGGGTTTCAACCGTCGAGGTCATATCTATAATGTGGTTCCTATCTATCTTTCTTCCATTTGCATCAGAACAACTATCTGATCCCTTTC
Organism: Limnodynastes dumerilii; assembly: GCA_011038615.1. NCBI lineage: Eukaryota > Metazoa > Chordata > Amphibia > Anura > Limnodynastidae > Limnodynastes > Limnodynastes dumerilii. Next base: position 164,029 of record WWET01000670.1, on the reverse strand, counting down.
TCTTGTGGTTGTTACTAAGATTATTAGGATATTTATTTTGTTTACCAGGTGTATCAAATAGTTTTTTTGCCCCTCTTTATTATTCTTTAAATTATGCTTTGGTATATTAGGACTTTTTGAGGATTTAAATTTAGGGTTACCTCTATCATTACTTTGTGATGGATATTTTCTAAAACCTTTCTTACGGTAACTCCTAACTTGGTTATGTAAATAATCATATTCATCCCTCTGAAATTTTTCAACTTTAGTATCTCTGATCTCATTCTCAAATTTTAGTATATACTTGTTAAGCAGAATATCTCTCTCTTTAAATTCAGAAGTATTTTTTTACTCCAATTTCACCAAGAACCTCCTGTAGCTTTTGTTCTCCATATTTAATTAAAATTTTCATTAAAGTAATTGAGCATGCATCCACAGTATTAAGCCATTCTCTTTGTAACTCTGGTTCATCTGTGATGGCCAGAGCTTTAAAGAGGCGTAAACCTCTGGGAATCATTTTGGTTTCAATATATTTATTCAAAAATATGATATCCCACCAGTGTTTGACTTCCTCTTTTAAGAGGGATTCTAATTTTGAGAAAATCTCTACATAGGTCATCAGGTGGCTGAGACACTATGTTTGTTCTCAAATTGTGTTGGGTATCTTTCAAAAAATGGCTTCTTCTGGAGTCACGCTCCCGCATACACATAAATTCTGCCATCCAAAAGGTTTATACAGGTTATCAGCTCAAGTCAAAAATAGTACAAAAAGGAGGACCACAAACAGATATTGACGAGCGCTAACCCCCAAAAAACACCTTTGGATGGAGGAGGTACAATTATATGTTCAAATGAAAAAAGAAAACAAAAAAAAAATAATTGTCTAATCCTCTGTACTTGTGTAGGTTAAATATTTGTCTATTAAACTTTCTTTGATGTTATTGCAAAAGCAACTTAACTTTTCAACAAGCTTCCAATAAAGTTTCTTTTTGCATAAAAAAAAATAACCACAATTTTTTTTAGCAGAACATGCTTTTTAAAGCTGGCCATACATTGGGATGATTACCGATCCCAGCAGGAGGTAGCCTGATAAATGGGACGATTTCCTGCCAGAGAAGTCCCCTTATCGGTGCCATATACCTCTCCTGCTGGAGAGGTATAACAGAAGAGGGAGGCCCTAGTCAAAGAGAGCCTTTCAGTTAACTGATTGGCTCAGCTTAAAATATCGGGCGCTAGCACCCAATATGGATTAAACGTGTCAAAAGATCAAATAATTGTATCAGTTTGTATCTGGTATGTTTTTTTCGCGTTTGAAAAATTTATAACTACAACGATTATTTGCCCCATTACCTAATAATTGGAATATTGAGCCAATAATCACTCTAGTGTATGGCTGGCTTAACTGTTTACTGCTAATTCTAAATACTATAAAAACAAGCATCTTATTTGTTATAATGCAAAAAGTCAATTATATAGCCGCAAGAAATAAACCCATTTTTGTCAGACAGCCATATAAAAAACAAAAAAGCAAGATGAATATGAATAAAGCTTTAGACTTGCTTTAAATCATAATGACAATTTTCAGGACACAATGACGCTTAGTAAACTGAATTTTGGAAAGGTGTAGCACAGCAAGTAAAGCTGGTTTCCATTTTAAAATGGGTGTAGCTGTCAGACCTGCGTTTCTGATGAAATGTTTTTGTTTGCAAAATCTGTTAATGCTATATAAATTCTTGTATTTGCTAAACATAAGTAATCTTGATCATGTCTGTTGGCCAAAGGCCTTTAGTGTTGAACTTGATCAGAAATAGCACAGCTGTCATTTCATGAGATAACCAAGAGGGTTTTGTACATAGACAACAAGCACCCAGGCTAAAAGCAGAAAAAGCCTTTGGTATGTGCATTGAATGACTCTTTAACCAAGCTGTAATGCTTTTATATTTAACTGAAGAGTTTCTATACTCTAGTAGCACATAGCACCTTACACAAAACATATTGGATATAATTTAGCTACAAACAGTGAAGTTAGCTTAACACAGTGGCATAACTAGGGTGAGATAACCCTGGCATCCTGGTCCAAGGTGGCTCTGTCAGCGCCCACTGGAAGAACCATGGTGGCATCTCTGTGCACCTAAAGCCCCCCACCTTTCTTTATAAACTAAACTATCCTGCTCTTCGCTGCATTATGGTCATGTTGGAATGTCAGCAGAGTGGTTCAGTGATGTCTGAAGTCAGAGCTGTTGCAGGTAGCTGTTGCTGTGTTTAACCCCTAGTGAACTTTATTCTCACTAGAGGGACAAAGTATAGAGAAAGGGGTAAATCAGAGGTAGTTTGACAGTTTCTGTCTGCTGTCCTGTTTCTATGGGGCAGTAGACAGCAGGTATTTATCTGTTGTAGTTTCCCATCTCTCCAGGGTCAGCCTTGAAAAACAGCCTGTGTGTATATGGCTGCAATGTGATTTATATGCGAGTACTCTGTGGCACTTTCCCCTGCCTGCTATTCCCTGATAGCATAAGTTAACCCACCTCTTCTCCTTGCTGCACTGATAGCCAGGAATCAGCTAGATCATTAGAGGCATATCAGCTGGGTAATAAAGGCTTTGTCAGGACAGGTAATTAGCAGCAGTTAAAGAATCATCATATATATACCTAAAACACTTTGGGGCTGATTCACAGTTGCATTTAAACCTTTTTTGAGGTGCAAGTGTAGACCTTAGCAATTCCATGCTGAACTGCAAGAGGAGGCAAAATTGAAGGCAGCATTATATTTCAGAGGTGACATTTCTTAGCTCAACTCTATTTTAGAAAATTAACATAAAGCTATGCAATATTTGAGTTCTATGTGCAAAAGTAATAAATTTTTTGCATGCAGGGAAAATACAAGATTAATTAGCACCCCTTTGTGTTTAGCAGTGGAACAGTGGATTTCTATCAAGCATTTTAAGTAAAACTGTGCATCAGTAACACACAGTTAAATAGTTACACACACACTTTCCCTATGATTTCTCCAAGGTGGATTGAGCACAGAAAAATTGTAATGACACAATAATTATTGCACCTGTAATCCGATTACTATTCCACCAATTTGAATGAGGTTCATATACCCCACAGGAATTCCCTTAATTGATGCACAATTTGCTGTTATACTATCCAGTTGGCCAGTCCGGAGATTGTATTAAATTAGTCATAAGTAGCAAGTAAAGTTCTCTTAGTAACATTGGGCTGGATTCAGAGCTGCGCAGCTGTCTTTTTTCAAACAGAAGCGCAGCCAAAATAAGCACTGTGTATGCTCACAACGGGCACTAGCACAGATAGACGGATGCAAGTGTGCCCATCCTCTGCTTCACCC